>VDFB02258884.1:0-330937 GCA_007258455.2 Sequoia sempervirens
TGTTTGGATTCCAGTGAACCTGTGAAGGATTCCATAGACATATCCTTTTCCTGGTGAGAGTTTTGAGAGGATTGCAAATGTTTAGGACTTATAGTCCTTAGCCCCTTGGTACATTATAAAGTCTTCAATAATTCTTTTGATCTTTTTCCTTATCCACACTATAAGTACCATCCCACCTGCATATATTTATTAAAGAGGTTTGAATAATCTGCATGAAAGAATGAATGACTCACGTCTAACGCCTTAAACATAAAAGCACAGATCAAGAATATGCAAGGGATAAAGAATATGCATGTTTCTTTTCCTCTTCTATTTGACTTCATCTTTCTCTGTTCCTTGCTATTATTGAGAAGTTGATCTAAAATATAATGGTTTTTGCTATTATGGCATGCACAGATTTGGTATTTACCAGCCAACTGCACTACATAGTCATTGTTGTATTCATATGGGCTTCCTGAAGCATTCTAAATAAAGTTATATCAGTATCATCTTTCCTGTAATGAGATTAATGATAATCTGTAATTTAAAATATTGTAGCTTACCTTCCTGCATTTGTTTAAAAACAATAATCTTTATAGACAGGAAATGCTATAATCTATCATGATCAGGAAAAAATCAGAATGGATTTTCAAGCAAATAAGGCTCCTATTTGTATAAATACCTGGATGATGGTAAATGTTTGTTTATCACAGATAGCTTTCCACAGTTTTGGTGGCTAAGAGAATGTGCATGCTAGAGGAAAGGGAGATGGCTGAATGTGGTCAAGAAGAGTGAAACCTGTGAATGTGTGATTGATGAAGGGGAAGTGGGAAGGTACATAAAGGTCTTCTGTGAATGAGATAGACCAAACCTCTACAAGGACATGCTAGAGCTCAAACTCTGAGCACCATGGGAAATGTTGAACTGTTCGGTATTAAAAATGTTAAATAAATTCACGGATAAAAAAGCTACGAGGATTCTCAGGAGCTAATGATTGTTCTCAATAGCCAGAATGAAATAAAAGGTCATTCAAGGAACTCTCATTATCCAAAGATTCTATAAATTATATTCTAGAGTAAAATAAACTAATGGAAAACTATGAATGAGATCTAGAAAGATCTTTTTTGATCAACATTATATGCCCTTAGAATGATTCAAAATTGAATCATGGAAGGAGTAGTCTTTGTGAATAAGTTCAAGCATGAGTAATATATCTGTCTTCGAAACACAAAGATTTAGACGAGGGAACACAAGAACCTGTAATGTGTATCAGGATCCTCTTGAGGGTTCTAATTAAGCTGCAATCAAAATAATCTTGAATGTTAAAAAGATTAAGCAAAGCAAGTAGAAATCCTGTGGGTAATATCTAGTGAAAAATGCATCCACTTTGAAACCCTGAATTATTTGTTTCCAGTCCTCTTTATTAGAATTTGTAGTAGCGGTATCACACTGCAAGCCTGTGATTACTCCTACGCATTTAGAATACTCAAGGATGTAGTTTAAACATTCTCTGAACTTCAAGAGTTGCAATTAAGCTGTGAACACAATACTTCAGAATTCTAAAGGTTTCAGGTCAAGGAAACAGAAGTCTGTGGTTGATCACAAATGAGGCATGTATCTGCTTTAGAACCTTGAACTCTTTGGAGCCCACTTCTCTTGATTAAAAGTTGGGAATTAGATCTTTCTTGCAAACTTTTGGTTATTCACAACTTCTTGGGCTGCAAGGAAGGAGTTCCTCTTCAATTTTATCATGAACCAATTATCATTATAGGTTTATGTGACTCTTGCTATACTCTTAGCAATTTGTCACTCAGACATCACTGATAACTTGACCAGGAAAGGTTTTAGGTGAAGTCTTCTTAACTAGAGCTTACGCTGCCATTCCATTACAGAAGTGCTTGTGAGTATGCAAATGTCTTATTACACAGGGTTCTTATAAAATTCATATGTGGATACTTGCTCACATTTCCATATGTTTATCATATTATTTTTCATATTTTTATTTAGTAATAATTCTCATTTATATTGGGATAACATTCAGCATGGTTGCCCTTACTGAAGGATATCTCTTCAATTAAATTTTCTTGGGATCCACATCTGGCTTTGTCTGCTGGGATCTAAGTCACAAGGTTTGGCGAACTTGAAGCATGCAGTTTGAATTTTATTGAATCTCATATAATTATTTGAAATTCGCCGAATTTCTTCGTATGAAAAAAACAGCTGTTTTTTTCATTAAAATATATTATTGAAAACTGCTTTTTAGGGTTTTGTAAAGCGATTTCTAGGGTTTGTGTTTTTTAATTTTATTTTATAAAATGGGATTCACTGGTTGTTATGAACACAAATCTATTTATAATGTGTCATCTATTTATAATGATTTCAAATCTATTTATCAATGTTAAACTATTTTGACAATTTTGTGGATATATTACTTATATTTAAAAAATTAAAAATTATATAAGGCGAATTTAATGCTGAATATTTTTTCCGAATTCTTTCCTTTCCAAATTTCATCTGAATTTGATTGTTGCTGAACTCGAACTCAAATTCAGACCTTGTGACTTAGGCTGGAATTACACCGTGGGGAAGTTGGATGTGTTATTTTTTATCTAATTTCAACACCGCAAACATGTCTCTTGGAATTTGGTTTCGGAGCTTCATTATGGAAAATCTGATGCTTGTTACCACTTGAGCTCATCCTAGTTGATTAATTTACCATATGATTGCTAGGTTCAACATTCCTTTCAGATATTTGTTAGTGATTAAAATTAATGTGGAATATGCACAAAAATAACATGGTATTATCCTTTTTGAATATTTCTATCTTGTGTTTCTACTTTTGCCTTTGGATTGTTTACAGCTACACTAAAGTTTCCAGTTTGTTTTTGGTAAGCTTAACCATCTATCTCAGAGATTTAAGCTTTTTTACAGTCTATCTTATGCAAAACAATTCCAAAATAAATGGAGGAGACAATTATAGGTCAAGCTTTTATTTTTCTTCTCACCAATTCACTATCTAGTTTTTGTTCTACTTTTTTTATTGTTTGTATTGTACAACAGTGGATGGGAGCTTGAGCTTTTGGAGGCAGAGGCTGGGGACTCTGAAGATGATGGGGTAGGTAAAATTGGCAGCCCCACTCCATCCAGGCAAACCGTTAACCCAGGAAGTCTTTTTAGGAGCCCCCATAAATCTCTTGGAACTTTGAATTCAACACCGTTGCAGGTAAATAAAAAACAGTTGAGTACACCAAAATCTTTGCCCAAAGTTTTCTCTGAAGCAAATAGTTGTGGGGAGCAACATATAAAGAAGGAAATCATAGGTGTGCAGAGTAAAGTGACACCTGGTTCAACAAAGTGTGACCTGGGCTCTTTGCTTCAAAAGAAAGATTTAATAAATGGAGATTTGAATGGAAAAGAAAATGGTGTGCATCTTAATGAAGTTCCTTTTGTAGATTTAGAGGTGCCATATCGGGAAGAAGGAACAGGAATTAATTTACCAGTTGAGCAGAAGGAAAGAGATTACATTGGAGGTGTGGTTTTGACAGATAAGTCTCCAACGTCAGCAGTTAGGGCCTTTGATGTAGCCTTTTCAAGAAAAAATCATATAAAGACTGGAGCTAGTGATGTTGGAACAGGCAGGATTGAAATACCTATAGACTCTGTACAGGCAAGAAATATTCTAGGTGAAACAGGCAAGGATGATGTCAACAGTTTACTGGCAGTAGAAAATCAAGCATCCACTGGGGTGGTCCAACCTAGTCGTGGATATACTGATGAAAGTGTCCAACTAAGAGATGGAGAAGGTACTGAAACAAATGTTGATAAGAAACTTCTTGCCAATGCTACTTTAGTGAAGCAGAACTTTGAAATTGACCTGGGAGGAAGAGTAAATGTAGATGGCCAATTTAAGACTTCAGAAAGGACCAAAATGCAGACATGTAAAGATGGCCTATCACTTGGGTCTGATTCGGAGCTCAATAAGGTAGGTCTGTGTGATCTAGAAACTATATAATTTCTTTTTTAATTCATTTGGTTGCTAGGCCTTGTCTGAATATTGAAAATTGTGTAGGTAAGGATGATTGGTGTTGGACCAGATTTGTTTAACATTTCAGGCAACATTGATGATGTTTCTGGCACTGGGAAAACTGTGAGGCCTCCAGAAGAAATCTTAAAGCAATCTTTTGTCTCTAAGAATAATATCCACTTGGGAAATGATGGGGATTCCAATTTTGAAATTGGGAATCCGGTGAACAGTGTAGATAGAAATGAACAGAAAACTTGTGATATTGTCAGTGCAAATGTTCTTTCATCTGGCATTGTGATACCAAATGCAGATTCTCAACAGGAATTGTCACTTGGTGAGAAGAGGCAATATAAATCTAAAGGTTCTGCTTCAAATAAAAGGAAGAAGACAATATCAGGTGGAATGCTCATGCCATTAGGCAAAACAACACCCCTGGAATCAGAAATAAGTCATGAAGAAGAAATGCACAAATTGGAATTAAGTGCAGAAAAAGAGAACTTAGATGATGGGATTGAAAAGAATATTAAAGGAGACAAAGGGTTCAAGATGTCCTCCCAATTGAATGCTTCTGGTAGCCTGCTTTCCAAAGCTCCCAATGGTACCACTTTGCAGTCTATACCAGCAAATGACATCTCAGTTTTGCCTAAAAAACGAGGCAGAAAGCAGGGAACCAACAAGAAAGCAGTGATTGATAAAACTCATATATTGGATGTTGGGATTCATACTCGGAAAGAGGGAGCTGGACATATTGATCTGACTATGCCAAATGGAACTGGAACTTCCTGTAATCTTCAAGAAAAGCTTCTTGCTGATGAGGATAACGAAGTTTCTCTGGACTTAATTTGTGATGTTGCTCAATTGAAGTCTGATGCTTTAGATGCCCATCAACAGAAGGTAAATGAAGGGAGCAGTGCAACAGCAATTTCTAACCAAAATATTGTTTCCTCAAATAGTTTGGTTGAAAAACCTCAAGCCATAGCAACAAATGAACTACCTCAGAAAAGAGGAAGGGCTTCTTCTAAAAAGGGGAAGTTCTTTGAAATGGTGGATAAGTTTAATCCAATGCCAAAGGATGCTGAAGATCAAGAAAAAGATAAAGCTGCCATGATTCAGGTTGCAGCCAATAATTGTATGTTTACAATGTCTGGAGCAACCGTTTCTCAAGTTGGAAGTCCTAATGAACTGCTGAAAAATGATATCTTATCAACACCTAGGACTGCAAATTATGGAACCCCTGATTCAACTAACCAGCTTAGTTTGGGAAAGTTACCATATGCATCAAATGTTCAGCAGAGCAATGATGATAAAACTTTGCCTCAACATTCAAGAAACTTATATCCAAACAGCAATGGAACCTTTGATGTTGATCATAATAGGCAAGTTTCCGACAATTTTGAACAAAAACCACTGATTGAAACAAAGGATGCAAAGCACTTTGAGTTAGAAACTCCACAAAATAATGTGGGTGAGGTTCTGCAGATTAATCAGAGTAACAATAACAGGAAAAATGGTGCCAATAGAAAGAGTGGAGCTTTTAAAAAAAAGAATTCCAAAAGCATTGCAAATATTACTGACACAAATGGGACAAATTTATCAGGTGTGAATGAAGAACCTCTGGATTCCACACGGGATAAACAACAAAAAGTATCTATTGTGAAAAGAATTCCTGAGGTTAAACTGGGAAAACTTGCAAAGATGAAGATGCCCACTAAAGCTGCTAAAAGATTACGACAGGATTATGAAAATGGTGCAGTAAAGGAAGATAAAGATGTTAATCAAGTGGCCAAGCAGGAAAACCCTGTGATAGTGTCTCATTTGGAGCCAAAATGGTTTTTATTGAGTGGGCATCGTCTACAAAGAAAAGAATTTCAACGGTTAGTAAAGAATTTAGGAGGGAAGCTATTGAAAGATTCTCATAATTGGTCTTATCAAGCTACACACTTAGTGGTTCCAGAGCCACTACGCAGAACAGAAAAGTTTTTTGCAGCTGTTGCAGCTGGAAGGTATTCTTTTCTCCATTCATCTTTAAACTCTAGAATTTTTATTCTACTGTAAATTTCAGATATTGTAAAGCATAGGAGAGAAATAAAAAGACTTGCAATATCTTTTATGCTTGGAAGTTTTTCCAAGTTTCATATTTTGTTGATCATTGTGCATGCTATGCAGGTGGGTACTTACAACAGACTATCTGACTGCAAGCAAACAAGCAGGAAGGTTTCTTGATGAGCAAGAATATGAATGGCACAAGAGCGGCTTGAATGAAGATGGTACAATCAGTTTTGAAGCTCCTAGAAAATGGCGTTTAATGCGTGAAAATACTGGTCATGGTGCATTTCATGGTTTTCGGATCATTGTCTATGGAGAATGCATTGCCCCATCTTTGGTAAGCCTTTTTGGTGTTTTCACCAAGATAATTTCATAGTACTTATTCGATTAGTAATTTTTAATAATTAACCTGCATGATATGAACTGATTATTCCATAATATGCAGGATACTTTGAAACGTGTGGTGAAGGCAGGTGGTGGATTAATTTTAGCAACTAGTCCTCCATACACCCGATCCCTTGCTGCTGGTGTACATTTTGCTGTTATTAGCCCAGGTATTCATCGAGATGATATATGGATTCAAGAATTTCTGGGTCACAATGTTGCTTGTGTTTTGGTTGACTATTTAGTTGAATATGTGTGCAAGCCATCCTATCCTCTTGATAAGCATGTTTTGTTCAACACTCATGCGGCAGTTGAAAAGTTATTGAAAAGTATGGAAATGAATATTCAGTTGGCATCGTCTAACAATATACATCAATTGACTCCCCAAGTAGATAGTGGGGCACAGATGAGAGTGAGGGAAGAAGAAGTTAAGGAAAAGCATCTTTCAGAAATTACCTGCACTGTCTGTGGATCTGCAGATAGAGATGATGTAATGCTTCTCTGTGGGGATGAACAAGGGAGGGGCTGTGGTCTTGCAATGCATATTGATTGCTGCCAACCTCCTTTACAGGAAGTCCCTGAAGAAGATTGGTTTTGTTTTAAGTGCAAGTCTTTGACTGACCTCAATAATTCCTAGAAGGCTAAATATTCCAAGAAATCCCAACCAATTATGGATTCTAGAACATTGAACTGTCATCAGTTCAATCATGTGAATAATTCTCTAGCTGCTATTTTCTGTCAAATATAGCAGAGCAGAGGCTGTACAACTATATTTCTAGTGCCTATAAAATAAGTCTGTACATTGTTACCTAAAATTAAGCAGCGCTTAAAACTTTCAGAGGTATACAATATCTGAGGTCGTTTAGTTACAAAAAATGCACGAGAATACAGCTGTTAAGATCTAGATTATTGTTTTCTCCATTTTTCTTGCACCTAGAGTCCTGATGTATAACTATTTTGGTTATTCTTTTATTCCAATATTTTCATTCAATTGCAACGTTTTATGTGCAATTATCACTTGAAGCAGAAGGTTTAATTTTATTTGCAATGTTTTATTAATAGCATGTAATCGGCTTCGGTTAATTTTATATCAAGATGAATCTTCTCTACTAATACTAACTGTTTTTAAGTGTAAAAATCAGCACCGGTGGATCAACCGTTTTTATTTGAATATAATGTCCTACTTGCTATACAGTAATACACAAATGTTATAGGTTTAATTTATGAAAATACATGCAAAATGGTATATAATTTTAACTAAATTTAATTTAGAATGTTTGTTTTGGTCTTATAACTGACTAGCTTACTTTTGCTTAATCTAACAATCTTGGTGCCTTTCATTTTCTGCTTGAAAAGTCCATGTGAAAGAAACTTTTTAAACTCTGCAAACTGTTAAAACTAGGGTATCCCTATCCTTTATGACCAACGGCCACCGGGGAGTAGTGGCAAGTCATAAAATAACTTCCCTTTTGTTGATGAGTCTCCACTTGTTAGTGGGTACCTCTTGTCGGGTAATTTTCCACCTGTTGGTGGCTTTCTGTTGTCTTACACAAATTACTCTTTTTAGGGGATTTTCTCCATGGATGACTGCTCTCGTAGAACTGATTTTCCTTGAATGACTTCCTTTTCTGTACAGGTCTCTCCACAAAATATTACTTGTTTTAGATATCTTCCTCTTTGTACACTCGTTTTATGACAAATTTGCAACAACTTTTTAGCTATAATGTGGTTGCATTTTGGGTTTCTTTCTTGCTCATACCCATACAAAAGAATTGCTTGTGCCCCTTTAGCTCATACTAACAGAATGCTCTTGACCAATTGCTGGTAATACAGAAATACAGCAGGTTCTCTTTCATTGCGTTCAAAGATGTAGATTCCAGTGCTGGTGAGATGTATACTCTTTTTTAAAATTGAAAATCAGAGAAAACGCTTAGACAAGTTGAGTGGACCTTTTTTTTTCTAAGAATTTATGCTTATTTGACTCCTTCACTGGAGTTACAAAAGGTGGGACGTGTGGAGATTCTTTGGGTTCCTCTAAGCTACCAAGCATGCACTATTGTGGGTTAAGGATGTATCATCTCTATTTATAAGTTGACACGGTGGAATGAAATAAGCCATGTTGCGATGGTTGTTTGAATCCCTACCAAGTGGTTTGTTTTGTGCGAACCATCTATTTTCTTCCTAAATTGAAATTTTGATTACTTTCAAAGTTCAATTCAAAAGCATCCACTTGTCTTCAAGAACTTAAATACAATCTTGTCTAAGATTTTTAGAAACCTTGACTATTTTATAGCCTTTTGTTTCTAAAGTGGAATTGTTTTGAAGAAGAGATTTTGTCATCTTGTGAGTATATGTTCAATCTATTAATGTTGTAGAGGATAGAATGTTTGTGGAGATTGAAATTAAAGTACATAATCAAAAGAGATTTAACACAAAACACAAGCTTTGAAGCTCAAAATCTTGGATCAAAAGATGGCAATTCGTTTTTTTTTTTAAACCTTGCAAGCATAAAATGGTCACCTAGTGGTTGGAGGGTGATGCAACCTTTGCGAGCAGCAATTTGATTGTGAAAATTGGTGGTGGGTTGGTTGAGCCACCTCCTTGGGCAACAAATTGGTGGTTTATTGGAGTAGGGAGATTTTTTGCCGCATCAGGGACTTTGCAATGGTGTTTGCCAACTGAGTGGTATTTGTGAGCGATGGGATAGTTACATTGCCTATGGGGAGTTTAGCACCTATGGGTTAGCAAGAACCTTGAGCTTCATAGGAGATATGACTATTTGCCTATGCCTAAATCCCTAAATAGGCATAATAAATTAAATACCAAATATTTTAATAATTAAAACTTGCAGATGTACCATATGATATTGATGGTTGATGCTAGCTTGTACTTGATTGCGTAAATTGATGACACTTACATTTGCAAATTGAATATACCATCAAATAATCCTTGTTGGTGCCATTTGTACACATTGACATTCACATATTGGTATGGATCGTATGAATGTATGATAAACCAACCTATAGATTCCTTCAAACCTTAGCAAAATGATTGGAAATCTTCTAGTGTCCAAATTTGAAATGTTATATATGAAAAAGGGTTTTTTGGGCCTTTTGGATTCAATAGTTGGTCCATTTTGTCTCAAAATGCACCCAAGCAAAAGCTTATGTTCAAATCACCCTTAGATCTAAGAAGGGGTTTGTAGATTTGGAGCTTTGATACCATGTAAGAGTTGATAGTAAGTTCACTTGCCTCGAGATCACTAGCAACACCAAAAATAGCCTTCCACAAGAGATTAGAGCAAGATAATAAATTGCATGATATGGATGAAATACTTATAAAAAATGGATCAATGATAGTACTTCCCCTACATTACATAATGTGCATAAGGCCTTGTTTATATAGGCTAGGCTGAGAGATAGGATAAGACAATATTGTGAAAAGTGTTTTAATTTGATGCCATGAGACAACTAAAGATAAGATCACATGACAACTATAGACTTCTAGAAAGATTCTTAAACCCTTAAGTAAATATAACATTTGAACATGTGTGGATAGGGCCTTAAAGTGAACTAGTTAGATAATATACCTTGTTCACACCAACAAATACAAGTTGCATATATCAAAAGTTTTGTTGGATTTTGGTATTACAATGTTTGTATTTATTACATATCTTTTTATTTTAATTTTGCTAGGGTTTATCTTATAGGGTGTAAGTTTGTTTGAGGATATTGTCACTCTCCCATGCCTTACGTGAGTGGTCCTATGGATTGATATGTCAATGGACAAGAGTTTTAAGTGCTAGACTTTAAGTCAATTGCATACATCTAGATCTAAGCTAACACATTGCCTCTCAAGTAGGGATAAGTTATCAAAGTGATAGTTTGGGACAAAATTATGAGAAAATAACAAATAAACCTGTCATTTTATCATGGACATAAAGTTAGGACCTCCAAAATCCACATCGAAAGGCCAAAAATGAAAAATTCTAATATTGTTTCCCATATAATTTCCAACATTGTACTCCCTATTGCCACCCAATGTGTCCTCATCTATATAATAGATGATTATAGTGGAATACTTCAATTTTTCTTCTACTATTTTCATTTCTTCAAGTGGTTGGTTGTGTATAACAAGACACTTGAAAGAGAAAAGAGTAGTTTCATAACAAAATATATCTTCACCGAGATTTCCTTATTTATTTGTTGGCTAACAGATTGGGCACCTCGAGGTTTTATTCTAATGATGTTGACTCTTTGCCTAAATGGTGCGACTATTCCCAACAGCTCTGGATAACTGCTCTCTTTGAGAAAGCAATCACCTTCTGAATTTGAGAGGTACAACTCCCTCTTAAAAACAGATTAGAAAGAACTAAGAAAATAAAACAGATGTGTGCTTTTGACCAAAAAGCAGTAAAGGCTAAAACCCAACACTAGAAAGATTCTCAGTATCATATGCAATAAGGAAATATTATAAACATTAGTACAAAGACTAGCTCACATAAGACAATCCAATTATCATATATTAGCTCAATACCATTTGAAAAATGAAATCAAGTACAAAGATAAATGCATACACATTCACACATGAATAAGCATAAACATATGAGAAAGCTTAAATGCATAGATCTAAGAATCTCAAATTATCTCCATAAACTAGATGCACACAAATGACTAGTGATTTCAATTTGTAGAATTTGCAGAGTTATATTCAAAGTATATAATATCAGGTCCTTTTTTTTTGAAACTAACTAGAGAGAGTTTTTGTTTGAAAGAAAAATATAAATAAGCAGATGAGTAACCGCTTCTTTCACCCATAACTACCCAAAAATGAAGTTTTTTAAAATAAGATGAAAAGTTAAGATAGCAACTGAAAAATCATGATGATGGTGCTTTGTTTCTAGATTCTATTGATGTGGTGAGTCTTTTCCACAAAGCTTGGAAAGCCTTTGCAACATGTGGTAGCTCCTTGTGTTGAGGAATAGTAATGATCCCCATTTATAACTTCCAAGACATTTGGTTGTCACAAAAAGCTTCAATTCTTTGATCATATTTCCTTGCCAATCTAGTTGTTTGAAACAGGACTAGGTATATCTCGCTAAATTTTCTCAAACTCTCGTCATCAAAGGACTAGGAATTGAAGATCTCATTAATTATCTTCTTAAAGCCTTCCCTTAAGACTTCAACATCTTCATTACTACCACCTTGCAAATTAGGTTGCAAAACAAGTGCAACAAGATTCTTATGAACCTCTTTGATGATTGCATTGCTTTCAGTTAGCATCTTATTAAATTTCTGTAAACCTTGTTTGGTAACCTGGAGTTTCCATTCCACGTTTTTATTCCAAATCACACAACATCCATCAATGTCCATCAATCTGCGAATTGGTAAAGTTGAGGGTTGAGAAATTTCCCCTTTCTAGAATCTTTAAACATGAGGAAAAAGTAGTTTGTTGATTTTTAACCGCCAGCTTGTTATCTTTTGTCCCGATTTCATGGGTCTAAGAATCATAATGTCTAATATATTCAATGACTAAGTCAGAGCATTGAATTGTGATGGGGAATGCAGTTGCTTCAATCAAATCCACTAGCAACAACTTGTCGTAGGATAGGTGGGGGATTTGGTTTGCTAAACTTCTCCCTCAATTCATCCAAATGCACTTGCCCTAATTTGGTATCCCCTATTTTTGGCATTGTGTAAGTTAGAATAGAAATATATTCATAGCTCTAATATTTGTACCTCATGGCAATTGGGAACCTAGGATTTGTGTCTAATTGCACCAGGATAGATTGTAATGCTAAAAATATTTTAAACCCAAACCGCAATTAGAAATAGCTACTGAAACAAGAAGGGAAAGGAATACCTCAAACAATTGTGAAATTCGAGAAACAATGTATGTGCCAATATGCTCCCCTTCCTTCATATCTTCCAATGTCGCAGCTGAATAATGCTCTCCTTACTAGCTCAAACTTCCTTTTAACCCTCCACAATAAATGCATATGTAGATGAGAAATAAATGATACCCCTTGTCATGTTGGCACGTGTAGCCTTTCACTTCATCACCTCATTATAACTACCTTTTAAAAAATTGAAAGGAAACAACTACATTATGGGTAGAATAAGTAGTTTGTATAACTTTGGCAGACTGTCGCGAGTTCTATAACCAATGTACAATACCACCAACTCTGTAGTAGTTGCTTTATAGTATCTTCAGAGCCTTCATTATCTTCATGGTAGAAAAAGAGACCCGAGACCAACTCTGTATCAAGTTTTGCTAACTTGACCTGAGACCGCTGATGTTACATAAAATCAAAGAAATATTGAAATGACTTAGACACCAACCAAAGTGAGACTTATGAAAGCTTAGATGATTTATATAAACACCGCCTCACAAAAAGACAATATAACAATTGAAATTAACCACTATGGCAGAGAAATGAGAGGTTAGAAAAACTTGAGCGGTGACCGACATGGTTATGATAACTAACTAAAACATCGCCAACACAAAAACTTAGCCAAAATTTGCGTAGAAGACTAGTTTTTGAGGGATGACAAAAACTATGGAAACAACTGGCTTTGACTGGGGATGAAGACTACTCAGGATGAAGCAAGGAACCCAGAGATTGATTACATATAATCAGTGCTTTATGCATTGGGTGAACGAGTTATTATTATTTGGATAAAAAATTCTCAAACACCAAAAAGAAACACATAAAAAATGAGATGACAACCTAAACTATGTACAAAGAAAGTCTCGATAGGCACTCATATCTTGGTAGAGATTGAGGTCCTGCCCATTATATGGAATGGGAAAAGGGGTATTATCAAGGTAAGCCAGGAAAAAAGTGTGAGGACCATCTTCCTAAGTCACTCTGAATGGGCCCTTCCAGAGAGCATCAAACTTTTTATATGCACCCTTTAGCTATCTCTATTTATCCCACAATAGTACCAAGTCTCCAATCGTAAATCTTCTCTGCCTAGCCTTTTTATCAAAAATATTCTTAAACTTGGCTTGATGCAAGGTAATCCTGTCCAACATTTCGTTCTATTGCTCTTCGATTTTGGCTAGGTATAGAATCTTTTTTTCTAAAGCATCTTGGAACTCTTGGTCTTCTATTGCGATCTACAACTTGCATACTGATAGTTCCAGTGGAAGAGGCAAGACACTTCCTATTCCATACACTAACTTAAAAGGAATCATCCCTATGGCCTTCTTTGGGGTTGTTCAATCTACCCATAATGCCTCGTAAAGCTTCTTGTGCTAGTCCTTTTGGTTCTCATCCACTAACTTCTTGATGATGTTGACCAAATTGTTATTATTGGATTCAACATGACCATTTCCTTGAGGATAGTAATTAGTCGAATGAGACAAAGAAACTCCATAATCATAATCGAATACGGAAATTTCACTAGAGGACAAACTAGTAGCATTATCAGTCACTAACTTATGAGGCACTCCAAACCTGAATAAGATATTCTCCTTGATGAAGTCACACACCACTTCTTGTTCTTTTCACGAGAATCACTTCTACCCATTTAGTAAAGTAATCTATTGTAGTAAGGATATGAGTATGCTCGCCGCTTGATTGAGGGCTAATAGGCCCTATGAAATCCAAACCCCATTGTTGGAAGGGTTCTTCAATCACCACATGCATAAGTGGAAGTGCTACCAATTGAGGTATGCCTGCAAATTGTTTACACTTTTTACATCTTTCTACCCAATAGTATGCATCCTTAAACATACTTGGCCAATAGTAACCATGTCTTAGAATCTTGAATGTAGTTACAATGGAGGAGAAATGCCTTCTGCATGCCTCATTGTGAAAAATTCCCAACAACCTCTCCTGTTGGCTCTTATCAATGCATTTCAGGAATACACCATCCAACCCCTTTTTGTATAAAGTGTCCTCCCAGATGACATACTTGGTCGCCTTTAGTTTAATATTTCTCCTTTGTTTCCTCGACAGGTGCTTTGGACACTCTCCATACGTGAGATAATAAGCTATGCCCGAGAGCCACTCATCTTGAAGGCTGACTGTTAACACCATAGGGAGGTCTTATTTATCATCTCTTTCAACTTGATCTTCTACTATCAATTTTCATAGCCCTTTTCCACATACTAGATTCGTAGGATTAATATCTAGGTCATATTCTTGCACCTTTGCAATCCATCCTCCTCTTTTGTTACAACCGAAATATTGTTGAGTGAGGATGCTCTTGATGGCAAGGTCTAACACATAAACAATTGAATGTGAGTGCAATATATAAAAACAAAATTAAGAAAGGATTTCTGGATGTAAAAAATTGACACATAGTTCAATCCAAAAATCCTTTCTTAATATTATCATGGATTGTGGAAACTTCATGAATTTAAAAACAAAATTGTTTAACAACTTTAACAATTGCAAACACATGCTTCTCAACTTGAAAATAATTGAGCTCATGCTTCTTTAATGGTACACTCATAAAGGCAATAGGCGCTTGCACATTCTGCTCATCAACCTAAAGTAAGATACCAAGCAAGGTGTGCTTTGAGGCGTAATAGCAAATGATAAAATCCTTATTCAAATCTACACGGACTAGAACAGGGCCCTAAGCAATAACTTTCTTGATATCCTTGAAAGCTTCCTTACCAATTTCATTCCACTTGAAAACTTACTTCTCCATCATTTCTACCATATGTTTCGTAATCTACGAGAAGTCTGGAACAAATTTTCTTAGGAAATTACCTTGACTGAAGAAAGACTTAACTCTAGTTTTACTAGAAGGAAGATTCACTTGTTGAATAGCTTTAACTCTTTTTGGGTCTATTCTAATTCCTCCTTGGATACTATGTGACCAAGCAATTTATTTTTAGTGACTCCAAGCACTGACTTCTTGGGATTTAGAGAAATACTGTGTTCCTTGCACCTTTGAAGCACATGTTCCAAGTCTCTTAGATGATTTTCCCTCTTAGAAAATACAGTTAAGTCACCAAGATAGGTAACAACAATTTTATTCCTAAGATCTCCAAATGACAGGTTCATGGCTCTCTAAAAATTATCCCCAATGTTGATGAGTCCAAAGGGCATCCTATTGTAAGAAAAAGTCCCCCAAGGTGTGGTAAACGTCGTTTTATGTTGATCTTCCACTGCCATGCTGATTTGATTATAGCCAAAGAAGCCATCTAGCATGGACATCATCTCTGAACCAACTATTGTCTGAAGAATGTGGTCCATAATGGGAAGCGGGTAATTTTCCTTCAAGAATGCCTGATTAAGATTCATGAAGTCTACACATATCCTTATCTCATCATTTTTCTTACGAATAGGGAATGTTGGCTACCCAAGTTGAGTAATGAATTGGGCATATTATTCTAGCCTGAAGCATCTTGTCAATCTCCCTAAAGATTGCGTCAGTGACCTTAGGATCGTAGTTCCTTTGATTTTTTCTGAAAGCAGCCATACCTTCTTTCAAGGGTATGTGATGTTGAAAATTTTTTCCCATAATTTTTTTGAGGTCATCATAACACCAAGCGAAGACCTCCTTATATTTGATCGTAATGCTATCAATTTCTCCTTTTCCTCATGAGAATAACACTTCCCAATATAAACCAACCTAGGAGACTCAAAATCTCTGATGTTCACTGCTTCATATTCCCCTGAATTATTGATAGATTCACTCATTCTCCTTTTAATAGTTCGGTCATGTCGATCAAATAAGTCTTCGAAGGAGACCAAATCCTTGGGAATCTTATTACCCTTCAGTTGAATAACTACATCTTCCAGGTCACAAGTATTATTAGGACAAAATTCTTTACATTCGCTAGTACTTCAAAACAAGTTTGAGCAAAAGCCTTAGCATTTTCTAGAAAGGCCTCAATCTGTTTATCATTGTGAACACTTGCCAATGGTTAACATTGTCAGGAACACTAGTTCAGTAAATCATCTTAATCCTATAAGACTTGTTCTTGAAATCAGGATGTGGAAGTAATAAGGAAGCAGACACTGCTAACGAATCAACCCTAGAATTTAATTATCTAGGAATTGCTTCTATCAAAAAGGCATCGAGACACTCAACAAAATCCCATACTTTATTTCTATAGTGTCTTAGCCTTTCGTTTTTCACTATGAAAACTTTACGTACCTATTTAAAAATAACCTCCGCATCCCCCAAGACTTTGAGTATCTTAATACCCATATTTCTTGCTTTAGGCAATCCCAATAATAGAGCTTCATACTCTGATGTGTTGTTAGTGTTTGTAGTTGGTCATAGTTTGTCATAGTCGGCCATAGTCGGTCATAGTCGGTCATAGTCGGTCATAGTCAGTCATAGTCACATTGCAAATATTTCATGTAATGAATTCCACATGTTGTTCAGGTAATTAAGTCCTGATTAGTGGTAGATTGGTTGTTACGAAGCATCATGACGGTTGGTTTCTCAACCATTGCCAGTGACTATATGTATTGGAGTTTGTTGTAATCGGAATACCATTGTGATACTATTGACATCTATTGTATTGTAATGTTGGCATTCTGCTTTGCACTTAATATTGAATAAATGAATAAAAGCAATCCTTATTTCATGCACCATGTGTTCTTGAATACGTTGTACGCATGTATGTTCTGTGAATAACTTAGTTTACTCTCGTAGTACATCATAACATCCCAGTGAGTAAAAATTTGGTGCCGTTACTAGGGAGGACTGTCAGGTGCACCGCCAAGAGGACTGTCAGATGCATCGCCAGGATGACCATCAGGCATACCGCTAGGATGATCGTTGGGTGCACCACTAGTATGACCATCAGGTGCATCGCCAGTATGACCATCGGGCACACCGCCAGTACGATTGTTAGATGCATTGCCAAGAGGACTATTGAGTGCACTTCTAAGAGGACTTTCAGGTGCACCGACAGGAGAATTGTTGCGCACTGCCTGGATCGTCGAACAAACCGCCAAGAATTACACCATTGGTACCAATTACACCATCAATACCAATTAAACCATCAATGGGAATTATACCATCTATTCCAGTCATAGCGTCGATGCCAGTCACAACGTCGATGCAAGTCACAACATCGGTGCCAGTCACAACATCGACTACAAATCAGAAGCTTAAACGCCTCCAACAACAATAGTCAACCACGACGACCCCTACATCATCCGTACACCCAGGGGTGCCTTCTCACCCTCCCTCTTCTTGATTTCCCTTTGTATAATCCCATTTTTTTTTTGTCATCTAGAAGATGACTACTTTTGTTGGGGGATGATGTAATTGGTTGTAGTCTGTTATAGTTGGTCATAAACAGTCATAGTCGATCGTAGTCGGTCGTAGTCATTCATAGTCGGTCATAGTCGGTCGTAGTTGGTTATAATTAAATAAAACTATAGTCACATTGCAAATATTTCATGTAATGAATGTCTCATGTTGTTTGGGTAATTAAGTCCCGACTAGTGGTAGATTGGTTGTTATGAAGCGTCACAATGTTTAGTTTCTCAAACACCGCTAGTGACTATATGTACTGGAGTCTTTTGTAATCAGGATACCATTGTGATACTGTTGACATCTATGCTATTGTAATGTTGGAATTCTGCTTTGCCCTTACTGTTGAATAAACGAATAAAAGCAATCCTTATTTCATGCATCATGTGTTCTTGAATATGTTGTATGTATGTATGTTCTGTGAATAACTTATTTTACTCTCTTAGTATGTCATAACATTCTAGTGAGTAAACATTTAGCACCATTACCGAGGAGGATTGTTGGGCGCACCACCAGGAGGATCGTCAGGCGTGCCGCTAGGAGGACCATCAGGTGCATCGCTAGGACGACCATTAGGCATAGTGCCAAGATGATCATCAGGTGCACCATTGGTACAATCATCAGGCACACCACTAGTACGACCATTGTGCGCACCACTAGTACGACTGTCAGACACATCGCCAGGAGGACTGTCGAGTGCGCCGCTAGGAATTTTGAGTGCATCGCCAGGAGAATCATCGGACGTACTGCTTGGATCGTCGAACACACCACAAAGAATTACACTATTGATACCAATTACACCATCGGTACCAATTACACCATTAGTGGGAGTTATACCATCTCTTCTAGTGTGTTGGTGCCAGTCAGAACATCAATGCTAGTCATAGCATCAATTGCAAATCAAAAGCTTCAACGCCTCCAACAACAACAGTCAACCACGACAACCCTTACATCATTCGTACACTCAAGGGTGCCTCTCACCCTCCCTCTTCTTGATTTCCCTTTCTATAATCCCATTTTTATTTTCATCATCTAGAAGACGACTACTTTTGTGGGGGGATGATGTAGTTGGTCGTAGTCTATCATAGTCGGTCATAGTCTGTCATAGTCGGTCGTAGTTGGTCATAGTCAGTCTTAGTCGGTCATAGTCGACCATAGTCGGCCATAATTAAATAAAACTATAGTCACATTGCAAATATTTCATGTAATGAATGTCACATGTTGTTCAGGTAATTAAGTCTCGATTAGTTGTAGATTGTTTGTTACGAAGCATCACGACGGTTGGTTTCTCAACCACCACTAGTGACTATATTTACTGGAGTTTGTTGTAATCGAGATACCATTGTGATATTGTTGACATCTATGCTATTGTAATGTTGGTATTTTGCTTTTCACTTACTATTGAATAAATGAGTAAAAGCAAACCTTATTTCATGCATTATGTGTTCTTGAATATGTTGTACATATCTATGTGCTGTGAATAACTTAGTTTACTTTCATAGTACGTTATAACATGCCAGTGAGTAAACAGTGTTTGAAAATTCTAGTTTATAAGAAAAAGGAAACTTTTCACCTGAAGGAGAAATGAGCACCATACCCGCTCCTGACCCAAAATTGGAAGGACTTCCATCAAATTTCATAGTCTAATGTTCTAATGATGAGTCCGGACCAATAGTATTAGTATCTCTATCTCCATCAAATAAAAGCATGTAATTTCCAAACTCAGACTCCTCAAATAGATTTTGTGACTTCGGGTCTTCTGATTTTAACACTATAATTTTGGCCTTAGGTTTAGGTTCCAAGTGCACTTTCTTTCTTCTAATAGGGATCGTAGCATAGGACCAATCTAACTAAATTTATTCTCCCAAATCTTTACAGAAACTTCTACTCAATAGCATACCATAGCTAGCAGGAATGTTAGTCACCAAGATTGTGAGTTTGAGTCTCTTATTTGGATGAGTTGCAAGGGAAACCTGAGCATCCTTGATATTTCCAATCAAGGGAACTTGCTAAGATTCCATTGAGTAACATTTTCCAAATGTCTTAGTTAAATTTAATCCCAAAGCCTAAGTGATTTGTCTAGGCATGACATTATCTGAGGCACTAGAATCAATGATGCAATTGCTCAACCTAAACCCATTAAAAATAATGAAACATAGAAAGGATTCAGTTATCTTCTACAGAGTATGATGAGAGTGTTCTATTGCTAGATGCTACATTAGCTACTGCACCTTGAGAGCTAATCATTTGTTCATCCAAACCTGCATGGGACTCATAGTAACCTATCCTAACATATTCAATTAATCTATCCAATTCCTTAGGTTCATTCTTAGATATTCTGCTTGTGAGATTTGCACTTTAGAGTTTTTATTGATTTCAACAATATCAAAAGGTCTCGTAGAATTTTCAGCAGACAAAACATTTGATGACTTGAAAGAATCTTTTGCAATTGTGTGTGATGCATTTTCACCTTTAGAAGTAGCACTAGCTCTAGTAAGCAAAACCTTTGGGGAATTTTGAGTACCTTTTTTATTGCTATTTTTCTAACCTTGTTTAACAACGACACATGTAGGCTCATCCAAAGTGATGTAGACATTTCCTCCTCTATCATCATCAGGTTCATATTCAAGGTACCTATTTGCAGATTCACCATACTGATTGGAAGAATTACCTTCCTTGGTAACATCTACAGTGACTTCTTTCATGGTAGTCATTTGCATAAATTTGTTCATTTCAGGGCACTTTGACCTATCATGGTCATAGGTGAGGTGAAAATCACACATATTCTTTTTATTGTCTCTAGGAGGAGCTTCTATTGCTAGCCTCTGTTGAGTTGGAGGAAGAGGAAGAGTATTATTAGCAGGTACAAAATTTGTCTTCCTTGAGATATCTTGATAAGGCTGGGTACTTTTAGGCAACTATCTCTTGAGAGCAATAATATCATTTTCCAACTTCTAGATCATGGGATCTGAAGAAGTAGATGCCTGTGATTTTTTTAAGTGCATTTCTCTCTTCCATTTACCAACCGTCATAAAGTCATCTTCTAGCTCAATGGACAATATTTGTGCAACCTCTAAAGTGTTCATAGGCCCTCTCTTTAAGAGTAGACAGATATCTGGGTGATGTGCATTAATGAAGAAGCATTTTGCATCTCTTTGACAATATTTTTTGTTAGATTTGTGAATAACATGAGCCACAAGATCAAACAATGAACAAAACACCTTCCACCCAAGAGCTCTACAAAAGAAAGATTTGCTATTTCTCAAAAAGAAAATACTTACAAAATGAATAATTACAAGAGAGAATGAATGCTTTATAAGAGCAACCCTAAAGAAAAGGGATTAGATCATGACAAGTGTCAACATCTTGTGTGATGAGACAAATTGATCTAATACTAGCTCTGTAGTTAACATAAATGAAGTATTGAGTTTAACTAATTAAAAAAACCTAAGTTTAGCTTAAGTGCATGAGAATTAGAATAATAATTAATTAAAGTAATTAATTATTCTATAATACATGATAAATCTAACACCCCCCCTTAAGTTTAACTTAGGGAGTAGCTAAACAACTCTAAAACCAATGCATAAAAAGCAAAAACGACATGAATGGGTCCCAACAACTAAACCAAATGAGGTACCCAGTACAACTAAAAATCTTTGAAAAAATGTACAAATGGAGAAAACCTCATGGGAAAAACTCCACTCCAAAAAGAGATGAAAGCATGTAATAAAAACATGAAGGAAGGCCTCATGAAGACCCCCCAAGGACAAATTCCTTCACCCCAAGCATCGATCGCAGCTGAAGATAGCGAGGCGATGCCAAAGGTTTCATGAAGATGTTTGCAACCTGCTCCTTTGTAGGCATGTACTCCGAGGTGAGAAAACCATCCTAAATCAACTGTCGTATGAAGTGCATGTGGATCTCTATGTGCTTAGTACATTGATGCTCCACTGGATTGCGAGAAATGTGAATGGCACTCTAATTGTCACACCAAAGGATAGTGGGACTATCAGGAGGAAAATCGAACTTAGTCAAAGACTACCGAAGCCACAAAAATTCCTGTTTGGCAAAAACCGTTGCACGATACTCAGCCTTTGTGGATGATAATGCAATAACAGATTGCTTCTTGCAAGACCATGTAGAAGGGCTAGAACCAAGGCAAAAAAAAATACAGAAATGGACTTCCTATCATTGACATCACCAACCCAATTTGAGTCAGTGAAGCCAATAATATAAGGATCTCTTGATGCATAGTGAATACCATAATGTGAGGTGCCCTTAATATATCTCAAAATTCATTTGGAAGCTTGCCAATGAATCTCATGTGGATCATGTGAGAATCGAGAGACAAGACCAACCACAAACGAAAGATCAAGATGAGAATGTGTCAGGTACAAAAGACTGTCAACCAACTACCTATATAAAGTAGCATCTATTGAAGGAGTAGTACAAGTGGAAGACAATACAAAACCTGAATGGAATGGTGTGGGGGAAAGCTTTCAATCAAGCATGCCAAATCTCTGAAGCATTTCAAGAGAATACTTGTATTGAAATATGGGAATCCCATCTGAAGATTGAATAACATGTAAACCAAGAAAGTAGTGCAGAAAGCCGAGATCTGTCATCTCAAATTGCTCCATCAAAGCTCGTTGAACATTTTGGATCATGGATGATGAATCGCCTATAAGGATCAAATCATCCACATATAGCACAAGGATTAAAATATCACCCTCCTATCTTTGAATGTACACTGTGGGATCGAAATGACATCATATGAAGCCATAAGAAAGCATAAAAGTGTCCATCTTCTCATACCAAGCCCGAGGGGCCTGTTTGAGACCATATAGTGAATAGCAAAGTATACAAACCAGAGAAGAGTCCTTAGTAAAACCATGTGGTTGCTCCATATAAATATCCTCATGAAGATCACCATGAAGGAAGGCACTCTTCACATCCATCTAAAATACTGACCACCCCTGTGAAGTTGTAAAGGAAAGTACAAGGAAAATATAATTCATCTTGGAAAAAGGGGAAAAAGTCTCAGAATAATCAATACCTTTGACTTGAGAGAAACCCTTTGCAACAAGATGAGACTTATACTTATTGATAGAACCATCTACAACATATTTGGTACAGTACACCCACTTGTACCAAACCAAATTTCTTTCCTTAGGAAGAGGAACTAAATCCCAAGTATGATTCTTCATCAGAGAAGAATACTCATCTGCCATAGCACTATCCCACTCAGGAATACCAATCACCTCTGAATTTTTTTGAGGATCATCCAAATTGGTATGAATCAAAATACCAACACTCGATGTTTGTGCACGAGCGCAATGGGAATATGAAGGATCACCTACCAAAGGTCCGACTGCATCAATAGTATTGTGGGCCCACTTGGGTAAAGGATGAATATCTAGAGGTGGTGGAACAGATGGATCATCATCCTCATCCTCAAGGGATGAGTAATCCTCAAGATATGAGGAGTGAGTAGTAGGAGATGAGGGAGAAGTTGGGGATGGAGAATCCATCAAAGGAAAGCACTCATCAAACTAGATATCTTGTCAAAACAAGACCTCTTTGGAATAAGGATCAAATAACCTATATGCATTAACATCCTCATCGTAGCCAATAAATATGAGTGGTTGGCTCTTCCTCTCCATGGCTTTCCATTGAGCTTCATGAATGAATGCCCAAGCCTCACTACCAAATACTTTGAATGAAGATACATTGGGCTTGACATGGGACCAAGCCTCCTCAGGAGTCAGATGCCACAATGCCTTACGAGGAATACGATTCTGAATATAGTTGGCACAATTAACTGCCTCAACCCAAAAAGAAGAATGCATATCTTGTGACTGAATCATATAGTTGGCCATCTCCTGTAAAGTTCTATTCTTTCACTTAGCAACACCATTCTGCTGGGGGGTGCATGGAACTATAAGCTGATGCTACAAACCATGCTCAGTGCAAAAGTACCTAAAATTTTGATTAACATATCCCCCATTATCTATGTGTATCCATCTGATAGAAAGACCAGATTGCTTCTCCACAAATACCTTAAAGATTCTAAAAGAATCAAAGGAACCACTCTTGTACTTAAGAAAGTACACCCATGTATGCCTGGAGAAGTCATCAATAAATGTGAGTACATATTTGGCCCCTAAAAATGCAGGAGTCAAAAATGACATGAGGTCACTATGTATCGACTCTAAGGGTGCCTTAGCACATGTGGCTTTACCCGTAGGAAAAGAATCTCAATGATGCTTACCAAGAACACATCCTCGACAAACACCATCAGTACAAGAAATCTTAGGGAGCCCTGACACTAATGCATGTGTACTCATCTATTGGAGATATTTATAATTGATATGACCAAAACGTTCATGCCACAACATGCTCTTAGTGTCTGCATGTGCTATGAAGGATGAACTTGAACTAGCTGAACTCTCAAAACCATCAAATCGATATAAATGAGAAGTATCAACACTCCCAATAGCCACAATAATATCAGGATCATGAAGGTCTTGAATGACTACATCATGTGGGGTAAACTAGACTATCTTACCGATGCCAAATTGAAAAATTCGATACATTGAAATAAGGTTGGTGGAGATATCAGGAACTACAAGTACCTCTTGAAGAAAACCACCCTCAAGTGTGACAGTGCCCGAGCCAAAAACTGAAAGCTATGTAGAATCCCCAACTGCAATCTGAGTAGTGCTACAATCTGAAAGGGATGAGACCAAATCCTAAGAAGGTGTCATGTGATGTGTTGCGCTAGAATCAAGTATCCATGGAGCTTCAAAAGGTGAGACCCTTGTAGAAAGAGCATGACCTTTACCTGTAGATGAGGAAGAAGATTTAGGGGTGGAGATGTTATGCCGCTGCATGGATTCCTCCAAATCCTTTACTCTCTTTCAACATTGATTGACTGGATGTCCCTCCTTACCACAAAAAACTACAAGGTTCACTTGATTTCTTCTTTGTCTTGGAGGAAGACTCACCATACTTAGAAGTTTTATCATACCGACGAGTGGTTTGAGGTTTTTGTTCTAAATTTTGAGATGTTTTGGAGGAATGCTCACTACCTAATGAAGTATCTATCTTGGAATTTTGTTTCTTCTTGTCTTTCCCTTTGGATGTCTGTGCTACCAGTGCCTAAGTTTTGGAACAAGAAAGAGATTCAAACTGAACCAACTTTGCCTGTTCACGATTCAAATGATCACAAAAAACCTTAAAAGTAGGCATGGTAAATGCATCCATAGTAGAATAAAAAGTAGAAGAGAAGACCTAAAATGAGCCTCAAAGCTTAGACATAATCATGAAAATACATTCTTTTTCAGTTTTATTTTTCCCACAACCTTGCAAAAGAGTTATGACTGACTTAAACTTTTGCAAGTAGTCCTCTATGGAAGGGAAAGTATCAGGTACAAGTGATGTTAATTTTTCCTCAATCTGGAGAGCTCTAGACTCATTGATGGTGCCAAAAAGATCACTGAATTTCATCCACATTGCCCTACGAGTGCTGCAAGACTCCAAATGAAACAAGAGACTATTTGAAACATGTAGTGAAATCAATCCCATAGCCTCATCTATCTTGTTCCTATGCTGAAATATCTCAAATGGACGAGTCAATGCTGGTTGTACTTCATCCAAAGTGGACCATAAACCCTTAGACATGAGAATTTTGGTCATATGAGCTTTCCAGGTGTGATAGTTGTGTGGCATAAGACATTCAAATGAAGAGGTGTCCACCATGATAGTTGTGGTTTTTAAAACAATGTGTGGTATAGGATTTTTGATCTCAAATGTATATAGATACTCAAAGAGAGAAATGTAACCCCCCATAATAGGAAAAGCCAAACCCAAATACAAATTTGAGAGCAGAAAAGCTCAAAAAAGCAAAAATCACTTTAGAGAGATCCTTGTGTACCTTATGAATATTCTCAAAAAATTGACTACATGGCTATGTAGAGCACTTGAAAGAGCTTTCCAACGCCTATTCGTTTGCAATTATGAAGTCCGTTTGCCCAATTTATGGGCCTGAAAATGCAAAATAGAAGGGATGTCTTCAACTGATTGTAGAAAATTTCTAGTAAAAAATCAGAAAAAGTAAATTTCTAGATATACCCAATTTTGTAAAACTGCTCAATTTGCCTTAGAAAACCAAATAGAGGGCTTAAAATTTTGGCCCTTGGACATATGGGCACCCAGTTTCTGGGTTTGGGGGCTAAAGTAGGGGATATTCTAGTGTCACATAGATCCAAAAAGTGCAACAACTTTTGCATTAAAAAAATTATTTTGTTTCTAAAAAAATCAAACCCTTGAAATTTTAAAACCTGCACAATTTTTTTTTGCTGCAAATTAATGGCTTGCACATTACGGTGTATGGATCCGTACATGGTACAGATTCCATACCGCTATACAATTCTTTTGCCTTGTAAATCATGCCAATAATTTTAAAAAAATGTTTTTCTCATATTTTTCACAAAAAAATAGTCAATCTTTAGGTTTTTGGCCACTCCAGACACAATGGCGAGGTCTGTTTTGTGCCAAATTGCTTCGAAAAATTTCCCACCTCTAAAAATTGCAACAAAAACACTTAAAATTCCAGATCTAACCCTATAACCAGAATGAGAAAAAAGCTCAAAAATGGAGAAGGGGTTCGCTGAATCCTTGCTCTGATACCATGTTAGATTTATGAATAACACGCGCCACATGATCAAACAATGAACAAAATACCTTCCACCCAAGAGCTTTGCAAAAGAAATATTTGCTATTTCTCAAAAGGAAAATACTTACAAACTGAATAATTACAAGAGAGAATGAAAGCTTTATACGAACAACCCTAATGAAAAGGGATTAGATCATGACAAGTGTCAACATCTTGTGTGATGAGATGAATTGATCTAATATTAGCTTTGTACTTAACATAAATAAAGCATTGAGTTTAACTAATAAAGCAAACCTAAGTTTAGCTTAAGTGCATGAGAATTAGAATAATAATTAATTAAAGTAATTGATTATTCTCTAATACATGATAACTCTAACATTTTTGTAGCATCAATCCGATTTATTAGTCTGTTAAATTTAGCTACAATTTCCCTCCTGGGCTCACTTGCTTCATTCTTCAATTGTGTAACCTATGCTATTAAGGAGAGGTCATCATCAACACTTTTAAATCTACCTTCAAATTTACTTCTCATAGTAGCCTAGTTATCAATAGAAGCACACAATGATAGATAGAACCATTTCATTGCAACATCCATTAGGGATTTTGTAAACAACTTGATTGCTACGTCTTCTTCTTGCACTCCAAGTACACCACAAGCAACAAAGAAACCATCAATATATTCTTTCGGTGAGATGTTTCCATCACCCCTGAACTTAAGTAATTTTTTACGGGAACCCTGAGGTAAATCATGTAAATTATTCCCTAGACTTAACGAACCAATAACAACTCCCCAAGGAATAGGCGGTTGATTGGCCATATTGTGAGGGAAATTGACAACTACAGGAATGAAAGTTTCATGCAATACCAAAGCTTGGCAAGTAGAGTAATCTATGGGTGCTATAGTTGGAGAGGAAGGTATAATTTTGGATCCAACTCTCCTTCTAGAAGGGATGATATAAGAAAAATTGCTTCTTTGTAAGGACTTGAAGACTGGGTCTAAAATATCCCTACTTCTTTCTCCTCTGGGAATGTTTCGGTTGCTTTCCCTGTTGAAGCGTCTGCTATGTTTTGGTTGCTAAGCTATCTAAGAAGACTAGATAACATGGAGACTCATCGCTGGCCAAAAATGGCAGCAAATGAAAAATTAGATAGAAGAAAGAGCACGTGGATGAAACAGAATATCAAATGGATGAGCAAGTGGGGTATTAGCATAAGTGAGTGTCCAAATGCCAATAGGGAAATAAAAAGGTATGTGCAAGGAAAGTTCAAAGAAAGCATGTGGAAAGGGCCACTTGGGAGGAAGAAGGAATACTATGTCAAACATTTTAACCCTACGCATGACCACACACAAAAGACCTACATCGGAATGGAAATAAAATGGAAAGCGAAAATGTTGATAGCTCAGATTAGAACAAGTTCGCACCAGCTTAGATGTGAGACCAGAAGGTGGATGATACCTAAAGAGGAGTGGGTAGACATAAGGTGTAGATATTGCACTCAAGGAGTGGTTGAGACAGAATGGCACTACATCAGGGAATGTTCGGCTTACAAGGACATTCAGATCAATTATACTGAGACATTAAAAGGGAACAAATTAGGTGATCTGTTTGAAGAAGAGAAGATAATAGGGTTTGCAGATTTTCTGGTCAAGATACACAACAGAAGATCCAAGATGCAAAAATAAAAAGAAACATAGGTTGCTATCTATGGGTCCCATAGGCTGCTTGGCCTCGTGGACGTGATTAAAAACATTCATTCATTCATTTTGGTAAACCTTTGGGAATCTAAGATGGGCTTAAAGATGTTTGATATAACCCAGATAAGGTAACCCAAATACAATTTCCATTTGTGTTCCCCAGTAGAGTCATCAAAAATCTATTGGCTAACAGATTAGGCACCTTGGGGTTTTATTCCAATGATATTGACTCTTTTCCCAAAAGGTGCAACTGTTCCCAACAACTCTGGATAACCACTCTCTTTGAAAAAGCAATCACCCTTTGAATTGGAGAGGTAAAACTCCCTCTTAAGATATTCAATGAATTAGAAAGAACTAATAAAATAAAACTAATGTGTGTTTTTGACCAGAAAGCAGTAAAGGATAAAACCCAACACCAGAAAGATTCCTAGTATCAGATGCAATAAGGAAATGTTATAAACACTAGTATAAAGACTAGCTCATGTAAGACAATCCAATTATCATATATCAATCCAATATCATCTAAAAAATGAAATCAATTACAAAGATAAATGCATACACATTCACACAAGAATAAACATAAACATAGGAGAAAGATTCAACGCACAAATCTAATAATCTCAAATTATTTCCATAAACTAGATGCACACAAATGACTAGTGATTTGAATTTGTAGAATTTGCAGAGTTATATTCAAAGTATATAATATTAGGTCTTTTTTTATGAAACTAATTAGAGATATTTTTTATTCCAAATACAAATATAAATAAGTGGATGAGTAACCACTTCTTTCACCTGTAACTACTTAAAATTGAACATTTTTTCAAAATGAGATGAAAAGTTAAGATAACAACTGAAAAGTCACGATGGTGGTGCTTCATTTCCAGATTCCATTGATGTGGCGAGTCTGTTCTGCAAAGCTTGGAAAGCCTTTGTAACATGTGGAAGCTCCTTGTGTTGAGGAATAGTAATGTTCCCCATTCGTAACTTCTAGGCCATTTGGTTGTCACAAGCAACTTCAATTCTTTGATCATATGTCCTTGCCAATCTAGTTGTTTGAAATAGGACTAGGTCTATCTCACTAAATTTTCTCAAACTCTCGACATCAAAGGATTGGGAACTGAAGGTCTCATCAGTTATCTTCTTAAAGCCTTCCCTTAAGACTCTAACATCTTTATTACTACCACCTCCTTGCAAATTAGGTTGCAAATTGAGTGTAGGAAGATTTTTATGAACCTCTCCAATGATTGCATTGCTTTCAGTTAGCATCTTATTAAATTCCTGTAAACCTTGTTTGGTAACCAATAGTTTCCATTCCACACTTTTATTCCAAATCACGTAGTGTCCATCAACAACATTGGGAATGATTTGCTCATTAGCTAGTCTCTCCATTCCCATATTCAACATTCTTTTGATTTCATTAAGTATTGAGTCCATAATACTTCTTTATCAACAACAACAATATCTTTTTCCATTTTAGTCTTCAAGGCATACACTTTCTGATGATTTTTTAGTGAGTCCCAAATGATTCAATTTCCTTTGTTTATTATGCCATTCTCAATTCTTCTATGGATTTTCCAAACACCTTGAAACTTTTCATTTTTCTTATTGCCTCCTTTCCCATCATTTACATTGGATCAAAGGAGGATTCAGCTTGAGAGATTGGTTGGGGACTAAAATCAAAGACTGATTTTAAACATTCTGTTAGGACCTTGACTTGATTTTTCAATTCATCCTTGCTCTTCTTGCCCTTATTGGTTTGCTCAACCAACCTTGCTGATAATACCTAAAAATTGTGCACATCTCCATCTCTTGTAGAAGGCCCCAAATTTATCCTAGCAATATCAAAATCACTTGTAGTTGCTTGAGTGACCTCTTTTTGTGTAGTGGGGCGGGAAAATTCCATACACATATTCCCTGTACTATCATCTTCCATCAACTTGGAGGTGGTCTTCAATCTCTTAGACTTGGGAGTCCTCAAGAGTAGCTGACCCACCATATCTTGTTTTGAGAGGTTTAATTGTATTACCTTTCTCTTCTTTGATAATGTATTTTCCAACCAAGTCAGATTTCTAGGAACAGTGGCAACCTTAGAACTAGAAGAATCAAACAAACTACTCTTTTTTGGAGGAGTGATAATTTTCACATCTGGTGATGAAGCTAGCGAGGACTCGGTTCTCAGAGGCTCATTCACTTCTTTGATAGGAGATGACCTGTGGGATGAGGAAGAGGTATCGATTAAAATGTTACCTAAATCTTCTTCCCTTCAACAACTTCTTTATCTTTATCCAATTGGGGAAAATCAAGAATATCCTCCCCACAAGTCTGTTTGAACAAATTCTTCTCAGGAGGCTCTGCATCACCATCACCTTGAGCTCTGGATGACATTTGGTGTGAAGCTGACCCTGAAGTCCCTGTGATTATAAGGGGTTGGTTACTTCCACTTGTAGGTTGAGTATCATGTGACCTAGTTTGAGGGAAAGACTGCTCTATTTTCTTTTTAGCAATCCATTCCTCTATCGTCTATAGAACATATATAGTTCTTGCCTCAATTATTTCAATTTTCTTGTTACTCTAGTCCATGGTAGCAATGGGTCGAGAAGATATATGTTATGTGAAGATTGGATCCAACAAATCAGATCCATCATCTTCAATGTCTTGAACATCCCATCCCAAACCAAATGTGATTATCTATCTTAGAGACAACCTCATCCAACTTATTCTCACCTCAAATTCATCGAAACAATTTGTCCAGTAATCTTCTAGGTTGGGCAAATGATAGAAACCAAGACCTAGCTTCAAGTTATTGTTCACATAATCTTTACTATTGAAGGGAAAATGTTCATTATAAAATTGAAATGTATATTTAGACATTTCCCTTTCGATATTCAAAGCATCTAACATGGAATTGCAAGTGAAAGGGCCAAATCCTACATGAAAGTGAACGTTCACCCTCTTGTGTTCTTGGCATATTTTGTTCACATCAGCAAGCTGTCTACAGACTTCGATCCTTACAAACTTGTCCTCTACATACCTAGGGAGTTTTAGAGGAAAGCCACTAAAGCTGCTAATTCAAATGTAAGAGAACCTCTGAAATTGAATGAAGTGGCTTCCATCTATACCAATAAACTACATGGATTATGGAGTGAGCCTTATTTCGATCTTCCCCTATAATTCCCAATCATTCTCATGGTGAAGGCATCAAAAATCCTTCTATGATGAAGGGAACTCTTACTGAAGTGCAACTTGTCATGATATCTGAAGATTGGGACCTTATCACGAGGAAGGGCACTTGAACTCAAACCTGGCCAGGGCCTAGTACTAGCAATGGTGTAAATTAAATATGAAGACATATGAAAAGACCAGTTAATTGTAAAGAAAACGAGCAAGTCATGCATCAAATCACTAATAAGCTATGCCCAGTCCAAAAATTGGTCCCCCTCAAGCACAATTTGGATGAAGAAATACATCCAATCCTAAAATCCATGTGCATCCTCATTCCCTCTTAGCCTGTGCAACAATTTAACAATATATGATATTTCCTCAACAAAGTAGTTCTTGCGTGAATTCCTCGACAATTGGGATTTTCCTCTCCTGGTTTTTTCTAATCAATTTTTTTCCATTTCATTACGATGGAGCCCCTTCTTAGCTGAGAATTCAATCTATGAATTGGTAAAGTTGAGGGCCAAGAAATTTTCCCTTTTTGGAATCTTTAAACATGAGCCAAAAGTAGTTCTTTGAATTTTAACCACCAGCCTGTTATCTTCTGTCTGATTTCATGGGTCTGAGAATCATAATGTCTAATACATTCAATGACTAAGTCAGGGCACTTAATTGCTATGGGGAATGCAACTGCTTCAATCAATCCACTAGCAACAACTTGTCGTGTGATAGGTGGGGGATTTGGTTTGCTTAACTTCTCCCTGAATTCATCCAAGTTCACTTTCCCTAATTTGGTATCCCCTATTTCTGGCATGGTACAAGTTAGACCAGAAATATATTCATACCTCTAATATTTGTACCTCATGGCACCTAGGAACCTAGGGTTTGTGTCTAATTGCATTGGGATAATACTGAAAATCTTTTAAACCCAAACTACAATTAGAAATAGCTACTAAAACAAGTAGGGAAAGGGATACCTCAAACAACTATGAAATTCAAGAAACAATGTTTGTGCTAGTATGCTCCCCTTCCTTCGTATCTTCTAATGTCACAGATAAATAATGCTCTCCTTACTAGCTCAAACATCCTTTAACCCTCCACAATAAATGTGTATGTACATGAGCAATTATTGATACCCCCTTGTCATGTTGGCGCATGTAGCCTTTCACATCATCACCTCGTTATAGCTACCTTTTAAAAATTTGAAAGGATACAACTACATTATCGACATAATAAGTAGTTTGTATAACTCTGGCAGAGATCGTCATGAGATCTATAACCAATGTACGATATTGCCAAATCTTTAGTATTGGATTTATAGTATCTTCAAAGCCTTCATTATCTTCATGGCGGAAAAAGAGAGTTTTTCTAACTTGACTTGAGACCGCCAAAGTTACATAAACTCAAATAAATACCAAAATGACTTAGACACCAACCAAAGCGAAACTCACAAAAGTTCATATAGCTTAAATAAAAACTGCCTCACAAAAAGAAAACATAATGATTGAAATTAGCCACTTTGGCGGAGAAAGGAGAGGTTAGAAAAAATTGAGCGGTGACCAACATGGTTACGATAACTAACTAAAACACCGCCAACACATAAACTTAGCCAAAATTTGGGTAGAAGACTAGTTTTTGAGGGATGACAAAAACAGTGGCAACATTATGTAAATGAATCTCACAAGTAAAAAATGTTTCATTTGCATTGCAACATATCTTTGAACTTATTAGATTAAATTTCCTTTGTTAATATATCCTAATTTTAAAACACAACAATTCTTTATAATTTACTATGTTTGTGATATTGATAAAAATGATTTTTGAAAGGGCCCAAACCCTTGTACAATAAAGCAACCAACATGCAAATAGAACAAGTAACATGAGATATAGGACAAACGAAACAACCCAACAAATAAAAATAGGGTGAGACACAATTGTAGCTAAGCTACAAAGCACAACAACAACCAAAAATTAAAAATAAAAATAGTTCCTCATGATCCAACCTGGACAATGGTAGACCCAACCCAATTCAATCTCACACCCTTCACTCTAGTGTGAGATTGGGAGACTAAATTGGACCTTTTTTCACCATTAAACAACTATCTAGGAAAAATTATTATCTAATCCTTATAACATGGAGAAGGTGGGTGGGCTTCCTCCATAAGGGGCTTGTCAATATGCACAATAGGAACAATGGAATGTCAAGGCGGAGTAGCCAAACATCAAACAACCACATCACAAGTAGGTTGAGTTAGATCCAAAGTTGATGGAATAGAAAGTTGAGTAACTAGTGTAGAAGGTGGTTGGGACTCAATAGTAAGAGTCATCAAAGTAGTAGGGGTGGGACTCACTAGAGTCACACTATTTAGATGAATTCAACAACTTGAGAAGTTTCGTCATCTTGAGAGAAACCATCAACTAGAGAGTTGGAGGCATGAATATTCAAGCAATTTTTGTTGACATTCTTCCACCACATTGCTATGCCCTTGCTTTGGGAGAGTGGACAATCAATAGCTAGGTGACCTCAATGGTAAATCATCATCTACATGTGAAGGGGAGACCCTCAAAGTCAAGCGGCTAAGTCCAAGGTTTATCCCCAACCATCAAAACCACACTCCTTGAAGAGGCTTGGAGACATCAATATCCACCAAAATATGAACATATGTAGAGTAACCTATGTAGGAAGTGGTAGAGTCAAATATTAAGAATTGACCAATAGAGTTGTCTATGGCCTCATAGTAGGAATATTCCCAGAGCTAGAGAGGAAGATTCAAAAGGCGAACCCACATAGGTCTAACATTGAGAGGTTCAAAAAGGGGTTGAAGGAAGTAGTCCAAGGCTTGATCGAGAGAGTGGTCTCCCCACTTCCACAACTTGCAGTCAATTACCAAATCCTTATCCTTTGAAGAGTCAAATGATGCAGTGAAGAAATCCTTGACACAAGGGAAGAGCTTGATCTTGTCCTTAATGATGGGCTTCCAAATTCAATACTCGTTTGTACAGACTAAGAAGGGAAGGAAAAAAAGTATCAAATTTTCAGACCAAGCCCCTACATAGATAAATATCTTCATTTTCAAGCACATCTTGTCCATAAATTATCATTGGGGAATATTTTGCATAGGTGATGCAGAGGCAAGGTCCAAAACATTCAATCAATCACAATTTAAGTCTTTTGAGACAACTTTGCAACCTTTAAACTTATCTCAACAATTCTTCACAAATTCACCCAATTTCACTTGTAGGTTTGCTAACCTAGTTTCTTGACCAAATCTACCCAAATACTCACTGAATCCACTAACCAAATAGCTTTTAAGATACCCTTTAAGGCATACACAAACATATCTCAACAACTCATATAACTCTTTCAGAAGAAATCTCTCAAACTCATACTTCTACGTTGTCCCAACTAGGCCAAATAGGCCAATTTAACAAAGCATCACCTCTCTAAACAACTTACCAACCCAAAATTCCTGTGGACAGTCATTAACCAGCCTCTAAAACCTTTAGCCAAAGAACTGCTCATAGAGTGCACTTTTCACAAAACCCTCATTTCTAGCAAATTTAGGGAGGGCTTATTGAATGTCCTATTCCCACGCCCTATCTCAGCTTTCCAAAGCATCAAACATGCTCCAAATGACCTGCACAAGCTTAAAAACCTTAAAATTTTTCTTCCCCGAGAGTTTACTACACTTTCCTTCTCATAACCACCAATTTTCACTCAAATGCATAATATTGTCAACTAGGGCATCATGCCCAAACACTCAAATTTGCCTCCCCTGCTCTTACAAAGCTTCAAAAACCTTGTAAAAGGTCTGCACACACTTTGTGAACTGATCTCCAACCTTCTTGAGTGCATTTAAAACAAATTTCAACTTGGAGCCATTACTTTCGTAGCAAAAACTCATAAAATTCAGTGGGGGCAACAATCAAAACCTCATCAAAACTTATTCCCTGCTCAAACTCCTACATCTACATCTAATCCTAACATTTTTGGACTCATTCCACCGAGCCACAGTAGGAACAATAGGTGGAATGAATCATTTAACTCATTTTATGCCTTCAAACCCTTGGTTGGTTTAACAGACCCGCCTATAGTAAAAATGCAATAAAATTCTTAAAATGCAATGAAACCACTTCACTCCAAAGCCAAATTGGACCTAACACATAGATCTAAAAATTTCAAAAGCTTTCAGCACTTAAAAATTATGTACGTACAATGGCTGGGAGCATCAATTTGCACGAAAAAGAGAAAGTTTTTATTGATCTCTTCTTCAAATCTGAACAACAACCACTCTATTCGACCCTACATCATAAATTTAAACTTGACACACCTCAAACTATCCAAGAAAACCGACCCCAACTATCTTTTCAATTACATGACTCTTGGTCTTCCACAATCTTGCTATTTTTGCAAGTTTACATTTTTGACAACTTTTTGCAATATTTGCAAATTTTTAAAATTGAACTCCACTACCACCTAAAGACCTCTAAAAAGACTCTTTACATTATAAAATGGTCTATATGACCTTATTCAAAGTCTTATAAACACAAAACATTAAAATACCAACTTAAGCCCTTATTGAACCAATCTTTACAAAAGATGAATTTGGTGCTCCTGCATCAATAGGGAAGGGGCCATAATTTATCTCATAGAGGGAGAGCAACACCCTCAAACTAACAATGTTAATAAAGGACCACTAATGACTAGCATCTATAATTGCAATCTTGCAACACTAGGAGGGTGGGCACTTGAAGAAACAACAAACTCTACAATAGAGGCAAAACTAGCGTTGGAAGCACCACTATCCCCAAAAATAGATTGAGCAAGGGGTAGAAGAACCTCGTTAGAATCCATGAGTAGGGCACTCATACCAAGTGCACCTATGCAACCAACACTAAGTTTGGGAGATGGGCAACCATGACCAAAAGATCGAGAGGGATCCTACGTTAGTGAATAGTCAAGCAAATATGGTAGTATGAGAGAAGCTCTAGGGCGTGAGGGATCCATTGAAAGCGTTGCAAATGAACTAATGTCCCCCAAAACACATTGAGTAGAGGAATTTGGAAAATCACTAGCCATGGAAGGCACATAAATATCTTCAACATGTACTCCAACGATTGAAATAGACTATGGGGTGACCAAAATAGAGTGAGATTATTTTTTCAAAAAGATCCAGATGTAGTGGAATGTAGTGGACTGGAGAGATGGGATAATGTGTTCTCCCCTTAATTTATAATCAAATCTAGATCAAGAATGGAATGAGGGCATTATTGTTGCTTGCATAACATGCCCCACTTTTTTTTTGGAGAAAATAAAGGAACCCCTTTTTTGAAGTTATTTGGGTCTTTAAATGCTTTGATTTTGGTTTTTATGCAAGACTATGTTGCATTTTACATACATTTATAGGCTATTAACGATTGATTTAAAACATTTATTTTGGTTTATGAGTTTTTTTCTTGTGGTTTTCAATTAGTGTTTATTGTCCATATTTGTCCGCTAGTTATGCTTTATGTTTCTATGGATAGTTCTTTTTGTTTACATTTTAAATATGACAAGGGCCTAGTGTTTTGTTGGTTTGTGGAGCTTGATCAATCTTTTTGGAGTTTATATTTTGGCCACTTTGTTCGGTGCGGGTTCTCCCCAAATTAATTAACTGCTAGAAATTTGAATAAAATTGGACTGCTATTGTTTGTGGATGTAACCCATAAAAGGGTGAACCGTGTTAAATTTTTTTGTCTTGCCTCTATGAATTTCCATTTATATTGTTTTGTTGCATTTAAAATCTACATTTAATTGATAATTTTAATTCCTCATTCCTATTGGTAAATCTTAACATGTTTAAACCCTATGCGTTATGTTCTATTTTAGTGTTGATAAACTTATTTTAAAAGCTACACTTTATGTTTAATTTTAGTTTTGCAACATTGTATTTTACCTTTTGGGGACATTGCAATTGAGGAAAATGGCAAAAGGAGGTAGCTCACAACTTTGTATACCCCTATTTTCCTCCTAGCCATTGATCTATCATTGATCAATGCTTAGATGGGTTATATCTTAGTGAACCTTGTTTCAAGCCCACACAATTTTATTTTATTCAAATATTGAATTGTTACAAATAGTTTCCAACCACTCAAATGGTTTTGTTATAATGCTATGGTGACTAGTTACCAGTTCTATGGCAATAGATAATTGTCCCAATTGGCTAATATATATTTGTCGCAAGCCCACAATGATTCAATTTATTAGTGTATATGGAATAATATGTGTTATCTTGTAATTAACTTTGATAAAGCAATTAAATCACTTGGGTAGTTATTGATTTATCATTGATCAAAGCTAGTCGTATGGTATTGTCACCTTTCAATAGTTATGAATGAGTTCAAAAAGGTAAGTGAAAAGATTTTAAGTACGCCTGGGTTCAATGTGGTCCCATGCTTTTATTAGTTAGAGAATGTTTGTGTGGGTGCCCATGTGGGTCTCTAGGATAAAATAATGAATCAAATATTGTTGTGTAGTTAAAATACATGATTTTGTGGGCACACTTGATTTTTTTTAGCATATGAACATTATAAGTATTATAGAACAATTTAGTTCTATGTAAAGGAACACTTTACATCTTTGGGTTTGGCTATTTAACCCTTGACCATAGATATTGTCATGATTAATTTGAGATGTGGATGATGGATGAAACTTAACCATAAAAATATTTATAAAAAACTGCCAAGGAATGAGAGCAATCAATATGGATTGTTAATTAACATAACATGTCATGATCCTACATACTTTAGTAAAATGAAAAAACATACTAGACAATAACTTTAGCTACACTACAATTAACAAATTTAAAATGATATGGTCGAGTGATTATTTCTTAAGGGATGCCTTGTTTATTATTTCACAGTATTATAGGATAAAAGTAATGTTGGCATTCTCCATTTGTATCATTGAGACGATTTAATTTAATGGTTCATGATATTATAGAAAGGTAATTAGTCAACATGTCAAAGAAGAGTCTCATTCACTCTTGGATTGAAACACATGGTGTATCACCTTACCCTTCTCCCATTTCATTGATGCCATTGATCTTGAAAGTGATAAATCTATATTTTTGATCAATGAAAAAAATAAACAATAAAAAAATGCTAAAGAAATATAGAAACAAATTATTATAGATGAACACCTAAAAGAGATTACAATCATATATCACATTATGTAATCGTTGATCCCTACTCCTTTAGAAATAGCTATAACACTGTAAGAGTTGAATGTAGTGTGAATCCTTGGATTGGTAATGATCAATGTGATGAATGAAGAATGCCACATGGTCCTTGCTTTCTGCAATGTTATCCATTCTAGCATGACACAGATAAAAGTGCAGATAAGTTTGACTACAAAGTCAAAACATCAAAACAAGTTTGTATGACATAAACATTGTAAAAAATCAAGACGAGAGATGAAAAGTTTGTAATACAAGAAATTTGTTTCTTTATTAAATCAAAGGAAAGTAATCAATGTAACATTGAAATAATTTGTATTTTTATATCATTATGAATCGAATTCGATCTTAATATGCATAAGAGAAATTTAATTTAATGTCATGAGGATCAAAATAAATGTTTTTAGAGGCGTTTCATTGGAATTTGATATTTTTTCTCTTCATGTAGGGCTATTATTATACAATTAGATCATACTAGACACTAATTTTGATGGTTGGTACTTATCTTCGACATGTATGGATGACTAATATTGATTTGGAGCACCTTTTGGAGCTATATTGCTAAGCTAATTAAATCTTGAGGTAGATGAATTTTAGAATTTGTAATAATTTAGATGGTTGGTTATACACCTACTTGGATAAGGATTTGGGATGCTTAAATCCAAAAGAGCATATTGCCACCATAATCGAGTGAAGAATTATCACTAAAGGGTTTGGGACATTAGATTTTTTTTATTTTAAATTTGGCGGTAAACACTTTTGACTGGAGCTATGAATTGGTGAGGTCACAGATGGGGGACCTCATCCCCAACATGAACACTCAATTATAACACCCCAATAGGTATTTGAATCTTGGTGACAAGAATCACAACACCATGATTTGATCATCACACTATGACATTATCAACATGATAAGTTTTTTCGAAATTATGTACTCATAGATTTATTTATTCTTGGAAAATGTAAATGCATTAAAATATTGTTACCTATTAAACTTGCTACTAGAAAACTTAGTATGAAAATTTTATTATTATTAATTGAGAAATCTAAATAAACTGAGTGGATTGAATTTGTTAATAGTCGAAAACTAGTTTTTATTGAACTCTTTGTAAATTTTTTATTTTGATTTTTAATATACAATTTTTTCTTTTGCTTTCATGTTCCCTAGTATCCAAGCTAAGTTACAATATTCTAAGTTCAAATCTATAATTCATCAAAGTATGATAGATTTGAGTTGATTAAAATTCATAATACATCTTTTGTATTGAAGACAACAAGGATTTTGTGTGTTCAAATTGGATATGCAATATGTTAGTTTTCCCCCACATGTCTTCATAGTTGATGTGTTCCTAGGAGATTGCACCATCTTGTGTTTTTGATTATGTAAAGATTGGTCAAGCAAAAATTGGTTTGATTAGATTATTTTAAAATTTTTTACTTTTAATATAATTTTTTTCTTTTGCTTTCATGTTCCCTAGTATCCAAGCTAAGTTACAATATTCTAAGTTCAAATCTATAATTCATCGAAGTGTGATAGATTTGATTTGAGTGATTCATAATACATCTTTTATATTGAAGGCAGCGAGGATTTTGTGTGTTCAATTTTGACATATAATATGCTAGTTTTCTCCTACATGTCTTCACAGTTGATGTGTTCCTAGGAGATTGCACCATCTTATGTTTTTGACTATGTGAAAATTGGTCAAGTAAGAATTGGTTTGATTAGATTTGTTTGATTTACATAACCATATATTGGTATAGGATAATACTATTGAAAACTTATTCTATACTTTCTCTTTCCATTGGTCTTTGCATTTTCTTCAATTTATTAGCGTAGATTGCTAGATTTAGTGTGTATTAAGTGTTAATTTATGTAGCTTGGACAGGTGTCTCCATTCCCAAGTAGTGTTATTTAATTATTTAATTATTTTCTAGAAACCTCCAGAAAGGGCTGAGTTGTCTAGATAATTATGTAATTAAATAAATTGATTCCCCTAGAGACTTCTAGAATCCAGTTAGTTAGGGTTGTTAGAGTCTATTTAATCTTAGCCATTGATTGAGATTAAATCATGGCCATTGGTTTTCCAATGAGAAAAGTATAAAAGGGGATCAATGGGCATTTGGAGAACACACAAGTATAGAGTTGAGAAAGACTTGCAGTGATAGCAAGTAAATTTGCAGTGAGAGCAAATAGTCTTGCAGTGTTAGCAAGGGCGCAGTGTAGCGTTGGGGATAGCAGCTGTGGAATTTCAGCAGGAGAAATTGAGGGAAGAATTTCCAGAGAAGAATATTGCCGGAGCTCTGCCAGTAAGAGGCAAGCAGTTTTGTATTCCTTAATTTGCTGAAGTTTAATATAATTCCTCATCTACAGTAGTGGTTTTCCCTTCGGGGTTTTTCACGGACAATTTGTCCAAAAATATTGTGTTCATTATTGTGAATGTTTTCTTCTATTTCGTGAGTTTTTATTGGTGAAGTTGCATGTGTTATTTTTCGATATTTGCTGAGAATTAATTTTCCAGAGTCAAATAATCTATGTATTAGATAGGAGATTAATAATCAGTAACTGCAATAGAATTTTCACATGGTATCAGAGCTGATCTGAGGGCAGACAAAGCTCAGCGCAGGAAAGAGGGTTTATAAAACCCAGTTCTACCTCTTCAGAATTATTATTATGTTTTCTTTTATCTTTTGAGATGGCCTCAGCAGGTTTAAGAGATCAGGACAGATTGGATGGAGCCTCAAATTTTGGTGTCTGGAAAGCCAGAATTTCTTTGTTGCTGGAAGAGAATGGGATCAAGGAATATGTGACCAGTGTTGTACCTGTACCTACAGATCTAGCACAGCTCTTAGCATATAAGAAGGAAGATGCCAAGGCGAGGAGGATGATTCTTGATGGTGTCAAGGATCATATTGTTCCACATGTCGCAGAGTTAGATACAGCGAAGAAGATGTGGGATGCCATTCTGAATCTGTACCAGAATGCTACCACTAACCGGAAGCTGATTCTCAGAGAAAAGTTGAGGACTACTCGGATGAACAAGGGAGAGGACGTGACAAGTTACCTCACCAGACTCAGACTTGTCAGGGATGAGTTGGTAGCTATTGGAGATAAACCAGATGATGACGAGCTAGTGCGGATAGCCCTAAATGGGTTTACTAAGCAGTGGGATGTCTTTGTTCAAGTTATTAATGGACGAGACACCTTGCCGAGTTGGGATCGACTTTGGAGTGACTTCACTCAGGAGGAGCTTAGACTAGTCTTGTCAGTGGTACCAGTAGCAAGAGTCAGAAAAGTGAAGCGGAACAGGAGAACGTTGCCCTTGCAGGAAAAGGGAAAGCAAAGAAGGGGTCTAGTAAAGGATCAAATCCACAAGGTGAGAAGAAGAAGGACTTATCTAAAGTCAAGTGCTATGGCTGTCACGAGTTTGGCCACTATGTCAGCGATTGCCCGCAAAGGAAGAAAGGCAAGAAGCAGACAGCAGCTTCAGCAAGTGCAGATGAGCTCTCTAGTAGAATGGAGGATGAGTTCGCTCTCATAGCTTGTATGGCTAGCTAAACCTCACAGGGTGTTTGGTATATAGACAGTGGGGCATCATTTCATATGATAGGAGTTAGAGAGTACTTCTCTAGATATAAGGAGGAGGACATCAGAATGCAGATTTCTATGGGGAACATGTCCAAGCTCAATCTAGTTGGGAAAGGGACTGTTCTATTTCAGAGGGAGAATGGTAAGCGGGTTCCCATTCATGATGTGTTGCATGTGCCAGGCTTGGGTATGAATTTGATTTCCATATCTGTCCTTCAGGATAAAGGTTACAATGTACTCTTTAGAGGGGCGAGTGTGTTAATCAAGCACAAGGATTGGAAATCACCCACAGCTATTGGAGTTAGGAGCGGCCAGCTTTACAGGCTGTAGTTTGATACTCATAAGGCACTGATGAGCAGCAGTAATTCTAGAGATCAGGGAGAGCTATGGCATAGGAGGATGGGCCATATACATCATGGAGCACTTAAAATGCTTCGTGAAGCAGTGACAGGTTTTCCAGAGGTGAGCACAGAGCATGATGATGTTTGTAAGGGATGTGTGTTGGGGAAGTTTGCAAAAGAAACTTTTCCAAGGAGTGACACTAGATCCAAGGGTGTTCTTGATCTAGTACATTCAGATATATGTGGACCAATGTCGACGAAGTCTCTCGGAGGATATGAGTACTTTGTTACTTTTATTGATGATTTCTCCAGGAAGACCTAGATATACTTCTTGAAGACCAAGGATGAGGTTTTCAGTCGCTTCCAAGAGTTCAAAGCTCTTGTGGAGAATTCGACAGGGAGGAAGATAAAGGTTCTTCGGTCAGACAATGGAGGCGAGTACAAAGGGAAAGAGTTCCAGGAGTTCTGTACCAGGGAAGGAATCAAGAGAGAGTGGACTGTTCCTTACAACCCACAATAGAATGGGGTTGCTAAGAGGAAGAATCGGTCTATATCAGAGGCGGCAAGGGCTATGCTGTATGACCAGGATATGCCACGTTACTTATGGGCAGAGGCATGCAGTACAGCAGTGTACATACAAAACAGGGTTCCACATAAGGTATTGGGCAAGATGACACCAGAGGAGGCGTTCTCAGGGAAGAAGCCAGATGTCAGCCACTTCAGGATATTTGGGAGTTTGGCGTATTGTCACATTCCAGGTGCGACACATTCCAAGTTAGATCAAACTGCAGAGAAGGGTACTTTGTGGGGTACAGTGAAACCTCAAAGGCATATCGGATATTTATTCCAGGGACCAGGAGGACTATAGTTAGGCGTGATGTCAAGTTCATGGAGGACAAGGCATTTAGGAGGTCCAGAGATTTCCCAGCAAATGATCACAGTGAGCAATTAGTGGAAGCTCCAAGGATCATTCAACCAGATCAAGGACAGCGAAGCTCGAGTAAAATTACTTGTACAAGCACAGGCTTAGGTGCTAAGAGTTCGCAGAGTATGGAGCAACAGATGCAGAAAATCCAAGAGATGCATCAGGGTGATATGGAGGTTGATACTTCATCCTCTACAGTTGGTAGCAGGAACCAACAGTCACAAAGGGATACTCAGGAGTTTGTGGGAGCTCCTAGGATGAGTAGTAGATAGCGGAGACAACCAGCCAGGTATGATGACTATATGGCATTAGTTAGTCATTTGGTAGATAGTGAGCCTTCTAGCTATCAGGAGGCCGCACAACAGAAAGTGTGACAAGATGCAATGGTTGAGGAGTATACCTCAATAGTGCAGAACGATGTGTGGGAGGTTGTGCCTAGACCAATAGATAGGGCAGTAGTTGGATCACATTGGATCTATAAGATCAAACACCATGCAGATGGTAGCATTGAGAAATACAAGGCAAGGTTTGTGGCCAAGGGGTTCTTTCAGAAGGAGGGAATAGACTATGAGGAGACATTTGCTCCAGTGGCCAAGTATACTTCTATACGAGTCGTGATCTCACTTGCAGCACAGATGGGATGGCAGATCCATCAGATGAATGTCAAGACGGCGTTTCTTAATGGTGAATTGAAAGAGGAAGTATACATAGAACAACCAGAGGGCTTTGTGGCACACAACAGTACAACCCACGTGTGCAGATTGAAGAGAGCTTTGTACGGACTCAAGCAAGCTCCCAGGGCGTGGTATGAGCGCATTGATAAATACTTGCAGGGAATGGGCTTCGTGAAGAGTGAAGCGGATGCTAACCTCTACTACTTGGTGGTTGGGGGTGAGGTTCTCATTCTTGTTCTTTATGTGGACGACTTGTTTTTAACAGGTTCACTAGGGCTCATAGAGGAAAGCAAGAGGGACCTTGCAGCAGAGTTCGAGATGAAGGATTTGGGGCTTATGCACTACTTTCTAGGCATGGAGGTATGGCAGACAGATGGAGAGATTTTCCTTGGACAAGGGAAATACTGCATCGAAATCTTGAGAAGGTTCGAGATGGAAGATTGCAAAGCCATGTCTACTCCTATGATCACGAATTGGAAGAAGGTAGAGACATCCAGAGAGGAGGATGTAGACCCCACCTTATACAGACAATTGATTGGGTCTCTCATGTATTTGGTCAACACTAGGCCAGATATATCCTTTGCAGTAAACTCTCTTAGTCAATTCATGGTCGAGCTGAAGAGAGTGCATTGGACGGCAGCAAAGCATGTGTTGCGGTATTTGTGTGGTACAATCGAGTATGGAATCAGATATGCTCGAGGTGATGGTATCAGGTTGATAGGCTATACTGACGCAGATTGGGCAGGTAGTACAATGGACAGGAAAAGCACTTCAGGGTGTTGCTTCAGCTTGGGATCAGGAGTTGTCTCTTGGTATAGCAGGAAGCAGAAGTCTGTGGCTTTGAGTTCTGCAGAGGCAGAATACGTAGTAGCTAGCATGGTGACATGTGAGGCGATATGGCTTTGGAAGTTGCTGGTGGCCTTGTTTGGTCAGAGGGTTGAGACTACGGTGATACACTGCGACAATCAGAGTTGCATCAAGTTGACTGAGAATCCGGTGTTTCATGATAGGTCTAAGCATATAGACATCAGATATCATTTCATCAGAGATTGTGTACAGCGCGGGATTGTTCAGCTACAGTATATACCTACAGATCAGCAGGTAGCAGACATTTTGACTAAGGCATTGGGGAAGGCGAAATTCATCTTCTTCAGAGATAAGTTGGGTGTCATGCAGAACACCTTCCTCGCTAAGAGGGAGTGTTAATTTATGTAGCTTGGACAGGTGTCTCCATTCCCAAGTAGTGTTATTTAATTATTTAATTATTTTCTAGAGACCTCCAGAAAGGGCTGAGTTGTCTAGATAATTATGTAATTAAATAAATTGATTCCCCTAGAGACTTCTAGAATCCAGTTAGTTAGGGTTGTTAGAGTCTATTTAATCTTAGCCATTGATTGAGATTAAATCATGGCCATTGGTTTTCCAATGAGAAAAGTATAAAAGGGGATCAATGGGCATTTGGAGAACACACAAGTATAGAGTTGAGAAAGACTTGCAGTGATAGCAAGTAAATTCACAGTGAGAGCAAATAGTCTTGCAGTGTTAGCGTTGGGGATAGCAGCTGTGGAATTTCAGCAGGAGAAATTGAGGGAAGAATTTCCAGAGAAGAATATTGCCGGAGCTCTGCCAGTAAGAGGCAAGTAGTTTTGTATTCCTTAATTTGCTGAAGTTTAATATAATTCCTCATCTGCAGTAGTGGTTTTCCCTTCGGGGTTTTTCCACGGACAATTTGTCCAAAAATATTATGTTCATTATTGTGAATGTTTTCTTCTCTATTTCTGTGAGTTTTTATTGGTGAAGTTGCAGTTGTGTTATTTTTCGATATTTGCTGAGAATTAATTTTCACAGTCAAATAATCTATGTATTAGATAGGAGATTAATAATCAATAACTGCAATAGAATTTTCACATTAAGTATGTTGTACATGTTTGGGTGTGTATTAATATCTTACTCATGTTTCAAATTCAACCGTGATAATGTTGAAAGGGTGATTCGACATGTTATAAATGTTGATTTTTAATGGATCCAATGTGTTTTTATTCCTATTCAAAAATATTTTCAACTTTCCTATCAAATGCAATGGGTCTATTGAATTTCCATGTCTTGCTTCATATGTTGTGTCAGAAGTATGTTCAAGGGTCAAGTTTCAGTGATGTCCAAATGCTGCAAGACATAAAGCAATACAATTACATAGAAGGCATCTTCCCCATTGGAGGTATATTTTCCAATTATTTTCTCAACTCATCCTTGGGTGTCAAATGTATATGTAGTGCTATGACTCTGGGTTTTCAAAAAGATTGCAATCTTTCCTTCAAAAATTATGTTATGTCTCATGGCCATCTGTTTTAGCAGAGCTCTTGCAAAATGCAAAATCTACTTTTTATTCTCTATGCTCATTGAAACACTGCCCTCCCTCTCTTGTCAAAGTTTCAAAGCTTCTCAAGTTTCTTAAAGTTTAGTGTGCAAAAGAACCAATCCTCATCAATCATGATAGTAACTAGTTTTCCTAGATTGTGTCATTTTGAGTTTTTGTCAATGCTTGTAGATAACATCTTGGATTTGGTGGCTCATACTATAGTGGGTTTTTGTGCTTGATTATGTTCTCTTTTCTTAGGCTGTTGCTTTGCTATTTCACATATGTAATACTACTACTTTTATAATATTAATATAATTATAGGTGTTCTCCACCTTTTATAAAAAAAAGATTAGGCTAGGTTTAGATTATATATTATTTACCCTTGTTCATCATGCAAATACTAATAAATAGATAGTTGTTGAGACCCTCTTTTTCATTCTATAACAAAAATTTACGGTACTTTTAAATGAACAAACTAGGAGTCTTCTTGAGTGAAATAGTAAACAATGACCTTTGGATTACCTAAGCATGCCTAGACTAGGTGATATAAACCTTGGTGAAGCAATTCCTTATAGGAATTATTTGTTCCAATCAAATTGGTGTGTTAAAACAAGCATCAACAAATTAATTTAAGAGGGTTTGATCCTATGAGTTTAATATTTTTTATTATATTTATAATAGTCTGTAAATATAGGTCAAATGAGAATTTGATATAAATAATAAAAATGCTTAGTTTTTTAAAAGCAACAACTTAGAAATTACCATTAGAAGTTGAATAATGAAATATCAAGAGTCCCTAATTAGAATTCCACCTTAGATTTCACTTTGGATATTTGAAATTGGGCCTCCCAACAAGAATTATTTTAGTGGCAACTCTTCGTCAATTGGCAAATAGTTCATATTAGACAATTTGAAATTGACAAATACATTGCAACCAATGGGGTGGCCAAATCATTTAGATTTTATGAATTATTGGTCTAATGCATTTCTATTCACCATCAATTTATTTTGAGCCATATTTAATTAATAATTTCTCCATAACAAATTATGCGCTTGAAATGGTCTAATTAATATTTTTACCTATAATTTTGAAATCATGTATTAAATCACCCATATATTCACCAATACTATTAAAATGGCATTATTTACTAGGATACATTTCCCCAACAATATTAAATGTTCATTGTGTGTGAGGACCCATTTGGCCAATAACGTTAAAAATAATTGTGTATGAGGACCCGTTTCACTAATAACATTAAAAAATAATTGCATATGAGGACCCATTTCATTGATACTATGATAACTCCTTGCTAATCTTAGGGCCACAATCGCCTTGAAAATTACATGTTTTTTGTCCAAGTTTGATTCACCCAACATTTAAATGTATAATTGTATAAACACACGAGATTTGCCAAATTTTTACTATGCCATTTAAAAATCCCACAAAATTTTCCAAATATGGATTGATATAAACACAATCAAAACTTTGATTTATTTTTATACATTTTGTTCAATTTTGAACTTGGGAGTTCTCGATTCAGATTGTAGGCAAGTTACAACTATAGACATTGTTGCATTAGCGAATAGAAAGTTAGTGGAAACCTAAAGGCAAGTGATCATCTCTTCATAGTGTTATAATATTATTTATCTTTTACATTTTTGGTTCATTCTTACAAATGATATTGAGTAGGGAATGAGATACATCTAGGACCCATGGATCTATATTCTATGATTCCTTCTTAAACAAGAAAACATTTTTTGGTAGCTTTTATTTTGTAAGAGATGTCAAGTAGGAACAAGAGTAAGAGTCCTCAAGGTGGTGAAGGGAGGCACAAAGCACACAAAACATAGTTACCATAATGTTGTGCTTTGGCAATGTTTTCAGTTTGGATTAAATCAAGATGGAACTACATCATCAACTCTTGCACCAAATATTAACAAAGAAGACAATACCTCAGAGAAAGATCAAAATGAGTTAATTGAGTCGAATCAAGATGACAATGCTATAGAAGATGTTCCAAGGGATACCCAAAGTAGTTGAAATGAGTTAATTGACTTGGATGACAATGCCAACACCGTAAATGATGTTGTTGTAAGGAAGGGGAAAAGAAAATCCAAATAAAAAATGGGGTACAAGAGACATATGACAAGAAAATTTCAGATTGATTGGGTGTCAAAGTACTCATTCATTGAACTAGCAAAGAATGTAAGCAAAGATGAACCTCCAACAAAATGCAAGTGTAAGATTTGTAGTTGGAAATATAAAAAGGACAAGAAGTTGCAGCTAAAATAAGACACTTTAAAAAAAAAGTATATTGGTAAAGTTTATGAAAAATAAATCATAGACGAAAAGGAAAAATTAGTAATAAGATGGAAATCAAAGGAACAATGTCTTTATGTTAAGCATGCCCTGGAATATGATGAGCATATGCAAAGTGGTGCAGGAGCACCTAGTTGAGTTCATGCCTCCATGAGGCCATTTTGTTATTTTGGTGTGAGTTTTGGGTTTTGGTCATGTAATAAGGTCTATGAGACCATTTTAGGTGTGTTTGAGTCCATTAATAGGTGGGTAGGTGGTTTGTTGAGTCATTTTGCAATTTTGGTAAAAGTTGTCAAGTTTGTCATAAAGTTGTCAATGCGTATTTTGCATTTTTTGTCTTGTAATGGAAGATGAACAGTTGTAAGGAGAAAATTTGGTTGTGAACCATTGGGGGAGGTTGGAAAACCTTCAAAAAGGAATTTTATGGTCGAACAAAGGTTGGTGGCAGAAGTTGGACATTGTGTAATTGTGAGAAATTCAATAAATATATCTTTGTTACTGCAAATTTGAACACTTGTTTATTGTTTCTAAGCATTGTAAGGTCTTGTACGAGAAGATAGTGATGTTTAATCAATTTTGGATGTTATAATTTTGAATTTACTTTCATTTGGTGGTGGTTTCATGTGATTTCATTGGGAAATAAGCAAGATATGGCCATTTTCCTCCAAACAGTCCAGAAACCCTAGGTAGGGTAGCTTTGAGCAAACAAAATGCAATTACTCCCATTCCAAATGGTGAAAAATGATTAAACTTGGTGGTTTGGTTGTAAATAGGTTGTTTTAAATGTCTACAAAGTTACAGGAGTAGGGAATGGAGTTTGATGTGATTTGGATGATGCCCTAGTTGTGTTTCTTCATGTTTTAACCATTGAAAGAGCCATAGGAATTGGAAATTGTAATAAAACCATTGGAGGAAGGCTCGTAAGGGTTGGAATAGTCTAAAAAAGTCCCCAACATCATATTTTGAGAGTTCAAACCATTGGTCAAAGCCTGGAAGGTATAGAACCAATAAAACCCTATCCATGCAAGCTTAAGTAGGCCTCTTCTCAGAACGGGACAGTCAATTTTAAGGCCCTATGTTACAAAAAAACCACCCTAAATTTTAACATATACTAAATAACTTCCAAATGGGTATCTGAAACTGGTTTTAGATTTTGGATATGAGGTCTGGTTTGCAAGTTATTACCATTTTATCAGTTTTGGAAATCTACTAGAATTGGGTAACCTTAGTAGGGAAACCATAAAAGTTGGTTAGATATTTGTTCTTGGAAGCCATGGAGGGTTTATATAGGTCATGTAGACATATTAAAAGGTGTCTCAAAGGTTTGGTAAAAATTTTGAGTGTTGGTTACCAAATTTGAAGGTTTTAGCCTTGTGTAGGCTTAAGGGCTTTGAAGCAAATTTGAAGTTTGAAGGAATAAAAGCTCTTAATCTTAAAACATGATGTATAATCATTGATGCCTACCCCTACTCTGCATAAATTGGTATCAGATCTAGAAGACCCTGAGAGGAAGTTGTGAGAGAAGGTTTGTTGTATCCTCCAATAGTGATGAAGTTGGGTAGAAGGTGTGCAAATTTCTTCTACTAAGAGGAAGTGGGTAGAAGAGGTCTTGGAGAGTGCATCTTCTAGAATCATTTTGGGTAGAGGATAGTTGTGTGTGTGAAGAATGGATGTGTGAAAGAGATACTTGCAGAGCGAGGGTTTACAAAAAAAGAAACAAGTGATGAAAAGAGAGGAAAAAAGAGATGAAGAAGAAAAAGGAGAAGGAAAAACAAATAGATGTGGATCAAGAGATAAAAGAGTTGAGGCAGGGTTTGGAACTAATGCGGGAAATTTGAGAAAAGATGGGAGAAAGAGTGAAGATTGAGATGCAACACCAAAGTTGGCATTTACCAGTCAAGAAGAAATTTATGTGGCCTATCAAGAAAATTGTTCAGAGAAGAAGACAAATGGGAGCAACAAAATAATACATTAAGAGTCATTGATTGAGGAACAAAGGCCAAGAAAAGAGGAAGAGACAGCCAATAAAATGGTAAGTAAACATATGATTGTTATAACAACAGTTAAGATTAATCAATTGCCATTAGATGTTCAATACTTGTTGCAAGAGCATGTTGATGTGTTAATAGATGACAGTACAAGACAAGGAGTTAGTTCTCATGCAAAGTGGGAAGACAAAGCTTTCAAGGTGATTGAAAACACTCCACATTTGCAGTTGGAGTACGAGGGTGCAACCTACTATATGTTTGCATTGATCAGGAAGATTGTTGAAGATGAAGTTGAGGGGCCCAATTTCAAACAAGGGGTTCCATGTTTTGTTTTGCAGGTCTAGCACAATGAGGTATTGGAAGGTGGATATGATGCTGATCAAGAAAGTTGGTTGGATGACATGGCAAGTAGAAGCAAGGAAGGAATACACAAATCTCTTGTTGTAATTGCAGCCTTAAGGAGGGATAGACTTAAATTCAAGATGAAGTAGAATATGAAAGAGGAAAAAGGTGTTGTGGCAGAGTATGTGGTCCATCAGGGCAAAAAGGATCAGTTACAAGGTAGCAAGATAGATGGGAAACAAGTTTGCATTGACAAGATGAAACACCTTTGCCAAGTGTTCAAGAAACCCAAAGTGAAAATGAAAACAACATGAAATTGTTCCAAGGAAGAAAAAGTGTAGAGGATAGAAGACATCAAGAAATAGAGTTCAAATTTGGATCCCTGTTACTACACTCAATTCAAGAGAGACTTGAATTCTTCTTTCTCCGGGAGTATGGTGCAGGAGCACCTAGTTGAGTTCATGCTTCCATGAGGTCATTTTGTTATTTCGGTTTGAGTTTTGGGTTTTGGTCATGTAGTAATGTCTATGAGACTATTTTAGGTGTGTTTGAGTCCATTAATAGGTGGTTAGGTGGTTTGTTGAGTCATTTTGCAATTTTGGTAAAAGTTGTCAAGTTTGTGATAAAGTTGTTAATGCATATTTTGCTTTTTTTGTCTTGTAATGGAAGATGAACAGTTGTAAGGAGAAAATTTGGTTGTGAAACATTGGGGGATGTTGGAAAACCTTCAAAAATGAATTTTATGGTCGAAAAAAGATTGGTGGCGAAAGTTGAAGATTGTGTAATTGTGAGAAATTCAATAAATATATCTTTGTTACTGCAAATTTGAACACTTGTTTGTTGTTTCTAAGCATTGTAAGGTCCTGTACGAGAAGATAGTGATGTTTAATCAATTTTGGATGTTATATTTTTTAATTTACTTTCATTTGGTGGTGGTTTCATGTGATTTCATTAGGAAATAAGCAAGATATGGTTGTTTTCCTCCAAACAATCTAGAAACCCTAGGTAGGGTAGCCTTGAGCAAACAAAATGCAATAACTCCCATTCCAACAAGTGAAAATGCTTAAACTCAGTGGGTTGGCTGTAAATAGATTGTTTGAAATGTCTACAAAGTTGCATGAGCAGAGAATGGAGGTTGATGTGATTTGGATGATGCCCTAGCTATGTTTCTTCATGTTTTTAACCATTGAAAGAGCCATAGGAGTTGGAAATTGCAATAAAACCATTGGAGGAGGGCTGGTAAGGGTTGGAATAGTCTAAAAAATTCCCCCACATCATATTTTGAGATTTCAAACCATTGGTCAAAGCCTGTAAGGTATAGAACCAATAAAACCCTATTCATGCAAGCCTAAGTAGGCCTCTTCTCAAAACAGGATAGTCAATTTTAAGGCCCTGTGTTACAAAACAACCACCCCTGATTTTCACATATATTGAGTAACTTCCAAATGGGTATATGAAATATATTTTATACTTTGGATATGAGATTTTTTTTTGCAAGTTATCACCATTTTATTAGTTTTGGAAATCTACTAGAATTAGATGACCTTAGTAGGAAAACCATAGAAGTTGGTTAGATCTCTATTCTTGGAAGCCATGGAGGGTTTGTACTAGTCATGTGGACATATTCAAAGGTGTATCAAAGGTTTGGTAAGAGTCTTGAATTTCGGTTACAAAATTTGAAGGTTGTAAGCCTTGTGTAGGCTTAAGGGTTTTGAAGCAAATTTGAAGTTTGAAGGGATAAGAGCCCTTAATCTTAAAACATGATGTCTAATCATTGATGCCTACCCTTGCTCTGCATAAAAAAGAAAGGTGAAACTTGTTGAATCTAGATGTTCAATTCAATATCAATTAGGAAAGATAATGATAGGAGCACAATTGTCAAAACCTGTTCAATTAAGTGTTATTTTTCATATTTTGATGAGAGGGCATCCTATGACAGACTGCCTAGAATATAATAATTTATTATATTTTTTGGGAATTCCTATCTTTCCTAGCACACATTGGTCAATAAATTGTGGATGGGAATGAGCAAGTTATCTTGTTGAGGTGGAAAATCAAGGTTTACAAGAATAAAATAAAAGAGTCGACATTTTTTACATTATCTTTAGATGAAGTTACTGTGGTAGATAATACTTCATATGTATGCATGTATATAGTGTACACAAAAATATCTACCAACCTCATTTACCTTGTGTTTATAAAATGAAGGAGAGTTCAACGTCACAAAATTTATTTGAACTAATTAAAAAATCTTTGAATGAAATTGGAGGTGTAGATGACTTCACAACTGCCAAAAAAATAGTGTGTGTAGGAGCTAATGGAGCTTCAGTAATGCAAGGTCATAGGAACGATCTTTGCATAAATTTACAAACTACTTTTTCACCATAAATGATCTCCATTCACTGCATGACTCATGTAATGAATTTAGCATTTAATATTATAAGAAAGTTTCCTTCAATATCAAAAGTTAAAAATAAAGTTCGTGAGCTCTATTCATACTTCTACCGAAGTCCTAATCGATTTGTGGAATTTCAAAATTTTGCTGAGGGAATAAACTCAAGGAACAAGCTTCTTAAGGATGTTGATAGGTCAAATGAATCTCATTGCATTGACTAGCACAATTTTTTCAAGATATCAATATTTTCTTGGAGTAATGCATGGACATCACCACATAATAGACAAATCTTTTGACCTCTTACATAGGTTAGGTGATATAGAGACACTCTTAACTATATCTAATCTTCTCTCTATGCTAGAGGAAATGAACAATCTTGTTGAAAAATTCCAAGAAAGAACTATGCATATTTTAGAATATAGTAAACTACGTAAAATGACATGCATGACCCTCAATAATCTATATCTATCAAATTATCCATTTAGAAGTCCAAAATTTAGAAGTTAACAATTAATTATAGATTTGAACGATCTTGATATTTTTTTATAATTTATGCAAGCAGAGAGTTATGTGTCTTTGTATGTGGATTTGAGATACTAATGCACTATTGTATGATGGTTAGGCACTCTACCAAAGAAGTAACTATTACAAAGGAAGCTTTTAACAACATTATTAATTCTATAAGTACTAGTTTAAAAGATATTGCAAAATATCTTTTCTTAGAGATTATAGAACAATTCCTTCGAAATGAACTACTTGAATCCATGTCTATTGTGCATCCTCAATTTTGGGTCCACCATCTATCAAACAATTATCATAGGAGGGTAACTACCTTGACCAAACGTTTTTCAAAAAGCTCAAAATTCAAAGGACATAAAATAGAAAGAAATTTTATAAGTGAAACTAAGCTTGTAAAGAAATTTGGCCATTTTGCAATAACTATGATTAAAAATTTTGAATCCTTGGAGAATCCCATGCATGTGGGATCAATAACAAAGCTTTGGGAAACCTTCGGTTAGAGTGAAATATTGCATGATTCATTATTGAAATATTTTAAACTTGTTGATTTATGTCAAGCCATGATATTGGGGTCAATGGAGGATGAGAGAGTTTTCAGTGTGTTGGGGTTTTTGAAATCAAATATAAGAAACAAACTAAACACGATTTTAAAAAATTGCTTGAGGATGTATACTTGACTAGGTACGATATCCAAAGTTTTCCTTTTGAAAGGGCACTCATAATGTAGAAGTCCATATGTGAAAGAATAGGGTTGTACAACACTTCAAACCTTAGTGGCAATGGCACAAATGAAAGTGACACAATGAATGTTGAGATGTAGTTAATGAAATGTATATAGGACAAAGAAAATGAAGACCAAAAACAAAGTCAAGACGTCTCTCAATCTCATCATGAAAGTAAGGATTCAAAGGTGAATTGGAAAATGCAAGAGATTTAGTAGTTACTAGATATTTATATTGTGTTTCATGAATCATATTCCAAAATTTATTGATGATATTTTATATTGTATTCCATGAATCAAATTGAATAAATTAAAGTACTACTATTTTCCATTGTTCCAATATAGAATCTAAATTTCAAACATTGTTTTCAAATTGGTTAATTAATTATTAAACATATTTTTCAATTTACATTTATTAATTAACATATTATTAATATTTTCATATTTTACTGTCCCATACTAATAATTTTTACATACACTCAATGATTTAATTCAATGTTTGATAAGAATAATAACATATACAACATTAGAAATCATTTAATGTGCATCTAGAAGTAAAAACTAGAGTTTTTTTTAATTTAGAAAATAAATAATATAAATTATTTGAACACATAAATGAATTTGAGTTTTGTATTTTCAAATGAAGGAATACATAGAGGCAATGCAAAATCTTGCTAAAAACTAACTTTGCATAGAGCTGAGTTGGAAACTCATGTAATATCAAATCATTCTATCAACTTTTGTAGCATGCTCCACTGTCCATTTGAGGACAGTGCAATTTGTTCTAACTGATAGCATTTGACTTGAAAATTTGTTAACAATTCATAATTTAAATTGGAACTTGACTTGAATGTTTCAATCAAAGTTGCATTCAAGGTTATCAGTGGTTTGATGGAATAAAAAAACTTCACCTCATCTAGGCTCTAACGAAACTAGTCCAAATCAATCTTCCTTGTATCCTACATCTTCTTTATGAAAGCATATTTTTCAATGAATCACTTTGTTGTGTCAAAATCCAAGGGCAAACCAAGATCTATCAAGTTCTTTACCTTTTTATGTAGCTTCTTCATATTTTTTGTAGCTTGGTCTAAAAATTCCTTTGTTTCACATATTTGCAGACACTTTTGAATGATAGATGACGCCTTTATTGAGGCATCAATTCAATCATGAATTATGTTGGATATCAATTCATTCACTGGATTTTTAGACTCTTTTCAAATTTTGATTTGTAATTTTCTCTCTTGAATTCACGTTTATTTTGTCGACTATGTATTTTCTGAGCTTCCTATTATGTACTATTAGAGAATCAATCAATTGAAAAAAATCACACAAATGATCAATCCTCTACATTATTTCCTGCTAGATCTTTTGTTTCATATCCCTCATTGTTTTTCTATAAAATGTAGTTAACCTATTGTGAGAATACTTTATTTTATTTTCTACTTTGCTTAGTTGTATGCCCAATCTTTCTTTGGTTTTTCTTTGTTCCTTAAATTTTTATTCCCAATTTTTCTCTTTTTTTTTATGTTCATCCATATTGATTTGTAATTTATTTGCTGAGGCATTGAATTTCACTAGGTTTTGTTTTAACTTTTATGAAGTGGTTTTTTCATCATCATATTTCTTAATGCTCTGATCTAACCTTTACTTTAGTTCATTCAATTTTAGTTTTTCCTCTATTTGTTCATCCTTCGTGCTTGTAGATGTAGAGGAAATTTTTTATATTATTTTTTCTAATTAATTGCTCTATTTATCTACTACTTTCCTATTTGCTTTCTCATTTGCTAGGTTTGCCTATAACTTTTCTATTTGAATTTGCAACCTATTTTTGTCTCTCTTGCTTTAGCAATAATGTGAACACCACTTCGTTCTTTTTTGATACATTGATTTTGTAAAAAAAATCAATTGATAAAAATCCATTTGGATACTACTCACCTCAAATTCTTTGGTTTATTTTGAACTTTGGGAACAACAATCATGTACTCTGTGGTTTATATATTTAGGTCAAATGTGGGTAGTACCCTGGTTGTTGAAGGCTTTGAAGTTACAATAGATATTCTCTCTATCATTTGCTTCCTTTATTTTTTATTTCTTTCTAAACTTAGTATTGTAATCAAAAAGTAAGGCCACAAACATAATTGAATGCTTGAATGACGAATGAGTACTTGCAATGATGGGAGCATCTCTAATTATCTGAGATTGAGGTTGAGGATTAGCCATTGGTGTTGCAGTCACACCAACAACTAGATGGGTGCCTTTTTAAAATGGAAATAACTCCTTTGGAGTGGAAATTAAGGTAGTGGTACTAGGTAAAAGTACAAACCTGTGTCACACTGTATAAAGGAATTAGCTAACATAAAAAAAATTCTCAACTTTGACCACATAAAAGTGGTCTTTATGTTTTGAATCTCAAAATGATGTAAACTAATGAAATGTAGAACTTTTGATGAAATTTATTCTTGTAAATTTTTATATTTTTTTAAAATTATTGATATTTTTTTTATCAATGTAAGAGTAGATTTTGAAATGCTAAAAATTTCAGGGAAAAATGACATTTAGTTGACGTCGAGAATTAAATAGAAAAAAAATCATTTTATCCTAATTTTTTTTCTTCAAATAGGTAACTTCAATATTTGATGCATGATTTAAAAAAAAAAAATGATTTATATTTTTCTTGTAATAACATTTTAAAGTCAAACTTACCAAAATTTGATAGTTTTCATTTGACATCAACTATTTTCTACTTTTTTTTATCATTTAAAAAAATATATATCCTTTTGAAGAGGATTTTCTCCTCTAGTGCACCATACATTTTTCAAATTTTTTTAATATATTTTACTATTTTTTAAATTTCTAATCATCCTCTTTCTTAACTTTAACAACCTACTTGCATTATTTAAAAAATATATTTATTAAAACTAATTATAATGTCAAAAAATATATATTTGGATTCACCACTCCAAGCCCTGCAAAAGGGTATTTTTATTTTTATTTTTAAAAATCATTTTGATTGAAGAAATATTTAGTTGAAGTTGAAAGTTTCAAGAAATTCTAAAAAAGGTTGAGTTGGGTGCCAACTAGGATTCTATATAGACAGTTTCAGTAGAAAGGGTTTTGAGCAAAAGGGTTTTGACCAAAACCCTTTCTATTAAGAACTCTTTAAAATAAATACCTTTCTTAGCAATAATTTCCTCTATTAATTTTTTGTCCTCATCCCAAGAATTCTTATTTTTCAATATTTCTAACAAGGGTTTACTTTCATGTTGAATTCTACTTGCAACATTCTTATTGGCCACAAGCCTTACTTTAATGACATTACATGGGTCATATTGTCAGTGAGAGTCAACACCATTTTTTTTAAAATTTCATGTACCACAATGAATGATTTTCTCTCTAATGTGAACCCTCCACATGAAAAAGGTAAAGAAGGAAATATGCTCTTCCTTCGCTAGCTAACAAAGTATATTTGATTTGTACTCTCTATCTGTTGTACATATTCCAATGCAAAAACTCTCTCTGTCACATGAGGAAGTTTGTAGGGCTCTACTCTTGATCCATAAAATCTTAGCACAATATATTCTTCCATGAAGTACCAATCAACCAATTATTTTTATGATCCTAGTTGAATTTAATCTCTACAAGACTCAAAAATATAGGCATTGGAGTGTTTATAATTGCTTGATACAATGAAGCCAAAAATTAGTCTACAAAATGATTGTAGTTCCTTCAAGTATCATGCATCCTTATCTTAATGGTCTAATTATATATTGGAGCTATTATTTTTTCTTCAACATTCGTATATGGCTAAATATAAATTTTTTTGGCTAGAAACATTCCACTAGATTTGACTAGAAGTAAATAGCACAAGTAGGTTGTGAACCTAAATGTCTTAATGGAACCTCTTTTAATCATTAAAAAATGTTTCTACATGGATTCTACAACATGCTTGAAAGAAATTTGTATTTGATAGGTGGAGTAACCTAATGGATATTATACAAGGAGGCTTGCACCCTTTTCCCAATTGCTATCAAATATGAGAAAAAATGCTAGTATGGGAATAGTATCCTGAACTCATGATTTAAAAATATCAATTATATAAGGAGACTTATGATTATCTTTGAATAAGTTACTATCCACTTGTTTAGAGGGAAAAGGTAGATTAAGATATAGACTAACTAGCAAGTTAACCTAGGTCAACCCCTCTTTCTTGCTGAACATTAGAACATGAACCAACAAGGGTATGATAAGCTTAGATACCAAACTAAAAGGAGAGCCAATCTATCTTATGTTATGCTATTTTTTTGCAAATAGGATGGATTGAATATAATGCAATCTAATTATTAGACTAAGAGAATATAAAACCCTAATTCTTAACAAATTACAAATATCATAGACATAAAAACACAAAAAACAAAAATTAAACACAAAAAAGGAAAGAGACACAAAGGAGCACCTGTCACAAAAAATGGGGTGTGCAGAGATGAGTGAGACACTAGTTCACCATAAATTAGTGTCCTAATGAAAAAAATTTAGATCTGAAAGTTTGATTAGGTTTGACAAGTGTTTAACATCCGTCTTTCATTAGTTGTTCAGGTTCATTTTGTGATCTTGTGAATATGACAAACCCTAGTCCTCACATGTAGTGATGCAAGGTACAAAGATAAGGGTATGGTTCCAATTAGATTCAATCTTTAGATCTCCCTTTCACAACAACCATTTGATAACCTACACATAAGATGGGGAAAAATGGTTTTGTTGCATAGGGGCTTTCCTTAGTCAAACCCTGTATAAGTGTTTCCACATCCACAACAAAAAATGGTGAGAAAAGAGTGCATGCTCTCAAAGAAGCATAGGATAAGATAAATAAAAGAGTGCATCACTAAACACAATTCACAATAAAATATCTCTAATTTAAAAAAAGTTAAATAATTATATTTTTTTAATCAATTTTTAAAAACATATTTGTATTTCTTTTTAAAATCCATCTAAAAAAAGAGTTGCATTGTAGCCTAGTTCCTACAAAAATTTGGTTGGAAATTTTTACACAAGATTACAAGACACCTACAATTGATTTTGATTTGTAATTCTTCATTCTTTAAAAAATATAGTGGCTAGTAATGATAACATTAATGATAGTAAGGCTTGGACCTTATACATAAATGTAAAGTATATTTTTTGTTTAGAAAACACATTATATGAAATAGGTTTATCAAAAAAATAACACAATAATTTCTTTTTAAGCAAGAAAAGGGTAGGTGGAAGTCAAATTTAAGTTTAAGCCCACTAACTTAATGTATCACATATTTAGATATTAGGAAATACAAATCTTTTTGCTTATATTACATTTAAGTACTTTCAACTTAGCCATCATCAATTTCAAATTGATGTCAAACTTCCAAACATATAAGGTGAATTTATTTTACATAGCTTGAATATGTAATTTGAACCACTCTAGAAAATTTAAAATATATTTAGTAGAAAATGAATAATAATAAAGTTAAACAATTCAGTGTGTAGATACCTCTATCACCACCATAATAACCATTTGTGTGGGTACCTCTAGATCTCTCTCTCAAACACACACACAACTAACTCTCTTTTTCTCTCAAAATTGCTAGTTTAGATTCAAATAAGATAATATTTCTACCATTTTTCTGGATCCTAAATATTTGTAGTCTAGATGAGCACATTTATTTAAATAATTTTATCAAATAATATTCATAATTATAACATTTAACCAAAAAACCTCTTCTATTATGTTTTAATGGATGTCCATGCTTTTTTTGATGCCTCTCATTTTCACACTAGGAAGGTGGATGCTAGAAAATGTTGTGGAATATTGATTTATACATGAGTAAAGTACATTTTGTGTAAGTACGTAAGTATTATGCACTTTCAGAGGTGCACCAACTTCAAACACCATATATGGCTTTAAAGTAGATGCCCCCCATACCTTATATCATCTAATGTAGAAATTTTGGTGCATCATATGCTTTCTTTTCCCAACAATAATCATGTTATTTCTAGCTAAGACTTCTTTTTTATCATGTTATTTTTGTGTATATTGTAAATGTTGTTGTATGGTTATTGAAATTTGTGTCATACCTTTCTCTTTAGGAACCAATAATGCCTCTAATATAAATCTTGGGAGGAAAAAACTATTTTAATTTAGAATACTTTGAAATATTTCTTATTTGATTTGTAGAGATCTCAAGAAATAAATTCAACCACCTACATGACAAGAATGTGACGAATATTACATGTGTAGATCATAAATCTGGTTTGTAGTAGGGGAGAGGGGCCAATAGTGGAGGACCCTAACTTCACGTTTCTCAAAATCTTATGTGGAAATTTCAAATCACTCCCAATTATGTACAACAGTTTATTTGACAACTCATGTGCTTCTATATTTACCTTTTAGGGGATCAAATGAATTCATTTAATTTTTTTTTTTGTAAGTATGTAGTTCTTATTATAAGCTTCCCAAAAAGTATAATTTTAAATAAATTTAGTTTTATTATTATATTTATTTTTTTATCTCTTGTGAATGTAGGTTTTTCATCGAAAATCAAGCTCTTTGTTTTGCACATGTGAAAAATAGTAGATTATCATTTTATTTTTTTAAATATCAGTGCACTAGATATTGAAGTCCTTGATCCAACAAAAAACTAAATTGAATTTCGATACATACAAAAAAAGTTATGTTGTATACAGTCCGCCTATGTCTGAATTGTAATTGGTTTGACTTCCAAACTTGATTAAGGAAAAATATTCAATAAAACACTATGAAACCAAATGAAAATGTTGGATATTGTAGTTACAAATCTAAATTCGAAAAAAATAGAATTTTATCTTTCATGGAAAAAAAGTTATGTTGTATATGGTGAGCATCACTCCTTAAAAATGGTGTTTACTGGAAAAAAAACTAGTTTTCGAAGGAGATGGAAAAAGAAGTGCAATCTAATTCCAAAAATTTTGAAATTTTTTTATTTAGAATCTACAGACAAAATGTCACAAATCACTAGTTTGCATCATCTCCAAATTCCTCACGGTTTAGCCACTATAGGTGCTTGAAAGTGAAGATTTAGTTAGAAAAAATCAATTTAGTATCCAATTTAGCCAAAAATTATAAACTAGTATTATGGGATCACCCATGGGATTCCACTCTATCCCACCAAGATGACCTACTATCTGTAGTTCGATCCCTGCCACATTGTGAAGTAGCATGTTCATTTACAAAACATCTTCTACACCTAAAGTCAATTTTTTCGTAGTCTATTGGTTGACACCATCGTCTCTTGCCAACTTTGAGAAAAATCTCTACTGGAAGCCCTTTTCTAACATCCATTTCAACACAAAGATGAGAAAATGTTGAATTTTCATAATTGATTATTTCCTTTGAGATACTGTGTGTATAGGAGTGAATTTGCACCCCTTACGCAAATTCCTATTTCACATACCCTCACCTTAGAAAATCAAATCCGAAGGTGAAATTACGCATCACCCAACTGCCTTCCTTCCACTTGGAATCTTTCTTTTGTGTCAATGAGAGAATATTTGTAGAGGACGCACGCACGACATACTGTCATCCTTGACTAATTCTTGTGTTTGAAGTTGCCAAAGGCATTACACTCCTGATTGGGAACGAATTATAATGTCCCTCTTCGACCAACTGACTCAAAAATGCCTTATCCTTCCTCATTCATCCTTCAAATTCATCCATTCTCACTTCATTTGATCTCTACACACATTCTCAAGCCATCTCTTAGCACTTACAACATTCACTTCACTCTCAAGCAACACTTTAACACTCCATTGCAGTAACAACACTCCATCAACTCCACATAGCAAGTGTGAAGCAAGCCATAGAAGCGTGTGCTTGGAGTCTTGCGAGACCTCCATCACAGTTATGGTTGTGGTGACCTTGTCAAGTCCATATCTCCTCCATTGGCTAGTGAGCTTTTGGGTGGAGGTGGTAACATTTCACTCCTCTCCTTTGTGATTTGATAGAGGTAGCATAATATTGTTTGTAGTGTTTTTGTTCTCTCTTCTTTCCCTTATCGTATATTTCTACTTTGTTGCTTTCTGGCTATCTGTGGAGATGGAAACACCAAAATAGGGGTCTAACTGAGGCAGGCCCCTATATAGCCCCAACAATTTTCTCTCTTGCTTGTGTGTAGGTGGACGTATTTGTGGAGCTAGCTGGAAAACATGTGCTTTTGTGAGATTATATTCATCACCCTAGCCTTTATTTATTTGTTTTATCATCTTCGTCTCTATTTCTCATACTTTATCATTTTGTTTTTTGTCATCAAACCAACTAGCTAGGTTGTTAGTTAGTTTTTGAGTAGTTTATATTATGTTTACTATTTTCTAACCGTACAAACGCCAACTCACCTGAGAGATGCCAGCGCACCATGTTGTCATCCCAGAACCGCATTGTTGTCCTTGGACATAGAGTTTTTTGAGACATAATATCGACTCTAGAAACCAGCTCATCTAGCCAAAACCTAAGTTCAGGATCTGTAGGGTGGTAGAAGTACATTATAGTGCTCATCATTCTCGATCCTTATCCTAAGACATCTTTTAGAGTGAGGTAAGTTAGGGCAGCCCTCCGCTCTCGGCTCTCCGTGACCTGGAGCCTTGACGTGGTTGGTCCCCCTCTCTTACATTTTTGGTGAACCCAACGTGAACCATTTTGGTTCTGTTTAGCAGTATGGAAAGCTCCTTTCCTCATGTTCTAGGAGTGTTGTAGGTGTGAGCGTTGTGGGGATTTTTTCCTTGCAACCCAACCTACAACCCCTAGTAGGCATGGTTGGAAGGTTCCATAAGTGTTGCGTAACAAAGCCTTAATTGGGTCACTATCCTATTTTACAACATTTGGGAGGCTTTGTGAAAGTATCGTTTAGTGTGCATGATGGCCTCTTTTCTACATCTGCCTATCCCCTCTATGTAGCCTACGAGCGATAGTACAGGTATAACCTTCACCTCACAAGATCTACTGATGGGATTTAATAGAGAACCATCTCCTCTTTATATCCCTACACAAATCAAAGGGAACACTGTAGCAGGTGTTCTTGTTGATCCAACATCTCAAGTGAATATTATAATTGAGGAGATCATGTTAATTAATTTCCTACATAAAGATGGGTACGAAGCACCGTTAACCACCATCTGTATGCATAACGGTCTTTCTATACCTCCCTTGGGTAGCATCACCTTGTTGGTCCTTGTTGGACCTAAGTCCGTTAATCTGTTGTTTGACATAATCCCGGGGTCTGAACTCTTCAGAGTGAAGCTGGGTATCCCCTGGTTAGTTGCTATGAACGCAGTTCCCTCGGTTGTGCACAAATTTTTAAAGTTTATTCATGAGGAATCTATGAATGTGATCCATGACATCAGTTATAGACCATTGGTTGCGCATGGCAGTTATTCTTTAGATCACTTTTGGCCTACACTTGTTAGTCCTCTTCCACCCAGAAAGGACCTCTTGTACTAGACATATCAAAATTACAAGAAAGGGTGCTTAACCCCTAGAGTGAGGTACTCTCCATCACCTTATGTTGTTTTGCATAGGGCATGCCTAAAATTTGACAGTGATACCACCAAGGCCCATAGAAGATAAGAAGAAAATCCCTCTCAAGGTCCTTCTTCTTCCTCTTTCATTTTTCAGCCTGACACTCCCTCTTGCCCTAATGTGGCACCATCAGATTATGTTCTGCACTTGCAAGAGAATCCTATGGTGCCCGCTTGGTGAAAGCCTAAGTGTCCCACATTTAAGCTTTTTGTTCTACCTACGGAGCCAAGGCCCATTCGATATGGCAAAAGAAAAGGTCCCTATGAGGAATCCTCTATGTCTTGGCCACCGTGGCCTCCCACCACTTCTACTCCCAAAGCAGTAAATGGGAAGAGGCTCATTATCAAGGCATTAGAGCCAACTCCCCTTGTTGTTTCTCAATCTACTCCTCTAGCTCCCATTTAGGAGTATGTCCCTCCACTAGAAACAACTATAGTGGATACTCCTATGGCTGAGAAAGAGCCTTACGTCCCTTCCTACTTCCTGACCTCTAGCTCAAAGAGTCGTAGAAACCTCCTTGCGCATGAGCGCAAGCATCGACGAAAGGCTCTCGCGATTGACCAGGCCACTTTGTAGAGGAAGGAAAAGGAGTTGACCGCCTCTGTAACAGGGCCTCCTGTTGTGTCTTCCTCTCTTCTCCCCTTTTCTTCCATTCAATCGAGTTCAGTCTCGCTTCCGACTCTTGCTATGAGTATGAATGCGCCTAACCCCCAAAAGGTGAGGTGTTTATTGCTCCTTCGGCTGAGCCGCCCCTGTTGATGTCCCTTCCAGACATCTCTTTGTTCCCTAAACCCATAGATATGTTGAATACTTTGGTGGTATCTGTTGCAGTTTTCTCCTTCTCCTCTTTCTCTATGCCTCTCACCTCGTCTGTGGGGAGTTTGCATCCCCTAATGAAGTAGAAGGTGGAGATTTTCCCTTCTAGCAATGGAAGGTATAAGACCTTCTCCGAAAGGTGGTCTTGCACTAGCTCATTTTGTCCTAGTAATGGAATAAGCCTAGGCTTCCCCTAAGTTTGTCACTACTCCCGAGTTACTCGGTGAGCCTAGTGGTGAATCTCAGGTGCTACCCTCTCCATCCATTGAGGTATGAAATGGCACTCCTATAAAGTGCATGTTTAACTCTTTGGATGAAGTTATGGCCTTGTCAGCGATCTTCACGAAATCATTGACCATAGCTCCATAAGAGTCAAGTGGAGAAGACCTTATGGGGCCTTCTTCCTTAGCCCTTACTGCGGGAGGGTCAGAAGCTCCTCCCCTTAATATTCCACCACTACAAGCTTGTCTTCCTTCCCCTTACATTGATCTAGATTGGGAAGTGAAGGACCTCTTGGTCGATGAATGTTAGGGGGAGACCTCTTCTTTATCTTTAGATTAGATGTGTGTGTGTGTGTTGTGATGTGTTCCCGTGTAGTCATGCTATGTGTTCTTGGATGACCCTTGTCACCCTTGTTGGTGCTTGGATACATGAGTTAATTTTTGTGTCGTGAACCTTCTTCTATTTGCATCATCATTCTTTCATGTTTGTGCTTGATTATCGGTAAATTAGGGATGATGCAAAGTGTTGGGGGCATTTAGGCTTCCCTTCCATGTTGACCCAAATTTTTATTTTTACTTTGTCTTCTCGTGCATTCTTCACATGGTCTGATATAGTAAGGGGTTGATGACAGTTCATTAATATACTATTACTATACCTATATATATATATATATATTCATGAGCCACTCTGACCCTGAAATATCAAATCACCCTTGTACCCTTTGTTTGTGATGTCTTTGTCTTTTTTTACCTTTTCTTTTAACTTTCTCTCTTCTTTGCTTGAGTTGTGATGTTGTGGTACCTATGTGTTGTCCCTAGTGTGCATGACAACATCACCACGATGGAATCTTTTTATGTCCCACAGGCCACAACATCACTTTTTCATTCTTGTTTTTCTCTCGTTAGGTTGTCACGTGCCTCTGCATTCAACACATGCCACCCTAAGTGGGGGCTACCATGTCAACCTCAAGATTTTCAAAAAATGCATTCATTGCCAACAAATCTTTTCTTGAGAATCTTTGCAAACTTTTTCAAAAGAATTGCATTTATGACTTGGACCCCTAATGGAATGTGTTTCCTTCATCATGGGTTCGCAAAACAAGAGCTTGAAAACTTTCCTTCGAGGAGGGAGCAACCTTTTCCTGTGGGAGAAGCCTCGACTTTCCCCTCACGAGGGGGCATTTTCTTTCATTCAAATTCCTTGATGAAGTGAACATCTTTCGAAGGGATTCCTTGATGGAAAATTGATTTGAGAAAAAAAAAACTTTCACTTTCAAAGAGCGTGTCCCTTGAGTGGACCCCTCTTTCACGTTGGGTTCCTAAGGGACCCTTTGAAAGCTTTCCGACTTGTCGGTAGTCTGCATGATTGTCCACTTATTTTCCTGTGTGATTTCTTTGTGTCTCCTGACATGTTTTATCTATGGATTAACATGTCACTTTGCAGGTGCGCCTGTAAAGCCACTATCTAACTTTGCAGAGTCCTCTTCTCTAGGTTTTCCTCCATGTGAGATATCTTGGGGGATACCTCTTTGCAGGTCTGTGGGCATGTAAGGTTATTTTTTCTCTAGGTTTTCCTCCATGTGAGAGATCTTGGGGGATACCTCCTTGCAGGTCTACGGGCCTATAAGGTGCCTACTTCTCTAGGTTTCCTTCATGTGAGAGATCTTGGGGGATGCCTCCTTGCAGGTCTGCATTCCTATAAGGCACATACTTCTCTAGGTTTTCTCCATGTGAGAGATCTTGGGGTATGCCTCCTTACAGGTTTATGGGCCTACAAGGTGCTTACTTCTCGAGGAGGCTTCCTTCATGTGAGAGATCTTGGGGGATGCCTCCTTGCAGGTCTGCATTCCTATAAGGCACATACTTCTCTAGGTTTTCTCCATGTGAGAGATCTTGGGGTATGCCTCCTTACAGGTTTATGGGCCTACAAGGTGCTTACTTCTCGAGGAGGCTTCCTTCATGTGAGAGATCTTGGGAGTTGCCTCCTTGCAGGTCTACAGGCCTACTTTTATCCTACGAGATTTATCCATCGTTGGTTTGAGGGCCTTCAATGTACTTTGTGTAGTTTCATAGTTTTTCAGGGCTATGGATTATTTTTGTTCGAAACTCCCTAGGGAGAGTACCTATGGAGTCCTTTGCCTACCCTACACTCTCAAGTTCACCAAATTGTGGTCTATTTCCTTGATGGTTGAGGTATAAATTTCTAACCTTACTAACTCTTCGATCTCCTTTACCGAAGCACTCATCAGTATTCGTGCTTGCTAAAGTGGGGGAAAAATGGATAGGAGTGAATTTTGCACCCCTTACAGAAATTCCCCTTTCACATACCCTCACCTTAGAAAATAAAATCCAAAGGTGAAATTCCACATCACCCAATTTCCTTCCTTCCACTTGGCATTTTTACTTTGTGTTGGTGAGAGAATATTTGTAGGGGATGCATGCATGGTGCACAAACATCTGTACAACGCGTTGTCATCCTTGATGGATTCCTACATCTGAAGTTGGCAAAGGAATTACACTCTCGATTAGGGATGAATTGTAATGTCCCTCTTCGACCAACCAACTCCAAAATTCCTTATCCTTCCTCATTCTCCTTCAAATTCATCCATTCTCAGTTCATTTGATCTCTACACACATTCTCAAGCCATCTCTTAGCACTTCTAGCATTCACTTCACTCTCAAGCAACACTTTAACACTCCATTACAATGGAAACACTCCATCAATTCCACATAGAAATTGTGAAGCAAGCCATAGAAGTGTGGGCTTGGAGTCTTGCGAGACCTCCCTTCATCACAGTTGTGGTTGTGGTGACCTTGCCAAGTCCATATCTCCTCCATTGGCTAGTGAGATTTTGGGTGGAGGTGGTAACATTTCACTCCTCTCCTTTGTGATTTGATAGAGGTAGCATAATATTGTTTGTAGTGTTTTTGTTCTCTCTTCTTTCCCTTATCGAATATTTCTACTTCATTGCTTTCTAGCTGTTTGTGGAGGTGGAAACACAAAAATGGGGGTTTGACTGAGGCAGGCCCCTATACATCCCCAACAATTTTTCCTCTTTCTTGTCTGTAGGTGGATGTACGTGTGGAGCTAGCTAGCGAACATGTGCTTTTGTGAGATTATATTCATCACCCTAGCCTTTATTTATTTTCTTTATCATCTTTGTCTCTATTTCTCATACTTTATCATTCTATTTTTTCCTGCCAAAACCAACTGGCTAGGTTGTTAGTTTTTGAATAGTTTGTATTATGTTTACTATTTTTTTACCGTACAGATGCCAACACGCTGCGCTATCATCCCAGAATCATGTTGTTGTCCTCAGATAGAGAGTTGTTTGAGACACAGTACCGACTCCAAAACCCAACTTTCCTAGCCCAAACCTAAGTTGAGGATCTATAAGGTGGTAGAAGTACATTATAGTGCTCATCATTCTTGATCCTTACCCTAAGACATCTTTTAGAGTGAGGTAAGTTAGGGCAGCCCTTCGCTCTCGAATTTTCGTGACCTGGAGCTTTGACGTGGTCAATCCCCCTCTCTTACACTGTGATACCCACCCAATTACTAATAATCTTCAAACAATAAATTTCCCAAAACTGTAATGGAAGATAGGGTAAATGAACCCACAAAAAGGTAGAAGAGAATGTCTCTATTTGCAGATCGAACAAGGTGAACTAGGGTTTCATACATAAGAAATATCCTTGATAAAACCAAGGCCTAGTATTAATAATCATTTCTCTATCTTCTATTGAATCAAATTCTAGAATAAAAAAATCCTTTTGCATAGGGATAATTACTAATTTCTTCCTCCAAATAATTTTTCCAATATGTGCTTATCCATGAATGGTCTGTTAATTTTGGCCATACCTTCGTGAATCTGCAGACAAGGGCATGGGCTTGTAAATAGACCTCTCTATTGCCAGTGCAACTGTCTAGAATAACCTTTGGTACATTCAAAGAAATGCATATTGAGAAAGGGTTTTGATTTTCCCCATCACAAGAAGAGGGCGGAACAGAAGTCGAGCTAGCCACCAAACACCCATAATGTAGCACAAACTTATAGTTTGGTCGAGAAACCTTTGGACTAGGGGGCATTTGCTTTGCGGGAGGGAGAGAATGCAATTTGGATTTGGATGCAGGAAGACTAGTGTCAATCACTGAGGAAGTCACTGAAAATGATTCCATGAAGTTAGACCGTGACTCCTTCCGCACAAAATTGCAAGATTTTCCAAGAAAATAGGACCCAAATTTTGATGTCACTTCCCAATCTGATGAAACAAAATTAACGTCATGGTCTGCCATTGTAGGAATACCATACTACATTGTAGAGGGGGAGGCATAGGAATTTTTGAAGGCTACCACAAGTTGTAAGGTTCATGACAATTATTTTAGCAGAGTGAGCCATTCTCCTTATGTAAATTGATTCTTTTCAACATTTGAAAACATGAAAATGTTGGTTTTTTTTAGGATGTTTTGTTGATGCTCATTTATTTCTATACATTAAAACTATGGCTTTATCTAATGTGCTTGCATTGATTTAGGTGCAACATAATAAAGTTGTACTATAAATGGCCTGTCTATAAGATTTTTTAGACCATTAGGATAGTGCTCCCTACATTATTTCAAAAATATTGCTTCTCTCCTCTCCTCCTTGAGGATGCTAGTGAGGTCTCGTCTACTCTACCAAAAGAGACCATGGTTCCTAGTCCTATGGATCTTAACTATTAGGAAACATATATAATGCCACCCACAAATGGTCCCAACTCTCATAGAATCCTTTTTTTTATGTAGAAGAGGAGATTTTCTACTTCTGAGTCTCTAGGACAAATAAGAGTTTATTGCACAGACGGTTGTCTTTGCACCAAAATATCATCTTGTTAATGCACAATACAACAGTCAAAGTTAATGAATCCATGAGAGGCAATTAAGCCATGTCACGAACCCAAGCGTTGTGCTACACATCACAAGGAGGCCAAGGGCGCACACCTTGCAACAATCCCCCCAGCGCAAGTGAGGGGTTCAAACCCATGACCTAAGATCTGATACCAATTTTTGCACAGACGATTGTCATTGTACCAAAAGATTGACCTATGAATGCCTGATACAAACACTAGAGTTAATGAATCCATGAGAGGTGATTAAGTCATGTCATGAACCCAAGAGATGCATTGTACAAAACAAGGAGACCAAGGGTGCATGCCTTGCAACATAGTCTATAGGGAGAAAATGGTCCTCAACTACCTGAAAGGAAAATCTCAAGTGACAAAGACGAGAAGACAAGGAATTTTTACTGTAATTTATGTTTTAAGATAGTTTTTGGGAAAAAGGATTTCAGGGACTGAAAGAGTAGACTTCTGAGGTATCAGGAGCAAGCTAGCTAGCTCTTGGCCAAGGACAACAACACAACGTGTGAACATCCTTGCAACATGTTGTGGTCTCGTGTGATATGAGAATAGAACATATAGACAAAAACAAAAGGAGTGGAAACTAAAATATGAATGTTTAACTACACTAACATAATGCTAAAATAACAAGATGAAGAAAACTAACATGTAAGGATTTGAACTAAATGAAATGAAATAATGAGAAAGAAGAAACGAATAGACTCACAAGAGGCCCACAATGCTCCAAATGAACAACCTGCACACACAAAATAATGGAAAATTTTGGGTCTATTTCAAGGCTTGCTTAGTCAAACCCCCATTTTGGTGTTTCCATTTCCACAAACAACCAAGAAGACAAATAGAAAGGAAAGAATACAATAGACGAGATAAATTGACAAGATAAAGAAGATAGACACATTAGAATATCAAATGCTACTAAAAAGATGCTAATGCAAGAGAAAGAGAGTGCCTAACCTCCCTTTAGCAAGCCCGTGATTCCAAAGGAAAGCATACAACACTCTAGACAAGACAAGAGAGCCAAGACATTGATGCAAAAGCTACTAACTTGCAAGAAAGCTTGGGAAAATGGTGTAGAAGCAATGTAGAATGAGAAAGTGAGAGTTTGAGAGTTAGAATGCAAGAATGAGTTGAGAGAGTGAATGAGAGAGAGAAGAATGGGAGTTTGAATGAAGAAATGGATGCAAGAAGGCCATTTTTGGGTGTGTTTGCAACCACATAGGTGTTACACTTCGTGGGCAAGCGATAGTGTAACGTCCCAATGACTACAAAACCAAGAATCTTGTTAGGACATTCATGTAGTGCGTAGATGTCTATGCATTGCGGAAGTGTCCCTAACAAATATTCACTTAGAGACCAAAAATAAAGGGTTTAAGGATGAAATTAAAGTTAAGAAAAAGGGGAATTTGCATTATCCTCTTTATTAGGCTAAAGGGGAGGTTATGTAGTGTGAAATTGCACAAGATGCAATTTTACGACACTATAGTCTCATCTCACAAGTGTGGTGCTCCTGGTTGGGAAAAATCGAGCAAGATTTCCCATTTGGAATTATCCATTTATCTGGTGTGTGCTCAACAACCTTTGAAAGGTATTCCTTAGGAAGAGGGTCCACTCATTGACTAAGAGTTGTTTGATGATAATCCTACCCTCAATGATGTTTGGGAGAAACTTGATGATAAAGACCCCTCTCCTTCTAGTATTTCATTAGCTACTTAGTTTTTTATGTTACATTTGGACTTGACCCTTTGAATTATTGTTGTTTATTTGGACTTGGTCCTGTTTAGACTTTGCGGCGTGTCTTTTTACCACCCACCATTTTGGAAATATTATAATATTATCTTTTAGTTTAATTAAAATTTAAATAGGTTTATTCATTAAAAAAAAAATTGGATGCCTTAACAAAAATATGCATGCATTACAAAAATAAACATAAACAAAGAACAAAGCTCTAGTTATTCAATAGTTTCCGCCAACTCATGCCTTTATTAGATAATTCATTATTGTTGTCATATTTACTCTTTTTAAAATTGTTTGTGTTAAATTGCAATTATATCTTGAGTTTTTACAATCAAAGATGTCTATTTTTTAATCTGGCATTAACAAGATGTCTAAAATATACAATAGTTCTAAAATGCCTAGGAATTTGAGTGTTTGTGAAATAATTTCATATTGTATTTTACTATTTTAGATAAAGTAGTTTTAATACAGTTGGATTGGGTAGTTTCTATTCAAATCCCATAGAAGCATAAATTTAAAACAATGCTAGAGGTGTCAAGTGGAATTAGTGTATGCCCTTGTACACTACTAGAAATTTATTTATTTGGGTAGTTGTCATAGGCACAATTTCAAGACTTGGAATAGGCCTAGACTAGGCAAACCCATTTTGGTCTTGAAGTCAAACACATATTTTGTTTCAATAGAAATTGAGAATATGCAACAGAGAAGTATAAGCTAAGAGAACAATTATGTCCTTGGGTTGAATTTCCATACCACTCGAATTGAAAGATGAAAGCATAGATCATCCTTTCATGAGTGAAAGAATCAAGTTTAAAAGCTAACAAAGTTGTATATTTTAGATCATACTAACAGGTAATATATAAAAGCATAAATAGATGTGTAGAGAAGCATGCAATATACCAAAAGCACAACTAGATGTGTAGTCAAACAATGTGTCACCTCAAATGAATTTACATGAGATAGATGTGTAGAGAAGCTTGCAATGCACCAAAAGTACAATTAGATGTGTGGTCAAACAATGTGTCACCTCAAATGAATTAACATGAGTATTTAAAAATTAAAATCTTATTAGACCAAGTGTTAAACAAAATAGCCTTATTGTATTTCAAAATAATTTTATTTTTTAATAACAAGCAAAGGGAAACAAACACTAGATAAAAAACATCCAAAAAATGTTATTTTAACTATTTCTCCCTAAAAAATGACAAGTTTACTTGAAAAAAAATTGTTCTCCAATTTTATTGAGGATGCAAGAACTAAAAATTTAATTATTAGTTCCTGTCATAGGCATAAATACTAATGTATCTATTAGGTTTTATTAGTTGGTACCAAAAAACCAATGAAAAACTACAATTAAAATTGTTTGACCAAATATCCCAATGTATACTTTTCCCAATTTTTAAAAAATCGAAATTAATTTATCTATCATTCTATTAGATGATAGTTGTGAATAGTATTATTAGTGTGACGGAAGCTATGAAATCTTTTAACTTTTTTTCATTTTGGCTATATAAAATTGAATAGTATTATTAGTGTAACATAAGCTATGGAATCTTTTTATTTATTTTTATTTTGACTATACAAAATTTAATACTGCATGCAAGCGTATTTTCATGTCACTTTTTTATTTTATTTATTGTCCTATTTGATAATAACATTGTTTCCATTTAAAGAATTGTGGGATGATAAGTATAAATTTTATTTATCATATTTGAGTCAATCTTAATTTATTAAAAATGTGAAATAGAGAAAATATGAGAGATTGTGATTAAAATAATTAACAATAAAATAAATAAAATTTAGCTCTATTAATTTAAAATATTTTAAAATTAACAGTAAGAAAAGCAATATTGAATAAAAAAATAATGAATAATTAATCTATTTTATATCTATTTTTAATCATTACCAAGAGGTATACTAATGCATTTGATGCATTCAATTTTTTTTATTAATTTAGCCAATGAATAAATAGAATTAAGAAATTTGAGCAACAATTATATAGTCTATATTTAATTTTTTATTTTAAATAATTGTAAACATGTCATTTATCTTTATTTCTATTAATTCATGTTGAACTTTCACCTTAATAGAATTAACTTTAAGATTACTTTGTCTCCTTAAATGATATTTCTAACGTCAATCAATTTATTAGACACATCTGAAATCATTACACTCACTCCAACATCAAAACAAAACAAATTCTCTTGTAATTACTTGTCTACCCTAACTATTGAATACAGAACTCTTAAAATACAAAAACCTTGGCACATATTTGTGATAGTAACTGAATGGTGTGAATGTTGGTTTCGTTAGTGCCTACATTTATGTTGTGTCATTATCTATTCATAGAAAATAAACTTTTTAAACATACAAACAAATGAAGATGGTTTATAAATGCTCTACTTGAGGGGGACATTATTGTGTATACATCATAAGATTGCATATGGCCTACATAAATAATCATTATTTCTCATAAAAGCTTTACCTTCTTACCACTTCCACTTTTACAAACATTTGCTTTAATCTTTGCTCACCGTAAATTTGCGTATGGACTTTAAGATTTAGCATATGATAAAATATTGGGCAAACATAGAAGAGTTGACTCATAGAGTCATGTTGTCTTCATTATTAGAAGGAAGTAAAAACTATTTTTTTAATTATCTATAATCATAGAGCAATAACAACAATTAACATATATATATTTAGATAAAATAATGAATTTTGAGGTATTTATTTCATTTTCTAATTAAAATAAAAAAATAATAATAAAAATCAATTCATATTATATTGGAGAATGAGAGGTTCATTTGTTTATGATAAAGGATTAATATATACAATCTAAAAGTAGATATAGAATGAATAGATTGGGACGTCTATGTTATGTGAAATTTAATAATATGAACAAACTTAAATCAATCCCACATTTGCATTCCTAATCTCTACATTTTGCATTTGCAATTTTGACCCAGATGATGCAGTTGTAAACCTTGGGGGTTTAGAACTTTGGCACCTGCAATAAAGTTTCACATGTTCCTAGTGCTATAAAACACCATTGAAGCTTACTAAGGTAGGGTGTGGAAGTGCATTAGCTTCCCCCTTGCACCTTGGGCAAACCCCTTTGATTAGTCAACAATTTTGATAAAGTTGGAAAACTATAACATACTCAAAGAGGTAGCTAGATTTTTTTTAAAAAATTTAATAATAAATTAACACATATCCCATACTATTCATGTCATAATACATAAGAATTAACAATTCATCAATAAAATATGAAACTCTTATAGCTACATAACAAGTACCAATAATGAAGATAACATCATTCATAATTTCAATTTACAAAGGGTCAAAATTGTAACCCTCATAATGATAGTAAAAATAATAAGCCATAAGTTGCCACATCATGTACAAAGTGGGCATGTATAAATACATCAAAATTAAGGGATTCCAAACACAACTCTATAAGCCAATTCCTCCAAGCTTCTACCACCAATGGGGAAAGTTTGAATCCACCATGAGGATGTTCCTTTCCTCCCCAATTGGATCAGTCTAACAATGAAGCATCCAATCAATAATCCAAGAGTGTGGATATTACATACAACACTAATTATTATCTAATAGTCTATTTCATCACTACATATATCCATTCATAAAATCTATATTAAACACATACAAGATCACATATCAAATACAAAATTCATGAACTCACAAATAATTATACAATACAATCACTCATAATATGACACTCAAGAATATAGAATACATAAAAATAAAAGTAAATGATCTAATACAAAAAATATAACAGCAAAGACAGTGGAATATAACATAAAGATCATACAATCAACAACATAGAAACAAAGTCCCCAAAACCCATCTAGATGCATCTCTCAATTGTGTAGTGTACCCAAGTAATACTACCTAATATAAGATAAGAGGTTAACTATACCAACCACAGAGCACCCTACCCAAAGGTAGAACAATAAACAGCCCACAAGACTTCTTATAGAGATCTCTTAATTGGTCATGATGGGTGACACAACAAATACATAAACACTCTATGGGCCTTCTATGATTGAGAGTAATCTAGCTTAATTATGATGTGGTTCCTATAGAAAAAGAGCAAGCTCAATATCAACCAACTTTCTTAAGGAGAGATACCTACATATGTTGGGATAAAGTAGAGAAAAGGATGTCAACATGTGCTCATCCAAGGAAATGACATCCAACCACTACTACTCATTTGACCCTATCACTTCCAATAGAAATCAAGGTATCAACCATCCTAACCCATAGGATATATTTTGAGTCAATAACCTTTGGGTAACTCTTTTTTTTTGATACGCAAGGTTATGATTTGTATTAAGGTTTAAGAAAAGATATAGTACGTCTGCATAGCAGGAGAAACCACCAATCTTCCATGAAATCTAGACCTACCAACCCGAGAGCATGCTACGACTGGCACAAAATTGCAGTCCCACTGCATAACTTAAAAAAACCAGCAGTGATTATAAATTTTTAAAACAAAAAAATTATACACTGAGGCTGAGCCTCACAAGAAACCATTTAATTCTACAAATGAGGTGAAATCTTCCTCCCATTCCATACCCTCCTCCATCACCAACCACAATTTTCTTTTTAGAAATTCAATCGCCATTGTCGAGATCATCCTCTACCTCATGAGCTCTAGCCCGTTTAAGTCTAAAAGAAAAGGATATACCTTTACTACCTCATCCGTCTCCCAAAGGAGCTCCAAGTCCGAGGGGCGCAAGATTCCTTTACCCATGAAGGCTGCTTTCAATGTCTTCTCTAACCCTCCTAATAGGTTGCCACAAAAAAGATTCTCTATCATTTCCTTTGCCTCCACCTTCGACACTTCCAAGTCCAGAATGACGGCCAAGAACTGTGAATAAATGTGTGCGTTATCCCTCACGAATTCCTTTCTATCCAAGTGTCCCTTTCCTAAGATCATTTTGACCGCTACCATGATCAAGGGATCATCCTCGAGCAAAATTCTTTTCATCCTTTGGTCAGTTATTTCCCTGAATGCTATTTGCCTCTCTGTCGCCACCAAGGAAACAAGAGTGTCGACATTGAAGCTTTACAACCCCTCCGCTGAGATGGAAATGATGAATTTTGATTTTCTCATCTTCGCCATTAGCTACCCTCTGGTCAAAAGTTCCCTGCATAAAGACAACCAACAATTTTTTTTTTGAAAACCATACAAAGAACAATCCATCTTTCGTCCACATTTAAAAGGCCTGCATACAGCAAAGCCGAACCAACGCACATGAGCCTGAAATGATGTCTATGCAAAGCAATTCGTCCTTGCAAGAAAATTTTGTCCTGCAACCACAAATCTTAAGTTGACTATCACCTCGTGAGGATCAATTTTTGCCACTCGGCTGATTTGTGTAATCTTCCATGATGACCGTACTTTACGTGTCGCTCTGTTTATCCTTAGCATCATGTGTCATTAAGACATCCAGCGCCTCTGAGATCTCCCGATTTTGGCGGACTACCATTCTTTTAGTAGCTTACTACCTTCGTTCCCCAGACACCTTGGATTAACACTGGTAATAAGTGAGGTGATGTGACCTTGCCACTTATGCTGTCAACTTGCGCTCCCCAGCCGACACCCGAATTTCCTCTCCCATTATCAACTAATGATTTTCCTTTTCTTTTCCATCAGGCTCATGAATGAATGAGAGAAGGAACGTGATGGGGGGGGCACCCTACCACCCACAAGAAAAATTTAATCTATAGTGCATTCTTTAAAACCCGGTCCAATTACGCTCTTATTTGACAAGGAGTCAGCTTCTATGTTACCTTCCCTTAACGTATGGTTGAGCATCACTTGTTCAAAGTTCCCTAATTGCTCTAGTGCAACTTCCAAATAAACCGCTAGCCTCCAGTTATGAATTTTTTTGGTCCTAAGAGCATTTATGACCAGCGTTGAGTCTCCTTCAACTACCAGATTTTTAATTCTCAACTCCTTACAAAACTTCAATCCGAGCAGGAAAGCTTGGAATTCAGCTGCATTATTTGTTCCTTCCGCAAGGGGCTGGGTCAATCTCCCCAAAATCAAACCCGAGGAAGTTCTTACTATGCAACCGGCCCCAGATGGCCCCAGATTCCCTTTAGAAGCCCGTCAAAATTCAATTTGATCCAACCCTGCTAAGGAGGAATCCACTAAGTTTTATTGCGTTGTTCAGAAGATGTCGTGTTTCCTGTTCCAACAAAAGGAGGGGCTTTGATTCCAAACCATTGTTTCATGATCCAAGCATCCCATTTTGTGAAATTTATTTTCTTTGGCTTGTCCACCAGCCGTGCATTGAAAAGTTCTACAATGCTCGCCTCAATCTTACACTGAAGCCTTGGGATCGACATCTCTTTATCCTGAAAAAGATGTATGTTTCTCTCCTTCCACACTTCCCAGATTAAAATTAAAGGGCTCATCTTCCATAAATCCCTGAAGATGGTGTTTTGATAGCAACTTGGCCAAGCGTTTAAGCATTCTAATAAGGTGTTGGGGAAGATAGTTAACCAATGTAACTTTGTGCACAACCAACACCACATCTGATGAGTGAACTTACAATTTAAAAGTAAGTGATCAACTGTTTCCTCAGCCTCTTGACATAGTGGGCATCTAGACGGGCCGTGATAACCCATTTTGATAAATCTATCTCCTGTAAGAATTCTTCCCTGTGCTGCAGCCCATGTGAAAATCCTTGCTTTTGGGAGACATGCTTTATTCCAACAGAGGCTCCGAGGGATTACTGAATTTTCTTCTCCTAAAGATGATAGGATATTGTATCCTATCTTGGCTGAGGAAGTCCCATTTGGAGAAGCATCCCAGCGTAAGCGATCTCTCCCATGCTTGCCCCAGATCCTTCATTTTGATAATGCATTCTCAAAGGCTTCAATCTCCTGGACTTCAAGGTCCAAACTTCTCACTGATTTCCACTTTAGATAACCTTCAATTGGAGCTTCTAGTCGATCTAGATAATCTCTGACTTTTGAACCCCAAATTTGTTTTGTCTTCTCTTTTACTCTTGAGAGCTTTGAGTTGTCTGCCAGTGCTAGATGACCTTCCCAGGAATCTTCCCAGAACATAGCCTCCTTTCCATCCTTTACTTCCCAAGTGAGAAAGTCTGTGATAAGATCTCTAGAGTTTTTAACGAAATTCCAAATTCGGGACCCATTTGGCAAGGATTTTGCTACTAGGAAGCAATAAGGGTTTGCTTCCAGATATTTTTCTCTGACGATCTTCACCCATTTAAGGTCAGGGCATGAATGAATATTCCAAGCTAATTTTTCCCCCAGTGCCTTGTTTTGTCAGAGAACGTTCCTCAAACCAGCACCATCTCTCTCCCGCTTCTCACAAACTATCTGCCATTTTATAAGAGGAATTTTCTTTTGTTTTGAAGTTCCTTTCCAGAAGAAGTCCTTCATTACCCTATTCAGGTATTTGCTCGCACCTATTGAAAGCTGCAAGTAGGACATCATATAGATGGGAAGTGCTAAAAGGACCGATTTTAGCAAAGTTAACCTCCCTGCCCAAGACAACCACCTATTTTTCCATGAGGATATTTGATCCTTACAACGATCCACTAAAGAGCTCCAAACAATGTTGCTTTTAATGCCCTTGTCCAATGGGAGTCCCAGATATTTGCATGGCAATTGGCCCCTCTTGAATCCTAAAATATGCAAAATTTGAAGTTCACAAGGACAATTTGAGTTAAAGATCTCATATTGAGCCTTACTTACCTCCTGCCCATAAGCCCTAAAGTAGTCTTCTAGAATGCTTTTTAATCTTTGTGCTTCCATTGCTGAAGCAACACCAAACAAAATTATGTCATCCACAAATTGTTGATGTGTGATATTGGGTAGGCTGCTAGTTACTTGCAATCCCTCAATCCATTCAGATCTCCTTACATTGTTGAGTGATCTCCCAAGGGCTTCAGCCATTATAATGAACAAGAAAGGGGATAAAGGGTCCCCTTGTCTCAGAACTCTTGAGGCAGTAAAGTACCCCTTTGGGGAACCATTAACCAACATAGAGAAACGCGGACTAGCCACCCACCCTAAGAGCCAATCTAACCATTCCTTTTGGAAGTTGAAGGCTTCCAGTACCTTGAAGAGAAATCTCTAATTCACCCTGTCATAAGCTTTCCTGATGTCCAGTTTCAATAGCATTGTCGGTTTCTTCAATTTTTGGATTGAGTGAATAAATTCTTGAGCAATTATCACCCCATCTAATATTGATCTTCCAGGGACAAATCTTGTTTGTTCCTTGGATATGATAGTGGGGAGAATCTTCTTTAGTCTATTGGCTAATACTTTGGCCAATATCTTATAAACCGTGTTACACAATGATATTGGGTGAAAGTCTTCCCATGAGTCTGGCTTTTCTTTCTTTGGGATGAGATCAATTAAAGTGTTGTTTACTTCCTTTAAAACTCTTCTGTTACTCCTAGAGTTTTCTATAGCTTCCCATACATCCTTTCCCAAAAAATTCTAGCATTTCTGGAAGAATGTTGCCAGAAATCCATCTGGCCCAGGAACCTTTTCTGGCTGCATCTCAAAGACTGCCTCTTTAACTTCGGCTTCAAATAATTTAGCATTTAGAGCCCTCATTTGAGCATGAGAAAACAGCTTCGGGATGGAGTGCAAGGAAGTTGTCTGTGCTTCCAAATTTGAACCCTCCCAATCATTAAGCAAGTTCTGAAAATATAAAATTGTTGATTCTCTGATTTCCCCCAAATCTTCCATCAGTCGGCCATCCCCATCTTTCAAGCAAGATATTATGTTAAGTTCCCTCCTTGCTCTTATGGAGTTGTGAAAGAATTTTGAATTTCTATCTCTTGTCTTCAGCCATACCTCTCTTGATTTTTGTCTCCAAAAAACTTCCTCTTTAGCCAGGATATCATTGAGTTTGTTAGAGAGCGTATGTTCTTTCATGTAGCAAGCTTCGTCCATCCCATTATTAATTATTTCTTTAGCTAGACTGTCCAGTTCTTGCTCTGTTTGCAATTTCTCTTTGAAGATATTCTTAAAACTCACTTTGTTCCATTGTTTGAGTTGTTGCTTCATGTATTTTAGCTTTGTGACCACATTAAACAAGCTTGATCCCTCCAGAGAGCATTCCTTCCACCATCGTTCTATCAATTCCATCACATGAGGGTCCTTAAACCACATCATTTCAAATTTAAATGAACATCGGATCGGTCCCTTCTCCCCAACTATTTGGAGTTGAACTGGAAAATGATCAGATCCAATCCCAGAGTTTATCTTGCTCTCGAGAGTACAAGGAAAAAGACTCAGATTTCCTTTGAAGAAGAATCTATCTAATTTTTCCGCTATACTACCAAACCCTTTTCTACGGTTCGTCCATGTGAAGCATCCATTGCCTATGTGGATTTCCAGTAGAGAATTTATGTCCACAAAGCTACAAAAATCTGATTGGGACTGCAGGAGTTTCCCTGAGCCCCTTTCTTGTCTTCTTGCCTAAGGATTGCATTAAAATCTCCTCCAATTATGTTGAAACCTTGATTCAGGTCACTCAAAACCCCATCCAGTTCCAGCCAGACCATCCTTTTTTGAATACTCAAAGAGGGACCATAAACATTTATCAGATTAAAATGTAGATTCGAGATCAAACTCCTTACCTTACACATGATCCAATGTTGATTCGGATTCAAGGTCTCTATTAGGACTGATTGAGATTTCCAAATAATTATTAGGCCTCCCAAAGCACCCTTCGCTTCCACCCCTGTCCACTTCCACTTCCTCAGCTGTCTGCCAAAATTCTCCAGGTCTGGTCCATCTAATTTTGTTTCCTGAAGAAGGTAGATTTCTACTTGACTCTCTTCTATGTGGCACCTGATAAGGATTCATTTGTTAAGGGCGTTTAAGCCCCTAACATTCCATGTTAATATTTTCATTTTTGTTCAGGAAGGGCTCCACCCTTCCCTACTTTAATCATTGAGTCAATCTTCTGCTGCCTACTAGCTTCCCCGCCCCATTTTCTCTTTTCTTGATTAGGGATTTTTCCCTACTTTTTCTATTCCCTGAAGTTCGGTGTGAGTTTCAGTAGATCCCTTCTGTGAATTCCTAATCTATATTTTTCCACCAACAATTCCTCTGTCATCTTTCTCTTCTTGCCTAATTGTGGGCTTAACAGTTCCACTATTTCTTCCCCTTCTGTCTCCAATATTTCCTCTAAACCTTCAAAGTTAAACCCTGCCTTCCACACTCCAGAATTTGCTTTAGCCGCAACCGCTAGTTCCACCAATTCCTTCCCCACTTCTATCAAAGAATCTAACTCCACGTTCTGGAAACTGTCCCCCATAAGTTCTAGAGTCTCAGAGATTTTCTCATCTCAATCCGCAAGTTGATCCTCCTTTTCCTCCGGTTCCTCCTGGGTCTCCTCCCTCTCGATTGTTTTGTCCTCTGTCAATGGACTTGGTGAGCCATTCTGAGAAACATCCATCAAATTTTTCCCATTGTACTAGTCCCTTTTTGTAAAAACCTCCATCTTCTTAGGTTGAGGCTTCGGGACCCCTTCCTTAGGAGAGGAATGAGGGTTTATGGTTTCGGTGAGAGTTCTGACTGACAATTTGGGGGTCTCCATTGGGACATCCAAAGAGTTGGATTTCCTACAACCCAAAGAATGCACCAAATTATTGTGCATTAGGGAATCACACTCCAACTTTTGAACCCAGCTTCCATAGTCAGTTAAAAGTTCAATCTCACTCCATATTTTCCTATCTGGTTTATTCTCCACACATATGCACACATAAGTTTGATTTTTCTTTGCCGACTTCCTTTCCTCTGCACATACGAATGCGCCCAATTGATTACCTATTTCCTCCAGTATGGATGAGGCCCAATATTCCTGAGGAAGATTGGGTAAACTGTACTAGTCTTGCAAAGTTTCCATCACGTGATTAGCCGGGTCAAAACCCACTGTCTATTTCCTTAAATAAAAACTACACCCATCTAGAACCCATACACCTTTCACTATTTTATCTCTTATTTTCCTGGAGGGACATATTACCAGGAAGAAGTCATTTTGGAGCATTTTAAACTGCAACTCGGAGCCCCAGCGTTCTTTCCACCATTTCAACAGATAGTCCCAGTTAAGATCCATTTCATACCATTTCCCAAGCAAGCCTAGTTGTTCTAATCGCAATACTTCTGCTTGCAATTTCGAAGAGCTGATTACTATTTTGGTTCTCTCACCTTTTGATTCATTGAACGAAAGTGAACCATGATGTCCCCTTTCCCCATCTGAGATTTCTTCCCGTTCTTCCTCCCATTCCTTGAACGGTGACTTTTTTTGCCAAACCATCCCACTGTTCCCATTTCTATGATTAGGTTTTGTTCTAGGATCCTGTCTGCCCAACCATGGAAGATCAATATGCCCTCTTTTACCTTCATTTTGTTGTCATGGTCTGCGAAAAGCTTCATTTCTGTACTATCCGTTCTTACGCCATCCTCAAAAAGAAGTTACGCCTCTATTCGTGCGAAGATTCCCGTGAGCCTGGTCCTCTTGGCGACCATTAGCACTATTCGAGAGGGCCAATCTTTTTTCTTCTAGAAATTTTAAGCCCATGTGTGGTACGAACAATATTAGCACTTAAGAAAGATGGATAGCAAAGGATGTATACAAAATGGAGATATTAATAAGATCACCAACAAGTATAGGTTTCCATTTCCAAGGATGGATGACATCATGGGTGCAATGTATTTCACAAAGATTGGCCTAAAAATGAGATATCATCATATCTGGATCCTGCTATCAATGGTTGGCCTTGTCTCTTGCTGATGGTCTTGGTGATGCCCCTCGAGGTGCCCCCATGGTCACTAACCTCCTCGACCCCCCCTTGAATTGGCTTACCCTGATACCCCAGACCTTGAGTAATTTGTATAGCTAGGAGCTCTTTGATCCATAGGAACCTCATGCTTATTTAGTAATGGACAATAACTTACATCACGTGAAGCCTATGATACCTCTACAAATTCTTGATCCATCCCGTGTGGCCCTAGGAGATCCCTCAATCATGTGATATCTACCTCCACCCCCTACAATTGTCTCAAAAATCCATCATACTCTCTCCTAAAACCATCTCGCTCCACCTCTACATCCTCCAACCTCCTTTAAATCACATCTCTCTCTCTCTCTTAAAACTATCTCACTCTACCTCTACATCCTCCAACCTCCTTTGAATCACATCTTGCTCGCTCAATGCTTGTGCTAGTTGCATCTCTAAATACTCTCATCCATCATCATCCTATCTCTACACTTGTTGAGATCCATGTCTCTCACTCTCAGGTGATCTCCACATCTCCTCATCCTGTGGTGACTTGTGCATCTTTGTCTTGAGTGCATCCTACATCTCCATCCCTAGGAATTCCTTCCCCTCCCCTCCCCACTCTTTAATGATGACTCCAAATCATTGTCACTATGACCACTCCCTATCTCCACTTTCCTCCTCACCCGTCCCTCCTCCTATCACCTCATCATCATCCCTATTTGATATTTACATCTCTACATACTCAAACCACTCCTCATCTACCTCCTCCTCTTCCTCCCCTCTTTCTCCTCTCTCAATGCCTCAACTCTATTTCTCCCACCTTACATAATCTACCTCCTCATCCCCCTCACCATACCTCCCACACCCCCTTGTCCTCACCTCATCACCTCTCTCACAGTCTCCCTCATCGGCTCTCGCACACTCCACCCGACTGGTGGCATCAACCTCAATGGCCTTTGTGTCACCCACCATTTCCTATATGTGTTGGTAGTACTTACATCCACTACCGCCTTACGATCATCCCACTCCACCCATGCCATATTTTCCCAACTATTCAAGGAATCATTCTTGCTCACCTATGGGCCCCACTTGGGTGTCTCCTGTGACTGTCTCACAAAGTAATGTGGTCCCTCTTATACTCCCTATTGTAAGTCAAATTGTTGTCATACCTTTTCTAGGTGGTATCTCTCAATAATATAATGATACCTACCTATCAAATAACATTGACAAACAACATACCTCAAATAAGACTCATCCTCTTACCATGTCTCCAACTCTTGATATGGTTTGCACATTATGTCCCCCTTTGATCACCCATCTAGTACTTGTCGACAGTAATCCATGTCACTCATATGCATATGTCATATTTTCCACTCCAAACCAAATACACAAGGGTCTCCATAAAACTCTATCTCCAATGGGGTTAAGCACAACAATGTGCTTCCATGCCCATACTTGTAGCAAGATAATATGCCCTAAGCTACCTCCACCCTTGAATTATAAACTATGTGCAGGTCCCTGTAAAATATTCTAACATGTAGGCTTCCCATGTAAATCATTTCCCTCTCTCTACCATCTCTATCACACACTTTTCCAACCCAAAGTGGAAGGTCCATCCACTCTTGTCTGGAAACAAGGTGCTACTAAAAATAGTTTCCATCACCAAGGGTAATGTCAAAACCATCGGACTGCAACTATCTAAGTGTAATGCCATGCCTCTTTGCGATAAGTCACTCCTCCCAAAAAGCCTCTCTAAGGCCACCTCTGGTGTTGTTGAAGTTGTGTACACCAGGTGGGTCCTAATTGATACCCGAAAAAATCATCCACACATACTTCAAGGTCACAATAATTTCCCTTGTCGAGATATGGAAGGTACTCATCTCAAAGTGCCACTCTCTACCAAATCCATCAATATTACCCTATGAGCATGAAGTGATGGAATCCATGACACATACTCCAACCCCATGGATCACAATATTGTCATCTCGGCCTCAGTCAATGACTCCCTCAACCTGAATTCTCCTAGACACCACTCTCGAGTCTCTAGGGCCTCTAAATCCTCCTACATATCACACCATCCACCTCAATAGATTCATAATCCCACTCAATTGTTCATCATCCCTAAACCCATCGCTTAACCCTAAATTTTTCCCCCTCTCATTTCCCATACCTAAACCAATCCCTAAACCCTAAATGGTTTCTAACCACCCTAAACCAATCCCTATCCCTAACTTGTTTCCCATCTCGTTCATCATCCGTAGACCAATCCCTAAACCCTAAATAGTTTCTAATCATCCCTAAACCCATCCCTTAACCCTAAATAGATTCTACTCATTCTTAAACCCATCCATAAACCTTAAATCATTTCCCATATCATTTCCCTATCCCTCAACCCATTCCCCCATCCCTAAATTGTTTCTCTATCCCTCAATCATTTTCCTATCATGATTTCCATCTCATTTCCTTAACCCTCCACCATTTCACCATCCCTAAACCCTAACAATTTCTAATTATCCCTAAACCCTAAATAATTTCTAATCATCCCTAAACCCATACCTTAACCCTAAATGATCTTTAATAATCCATAAACCTTAAATTTTTCCCCATCTTGTTTCCCTATCCTTTAACCCATCCCCCATCCCTAAATCATTTCTCTATCCCTCGATCATTTATCTATCCTATTTCCCATCTCATTTCCCTAACCCTCCACTATTTCACCATCCCTAAATTGATCCCTAAAAAATAAATGGTTTCTCCCCATCTCTAACCCCACCCCTAAACCTTAAACTATTCCCCATCTTATTCATCATCCCTAAAATAATCCCTATCCCTAACCCGTTTCATATCTCATTCATCATCCCTAAACCAATCCTAAACCCCAAATACTTTCTAATCATCCCTTAACCCTAACCAGTTTCTAATCATCCCTAAACCAATACTTATCCCTCACCTATTTCCCATCTCATTCATCATCCCTAAATTGTTGGTAAAATGTGTCTCAACCTTGTAATTACATAAGTTATTGTTGATACATAAGGTATTGTTCATCCGACAACGACGGGAGGGTGTGGGGTCCCTCCCCCCCAGGGGTTTGAGGGAAATGTGCCCCGATGAGGGCTTGGGAGCATCACCCCTTAAAGGAATTTTTTTTTATTTTTATTTTATTATTGTAAATCTGGATTGTTCATCATTATGTCTCATATCTGACAAACGATATTTAATTAGCTTGACTTTCCCTAGAAGGAAACCCTATTTTATGAGGGAATTGTGTTATAGTTGTCTATTGTGATGTATTCCAAGAGTCTAATAGGGGTCATGTTCCTCTAGATCTCTGATTGGTGATACTCCTATGAGAAGCTTGCTCTACAAGTATATTGTAATCTTTGTGATTTTTGAATAATATATTGGGCAGCTTTTGGAGTGTGGGGTTTTTCTCCCGAAAGGGTTTTCCCCACGTAAATAATTGTGTTATGGTATGCATGATATTTATGTCTATTTTTATTTAAGTTTATGTATTTTTTAAAGATCTGTAAAATTTTTGCATTGTTCCCCTCTCAAGATTAGTGTAGGAAGTTGTTCCACTATCTTAACTTCATTACAAGTGGTATCAAAGCCTCGTCACCTTTGGTTTCAGTTGTGGGTTGTTGGATTTTTTGAACTAATCTAGATTTGAGTGAGAGCTTGTGCAGAAGAAACTTTGTGATCTTGTTGCAGGAATTTTTAGATGGCAAGTTCATCGGGGATAATAGAGGTGGATAAATTTTCTAGAAATAATTTTGAAATGAGGAAGTTGAAGATGGAGAATCTATTGATAGATCAAGATCTGTGGGATGTTGATGAAAATGTTTCAAGGCCTATAGATCCTACTCAAGCTACTCAATATGAAGTTATGAACCGTAAAGCCAAAGGTTTAATCGGATTATTCTTCGCAGACTCTATTTTAATCAATGTCCATGAAGAGACCTCTACACAAAAACTATGGAAGAAGCTTGGTGAGATGTATCAAGCCAAATCTTTAGTGAACAAGATTTTCTTGACAAAGAAATTGTACTCCTTGAGAATGGAAGAGGGTGGATGAATTATAGACCACTTGGAAGCATTCAATATGTTGGTGGTTTAGTTGGCATTATTTGGTGTCAAAATAAATGAGGAGGAGAAATGTCAGATCCTGCTTTGTTCTTTTCCTGATTCGTGGGATTCTCTTGTTATGGCTATTGGGATTACTTCTGTTATATTTAAAACCGAAGATGTGGTGGGTTCTTTTCTTTCTGAAGAGTTGAGGAGGAAGGTATCCATCAATGCCAAGGAGGCCCTAAATGTTCGTGGAATCACTGAGGAAAAAGGAAAGAAGAATGAGAAACGTGAAAAATCCAAGTCCAAGGGGAGATCTAAGTCTCCTAGAAAGTCCAAAGTTATTTGTTGGAACTGTGGTAAGCCTGGACATGTTCGTAAGGACTGCAAAGAAGAAAAGAAGAAGAAAAAGAAGAAAATTGATTTTGATTCTGAGTATGAGAAGGAATATGGTGATGCATTCATTGTAGCTTTAGCAACTTGTGCAGGTAATGATGCATGGTTAATTGACTCAGTGCATCTTTCCATATGACCTTTAATAGAGATTGGTTTTCTAAATATGAAGAATTTGATGGAGATAAGGTGCACTTGGGTGATGATTCTCATTTAGACATTGTTGGTCGTGGTAAAGTTAAAATCATATTTCATGATGATAGAATAAAAAGGATTAATGGCGTGTTGCATATCCCTAGTTTAGCATGAAATTTTTTATTTGTGAGAAAACTAATAGATGTAGGTGTGTAGGTAGTATTTTCTGATGCAAGGTGCAAGATGGTTAGAGGTTCTATGGTGATTGCTAGAGGTTTCAGATACGACACATTGCATAAGCTTGATGCATGCACTATTGAGTGCAATAGTACTTCTATAAAAATAAAGTATGTGGAAGAAGTGAGGGTTTCACCTTCAATAGATGGTCATGCATTTTGGGTAACCAAGGGTGTTATTTCTTCTGAAACAAAGTTACCTGCAAAGAAAAATATGTTATGGCACCAGAGACTTGGCCACATTGGAGAAAAGGGTCTAAAGACCTTGAAAAATAAAAACCTTGTTGAAGGGTTATATGATTGTAATATTGAATTTGATTTTTGTGAGCATTGCATTTATGAAAAAAAAAACTATGTTCAATTTTACTTGAGTTTTCATAAATCATGTGGTGTATTAGATCTTATTCATTTTGATGTGTTTGGTCCTGTAGATGTTCCTTCAATTGGTAAGTTTCATTTATTGATGATTACAGTAGGACATGGGTATACTTTCTAAAGATAAATCTAAATTTTTCAATCGATTTAAAGAATTTAAAGCAATGGTTGAGTTACAGACTGGAAAGAAAATAGAATATTTGAGGACTAATAATGGCGGTGAATTTTTCTCTAATGATTTTGAAATTTTTTGTAAAGATTGTGGTATTCATAGACAAAATACAACTCTATATTCTCCACAACAAAATGGAGTTGCAAAAAGAATGAACAGGACACTGATGGAGAAGGCTAGGAGTATGTTGAGTGGTGTTGGTCTAGAACAAAGGTTTTGGGCTGAAGTTGCCATTGCTTATTACCTAATTAACAGGTCTCCCACATCAACTCTTGTTGATAAGAAACCTATAGAGGCATGGTTGGGCCACAAGCCTTCGTTAAGACATCTTAGAGTTTGAAGCTCATATCTGGGAAACAACTTTTTATAGGAGTATTTTTGGAAAAAATAACCTTGTCATTGTGTCTGAGTGGTCAATTCCATAATTTTGATATATAATTGCCTATATTTGGCAAAAGTTGTTTCTTGAGCAAATTTTTTTTACCTAAAGGGTCATATTAATCCTCAAGTCACGCAGGTACATCGCCATCAGTATATAAAAAAATTGATTAAGGGTCGACGGGCTTTGTTTAATTAAAAATTTAAAAAAAATATTTTTTTTGAAAGCGCTTTAAAGCGTTGGTCTTAAAAGACCTCGTGGCCTTTATAAAGAAGGTCACAAAATAAAAAGTCTACGAACTCCTTTGAACTGCGGCCTTTTTGGCCTTAAGCCACTTGGCAATTTAATAACTCACTAGCTTTTTAAGAAAAACAAAAATTGCGATATTTAATGTTAGCCTATGGAGCAGTAACCTTAACCGCCACATGTGACCAATTTTTAAGCAGTCAATGCTAACTACTTGTAGTTAATTAACCACCCTTTTTTTGCCTCATTCGTCGACAGGGTCACGTCGGTGACCAGGAGCCAGCCCCCGAGGGCTTAAATTTTGCACCTATTTATCCTTCATAGTGCCTAAAATAGGCCTTTTTCACATTTGAATAACTTTGCGCCACAATGTCGGATTTTCGCCAATGAGATATCGTCGGAAAAGTGGTTCAACAAACTTCATAGTGGTGTAGGTGAATTTTGCAGATTTTTCCATTTTTTGCCAATTTTTTCAGCCTAAAGGTACATGTGCATTTGCTACTTGCAACTGACATAAGTTTTGCATATGAAGTCAAAATTTGGCACTTTTTTTTTAAATTGCTCAAAAAATTGCAAGGAATTTGTTTGTAACCTCTATTTTCAATTGTAACAACACTTTTTTTCAAAAATTATAAAAATCACCATGTGTTATAAATGGTTGATTTGAGCTTTTCACTTGTACAAATTGCAAAATTTCTTCATTTTAATTTGTTGGGGGGTTGAAAATTCAGTTTAAATACATTTTGGGGGGTGGAAGGCACAATTTAAGTGCCCATTTTTCTATTTTTCTCTTGGTTTTCTTTTGTCCAATATGACAGATCTAAGGCAAATTGAACCACTCACTCCACACAATTATCATACATGGAAGCTGAAAAAGACTTAATTGTTATAATCTAAGGGTTTATGGCCAATGTTAGATGCATAACAACCTGATTTCACAAGGGAATATGGAAATTTTACCCATAGATGTAAAATGGATGAAGCAAAAGGGATCATTGGCTTACATGTATCTGATAACTTGTTTCATATTGCGAAGTGTAAAACACCTAAGAATTTTTGGGATAAACTTGAAGAATTCTATGGTAAATTCAATCAGTTCAGAATCTTGCAGCTTCAAGTGGATCTACAATCATTCTCTCCAAATGCATTTCCTTCAATTCAAGATTTTCTTGTACAGTTCAAACTGATTTTGTCACAATTAAAAGGATGTGGGCATGATAATATTGATGATGAATGTATCTTCCTGATTTTGTCTAAGTTAAGAGGCCCTTATCAAGTTTTCTCTTCCACTTTCTATTCTACTATAGATGCCATGGGGAAAGATTATAAAACACCTTCTTTTGAGTTATTTTATGAGCGTCTTACTAGAGAGCAAGCCAAGTTGGTTCAGTTGGATGTGTTACGTAGTTCTAAGAATCATGCTCTAATGGCTCAATATTCTAAGGGTAAAGGAAAGAATAAGAAGAAGCCCAAGATAGAATCATCTTCGGGTTGTGAGTCTCCCTCCAAACTGAAACAAAAGAAAAATCAAAAGTACATGCCATCTCCTTCTTCTTCTACCTCTAGAGATTCTTCTTCCAAGCCCAAGTAAAAGAAAGGAGATCCTTGTTCATTTTGTGGCAAAAATGGGCATGATGAGTCTCATAGTTTCAAGAGACTAGAGGCCTTAGAGGAAGCTATGAGGAAACATAACATTTTAGTGCCTAAGTCTTCCTCCATTGGTAAAGGGAAAGCTCTTTCGACGTGCCTTATATACATCTTCTAATAGTTGGATTCTTGATTCATGTGCTTCACATCACATGACAAATTCATGTGATATTCTTGCTTCCATTGCTCATACTTCTACTTCTTAGATTGCAGTTGGGAACTCTTCACACATTCCAGTCTTGGGGATTGGCTCCGTTCAAATGATAGATGGGTGCATTGAGGATGTTCTTCTTGTTCATGATATTCCAGTGAATCTACTTTCTATATATCAGATTTGTCATTCTGGAGCCAAAAATTCAGTTGATTTTACTCCACATAATGTGAATTTTAGACAGTTGCGGGATCCTGACAAGGTTGTTGCTAAAGGGATAGTTGATCATGAGAACCATTTGTATTAGTTTGTTGGATTTGAGTCTTCATCAGGTTCATGTTTCATTTCTCATGTTGATTCAATGAGAAAACTCTGGCATGAAAGATTTGGGCACTTGAACTATAGATATCTTCAGCAAATGCACACACATAACTTAGTAGTTGGTCTTCTTAAGATCCCTTACACAGATGGTGTTTGTCAAGGTTGTGTCCTTGGCAAAAAACATCAAGATCCTTTTCCTAAGGTTCAAGCTACACATGCAACCACACCCCTTGAGTTGGTCCATAGTGATCTCATGTCATTCCCAACTCCTTTTTCAGGGGCTAAGTATGTGCTCACTTTCATTGATGATTTTTCTCGACGCACATGGGTCTACTTTTTGAAGCTCAAGAGTGAGGTTCTCACCATCTTAAATACCTTCAAAACATTTGTGGAGAAGCAATCAGGTTTTTCTCTTCAACAAATATGCACAGATAATGGGGGGAGTATGTCAATCGGGAATTTCAAGATTTTTACAATAAGCATGGTATTCTTCATTAGCACACGATTCCTTACACTACTCAACAGAATGGTGTGGCAGAGAGAAAGAACAAGACTCTACGGAGATGACTAATTGTATGATTCAATCTAGGTCCATGGCTCCAACATTTTGGGTTGAAGCTGTCAATTGTGCCAATTATATTTAGAATCGTATGCCTCACAAGGCAGTGTGAAATATGACTCCCGAGGAGGCTTGGTCCCATCACAAGCCTAATGTATCCTTCTTCAGAGTATTCAGTAGTGAGGCTTGGACATTCATTCCATATGGTCGGCATAAATCAATGGAGAAGACGAGTCAATGGTTCATTTTTGTTGGCTATTGTGAGGATGCGAAGGCATACAAATTGTTTGATCCTAACACATGAAAGGTGCAATTTCATCATGATGTTCAGTTTGTTGAGTCTTTCACACAAAAAGATCCTCCTTCGACTTCTTCTTCATCACCACCTACTCAATCTTCTTCAATTGAGGATGTTTTGCTTATTGAGTAAGATTCTGATGATGGTCTTGATCCACCTCCTCCTAATCCACCCACTAGGCCACAATGGGTTCATGTTACTCTTGAGGAGGTTGGTACTCTTTTTGGTGATCTCATAGACACTCACCGCACTCGTTCTTAGACTTCAGAAATTAGTCTTATGAGTCATGGAATTTCAGATGATCCTCAAAAGTTTTCAAATGCTTCAAGTATTCCTAAGTAGGATAGTGTTATATTTGATGAGTATTCTTCTTTGATGAAGAATCAAACTTGGGATCTTGTAGCTCTTCCTAATGAAAGAAATTTGGTTTGGTGCAAGTGGGTGTATTGTACCAAATATGCAGCAGATGGTTTCATTAACAAGTACAAGGCTCATCTTGTTGCAAAGGGGTTTTCTCATGTTGAAGAAATTAACTATTCTGAGACCTTTTCTCTTTTTTCCAAGATGGATTTTATTCATCTTGTTCTTGCTATAGCTACATCACAGGGATGGTTAGTGTATCAAATGGATGTGAAGAGTGTTTTCTTGCATGGGGATCTCCATGAGGAGATTTATATGGAGCAACCACTAGGTTTTGTGCAGGACTCTTCACTTGTTTGCAAGCTTCGACATTCATTGTATGGTCTCAAACAAGCCCCTTAGGCTTGGTATGAGAAGATGGATAGTTTCTTTCTTGCTTTTGGCTACACTCCTTGTCATTCTGATCCTACAGTTTATACTCAGATACATGGAGAGGACCTTCTCATTCTTGTGCTCAATGTGGATGCTTTGATTCTCATAGGGAGTTCCACTTCCATGATTCAAAGTACTCAACGAGCATTGATGGAGCGATTTGATATGACTGACCTTGGTCTTTTGCATTACTTCCTTGGTCCTCAGGTTCATCAAACTTTTGAGGGGATCTTCATTTTTCAATAAAAGTATTCTCTTGATTTGCTTCAGAGATTTGGCATGGTTGATTGCAAGCTTGCCCCCACTCCTTTTCTGTCAGGTGTTGTATTGTCTACCAATTGCACTACTCCTATAGTTGATCCTACCTTGTATCGACAGTTGGTTGGTAATTTTTTGTACTTGACACATAGTTGTCTTGATATTTCTTTTGTGGTTGGCCTTGTCTCTTGCTTCTCTCAGGATCCTCATGAGAGTCATTCAAAGGTCGCCAAGTGTATCTTGTGATACATTCAGGGCACTACACATTTTGGCATTCATTACACATTAGGAGCTTCTCAAATTGTGGGCTTCACTGACTTCGATTGGGCTGGTGATGTCAATTATCAAAAGTCTACTTTTGGCTTTGTCTTCTACCTTGGTTCTGGTTCGATTGCATGGTCATGCAAAAACAGGTTGGTATTGCATTATCATTGATAGAGGTTGAGTATCAAGGTCTAGTTTTGGCTAGTCAGGAGGTTTTGTGGCTTCATCAGTTGATGACTGAGTTTGGATTTCCTTCCACTCAACCCACTACTCTTTGGTGTGACAACCAGAGTGCCATCCATGTTTCTTGTAACCTAGTGGAGCATCAACGTACTAAGCATATTGAGATCCACATGCACTTCATCAGGCAACTCATCCAAGATGGTGTTCTCAACTTGGAGTATTTGCCTATAGATCAGTAGGTTGCATTCATATTCACTAAACCTTTGACATGGTCTTGTTATCTTCAGTTGTAATCAATGCTTGGGGTGAAGGAAGTTGTCCTTAGGGGGTCTTGATGAGTCCTTCCTTCTTTAGTTTTCTTTGTAGATTTTTCTCTCTTTTGGAGAGGAGTTTTCTCCTACGGGGTTTTTCTCCTTTTTCCCGCTTGTGAGAATTTGTTTTATACATGGGTACCTCATCAAGCCTTGTTGTCAGGACTCATCTTTTTTTATTTGCATTAGTTTTGTCATCCCTAAGTTGCACTTAAGGGGGGGTGTTGGTGTGATTAAAGTCTTGTACCTAGTTAATTTTTTACTAGGGACTTAAGGGACTTAATTCACATGTTTACTTAGTATATAAGCTTTCTTCTAGAAATCTTAGTTGTTGTATCTAGACTTTACATTATCCTAGGTAGTTATGAGTTAGTTATCTCATGTGATAGGATTAAGACACTTGTCATGATCTTGTTTAATCTTATCTCTCACCTTGCCTTTATAAGTAAGGCATCTCTAGAATATTTTGCAGCTTGATATCATCTTGATCATATTATATCATGTTGTAATTCTTGTTTGGTGGAATAACATCTTTCATTGTTGCTTCTCTCTATTGCATGTGGAGGTTATTTGGTGTTGCAGATTGAATATCTTGGTTGTTCACTTCAACAATGAGGACACACTTCTCAACCATATGAAGTGAGACAAAAGCAAAAGAAACCTAAATAAACTTAAGCTTGGTGTGAATAGGTCAATCCTAGAAAGGTGATTTGCTAACTAGGTATGATAATGACTATTTACACTAACAATCCCTTACTACAAAAATTTTGAACATACAACAATAAAAATGTGAGAAAAGGCCTTTCACCAAATCCTCGATGTATTTACACATAGCAATCATTGGTCCTTTAGTGTTTAACAATTTTTATCTTCCAAAACTATTTTTTGTCTTGTCCCATAAGTGTGGCATATTATTGTGTTATGAACCCCATCACATAAAGTCATGAATTTATTAAGAAACATGTGTTAAATAATATAAATGATAAGAACATGTCAAAATATGAGATGGATGTATGTGAATCAACAAATGAACAAACCTAAAAGGAAAGGTTCGATAATGAAAAGTGTTTTATTTTGAGGGTGGGAAGAAAGATAAATTGTTGTGTAGCCAAACCCTAATTAGACGTATAAACAAAATCCTAGAAAATATGGGAATAGCTTATAAATCATAATTATATTATATGAAACCCTAATATTTATGAAAAATCTTAGAGGGAAAGTAGGTTGTGTAAGAGCAAACAAGTCCAACATGAATGTAAAGGAAAATAACAATTTTATCATGGTGAACATTATCTAGACTAATCAACTAATACAAATAATGAATGCATAAACCAATTTAGATACCAGAGTTGTGTGTAATGAATATAAAAAAATAGAATCTTAAATGTTAAAAGTACACTAAGTAAATGTCACAAATGAGAGTATTTAGATGTATCATTAAAAGAGAAGAATAATTGTGATGTGGCACTAAATTATGGATGTCTTAAAATTAGTTCTAATGGAGGAGGTTGGTATGTACTTTAACTCAATTCTAAAATGATCAATCTACACCACAAAGAGTTAAGTTCACTATGTCTTTTCCACATACATAGATGTATTTTGAACCCATATAAATCATTTGAATGTCTATGTACTTTTTCGTCCTATTTCACCAATTTCACCTATATTTGCTCTACTATCTAGGCTGGAGACATTTAGAAATACCTTTAAAGGATTGTCAAAATTGATAGGCTCACATTCTCTTAGGTCGACCCCTAGAAAGGACAAAATTTGTGGTTGTCAATGATTGAAAACAAGTTTTGACCTACAACTGCTCAAATGATTATGGAAATCTAAATATGTTTTAGCATGTCAATATAAGTGTTCCTAACATGGTTTTTGTAAATGATACGATCAAATAAGCTTGGATGAGATAAGATGACAAATGAATGCAAATGAATATCTTTAAATACAAGGATATAGAAATAAATCAAGCAAATGTGTTTAGTTGACCTTCAATAAGAAAGCAATGAATGGAAATCAACCAAATTTTGAATTTTAACTTTTAAATTTTAGAAATCAAAATCATAAATGAGGAGATTAATCATGAGATCAATTTCATACTTATTTAAATAACTTGCATGAAAATAACAAAATTAGAATAGATAAAAATATTGAAAATGAGTATATAAAAAAATATAATAATACATATTGGTGGGATGGTTTGTTAATATGTTGTTTCTATTGGAGTTTGTATGTGGACACTTCCTTTCTCTTTTTCTTCTTCACTCCCCACTCTTGAAGCTTTTCTTGTTTGATATATTATTATATATAAAAGTGGACCCTTATCCCAAAATTTACCAATCAAAAGATATATGTAATAATACATAATTGAATAAATATATCAAAACATATACATAAACATAAAATGAAACATAAATATATAAAAAATACATATAAATAAATCAATAAAAATATGAGAGGAACAACCAAACATTCTCAAAAGAGAGAAAACTACATGGAAAATGGCATGAATATGCAAATTTTACCAGTACAATATAATGCAATGCACCATTCTATAGTTTTCACTGTTTACGAGGCTACGTAGTCAATTACCTTTCTAGTGAAAGCAACAGTGAACAAAACAAAAGCGTAGTCAATTCCCACCGCCACTGCATACCAAAATAGGATGCAAATATTAAATGAAAGGCACTCAGAAAACAACCACGTTCAAAGCCGGTCAGTCACAACAATAATGATACGAAAGAGACGTATGAAAATAATAATGCAATATAAGACAAACTACTGCCAGATATGAATACGAAGTATGGGACTTTCAAGTGTGCAAAACACACCAGTCAAACTACAGAAACCATTTCTTTTTTAAAATAGCCAATAAATGGGTAAGTCAATGCAGGCCCTTCCTATAATATGATATTATACTTTAACCTGCATATATATTATTTTTAGAGAGGTCCTGGTGCCTGTGGGTTGTTGACTTCCCACACAGAATGCGGCTATCGAAATGATGTGAAAAGATATTTAAATTCTCCAGGACCAAAAGGTCTATGGTACCCCTAATCAAGAAGGGTGCAGTGTGCCACCAGAGTCTATATGGTGGGCCAGGATGTATTGAACACTGGGGTGTGGAATGAACGAAGAAATTTTAGCGACATTCACAAGATCAAGCGGTCTAAAGGATCCAGAAGATCAACGCTAACAATTTGTCAAGCTTTGACGATCCTTCTATTATGAAATCAAAGGCTTGAAGGCTTATTTACTTTGGATCACCCTTCTAAATAGTCATTCCTAGCCTAACGTGGCTATAGAGGGCAGTCAAAATCTCAGCCCTTAGGTTAGAAGTACAATTGGTTTTGATATGGATGTACCTAGATGAAAGTAGCAGGGGAATTTAGAATAGGTTTAGAGATAAAGAGGAATAAGTCCCATTTGTGTCAATTTAGCTTCTGCTTCTTTGTATTGGGGGCACTGGAGCAATGATGTTACTGTTTTCTTTTAGGTGGACAGTTACCGACCCAGCTGGCTGGGCTGCTGAGCTATCATAATAGTAAGCTGAGCTGGCATCAGGACAACTGATGGTAATCAATTGCCTTGAATGAAGAGCCCCATCATCCATTGTCCTAACAAAGCAGCTATGACTGACACATAATGCTTGTAGGTTATGGGAGAGAGTGCAATCCATGTGACTTGCAACTATTGCTGGTTGGATGCTCCTTAGGGAACAGGAAATGTTTAAACATATGAACAATTTAATACATGTTCCCCTGATTTTTAAGTCTAAAAAGATATTTCACTCCATGTCCCACACTAGCAGCTTTTCTTTTATCCACACAAACCTGGAGTAGAAAAGTTAAGAGAGCCAGTAAACAATGTGGCAGAGCACACCACTGGCCGTAAGCCTGCAAGAGTTTTCTGGTTCTGTATCTCATCCAAGGAGTTCAATAACAACTAGAGGAACACCTTTGTCTTTTAAGGGTTCAATAACCAATGTCAGCTCGATAGTAATGACTACTATTAAGATAGAGATTCCATTTGGCTCTCACTCCCAACACAAATAACTATTAAAAATGAGCCCTTTATGCTACAAATCTTATTTTCACTTGTGGATGAGCTGTAAAACGGGAACTTAGATGTTAAAAGTTAGGACGGAGCGGTGGTTTACCAGCTTTAAGGCTGCTCTTTTTCCTTTTTCTTTTCATGGGTGTTTTATTAAAAGTGGGTGTCTCCCAAGTCAAGTCAGCTGCCCTCAACTAGAACTCACTATGGTTAGAACTTGGTTACTGCTATGATTAACACTACATTTATGACTTAGCTCAACCCCAAACCAATGTGTGAATTTCTTTGACAGTCTCTCTACTTCGAAGCAAGCGCAGGTATTGAATTGGTGGCAGTCTATAGACTGCATACAAATCCTAGCCTTTTGAGTTGTAATTGAATACTTCAATTTAGGTTAAGTTAACCTTACTGTAAGGCTTTATCTCTATGGATCTCCTTCCTACTACTTTCTTGGATCCCAAACAGTATTCTTACGGTTGTCGGAAAGATACATCCATATGACTCCCCAAATGCATAACACTGCCAAACAGCGTACCTTATGGTTGACATTATTTTTCCAGTCTATGTCGATGAGTTAGTACTCTTTTGAAAATAACACACTTAATGTCTAGATATCTCCGCATCCAAACAAATGGTAGGAAATGCATTTCTTCAAATACTGCTACACAACATAGTACTACTGACTACACGTAGGCCCACTACGTATATCATAAGGAGATATGTTAGATACTCTTCTGATTATGTTAAATAACAGTGATAATTTGCTTCTATTCTTCCAAGGTGTTAGAAATATCTTGCAGCACTTTCCCAACAAGATTGAGTGAAAACCATCCTATCTAAAACCTATTTGTACAACCTAAAGGGAGCCTGATAAGCGATGACATGTGTTCTCCATAAAAGGGGCACATGTTTGGAACCAGATGGTGCCAGGAGGTAGGGTTGTATCCTTCTTGATTGACATATGACATAAATGGATAATCCTGTGGTGTCTTGCTGGGCAGTGGCCTTGTAAATTACCTTTACCTTCCTGCTGTTTTATGTCATCTGGCATCAAAGAAAAATTTAGTTTAAAACCTGGGTACAAAACACTGCCAAGGTAATAGACTCTGGACTCGTGTGACACCCCCTCTTTTGATTGAAAATACCGTTAGGAATTGGAGCCGGCTGCAATCCCCACGATGGCAGAAGCACTTCTTCCCAACACATTTCGGTTGGTGGTCAGCTTCCAGCTGCACTTAAGCTCATGTCTGAGGACTATACACTTATATCACAGTATGATTTACAGAGATGGAAACTTAGAGTAATTTACCAAACACCTTTAAAAGTTTCAAGGGTAGAGAAAATGTTAAAAACAACTTAGGATGAAGAGTTTACATCGCCTATTTTGCTTGAGCAGGTGATCCATGACAGCTTTTTGATTTTTCTTTAAGTCCCTATAGGAATAAAAAGAATCTTTAGGAGAGTTCATGCACTGGAGGCAAAATTTGGATATATGTTATATTTTAGTTCAGTATAATTTCTGGATTTGATTGCCTTGGATTTTTTTGCATCAACATTTTGGATCGCATGTCGTGATCCACCATCAGGATGGTAGAGAGCAAGAGGAAAAAAATTTCATCTTCTTGCTCTCTACCATCCTGATGATGGATCACAGAGTGTGATCCAAAATGTTGATGCAAAAAGATCCAACACAGATCAAGTCCAGAAATTATACCATACTAAAATATGGGTTGTGGAAACTTGATATAATTAATTATATGTTACATTTTATGCCAAGTGGAAGGAAATCTATGGTGATACTTTTGGAAAAGAAATTAACTGAAAGACTAATTTATAGTAACTGAAAGACTGATTTATATTGACAGAAAATGTAATGTTTTGATGGGAGCATTTCTGCATATGATTTAATATTTTTCTCTGCAGCACCACCAGGTAAAATTAAGGTAGTCACCCTTTACGGGACATCCGCCTTATTGCAGCAAGCAAGTCAGTAGATTCCAGTAATGAATGACCAAATATATTATAAAATGGGTAACATATATTACAAAACCTTACAGTATGCTGACATCATCTGGTGTTCTATGCAAAATATATAAAATTTATTTCTTTTTTTACATAGACAAAATAAGATACAGAAAGCAAGAAAACAAGCAACGGTATTCCCAAAATTGCAATATCAATGACATAGTTACGGGATAGTACAAGGTATCCACGGAGTCAATTGATAAAATTGACATTTACAAAGCCAGTATAGCCTTAATCTAAAGAGAGTTCATGTGCCTCCAAAGCTTTCAAACAGAGTTCAATTTGTCCAGTGGTGGTTCACAGCAAAGGATTGTTCTGCAAGAACAATTCTTTCGATTATGATAAGAATGAATCCTTTGATTGCAATGACATGGGTGCTGCTTTTGAAAACAGACAAAGGCTCTGTCACTCCCCAAGAAGGAACCCTTACACTACCTAATTTTTACAATGGTCCTTTCATGAGAACTGAATAATTTCGGATGTTCATCACCACAGCAAAACACAGTAAACCTTGGATGGGGTAAAGCTTTCTTCATTATGGTCCTCAGACAATGGCATCCCTTGACTATGTACCCTTCGAGCCCTCAAAAAACATTCTGACAGGGATAGAAATAGCCATGTAAATAGCTTATGAACAGCTAAGTGCTTCATAAGTAACTGGAAGGGACCTTAAGGTGTGCCCCTGATGCCCAGTCATCCAGGTGTCAGAATGAAAGCTATGTGACAATATTGTCCCAACAGCTGCTAAATCCCTGCATGAGACTGCCTGAAAAACAGATGTATCTGCCAATTCTTGCATGTTTGATTCCTCCTGAACGGATGTATATATGCTAAACGGAGATGCATCACTCACCTCAGGAGCTTCACTTTGTATATTACAAGGCAATGAAGAGGTATTGGCCATTAGTGTATCATTGGACATCGACTTTGATTCCAAGATAACCTGTTGGAGCTCACTGTCAACATCTTTTCTCTTGGGATCTGAAGAATCAATTGCAATTTCTTTTGCTTCATTCTCTTTCAAAGAATTTGATTGCTGCAAGCTGGTTCTTGTATCAATAAAGGATACATTAGTAACTTGAACACTTTTCTCAGGCACTCTTTTGACTTGTACATTATGCTCTTCCTTTTTGGCCTCAATGGCCCTCAGCTGTTTCTGTTTCTCTGCTTCTTCTTCCATGATAGAAGTCATTATGTATGTGTAAGCCTTTTGCAACAATCTATACAACATTAAGGCTGACGCACGGGCCTGATCTTTAACAGCATCAATATCTCTTTCATCCACAAACTCACACCGCTCGACAAAATGTGAGGCTTTATCTGGCCTGTGCCTCAAGCAAAGTAACAGATGAGCACGTTCAACATCTGTCCTTGAGCAGCCTCTTCTCAAACCAATGAGGGTATAATAATCAATTGTGTAAGAACCGGACAGGCTCTTTTTCATAGTATGAATCTTAGTATTCAAATACTGAAGGTTTGCATGAATGTCCCTGAAATTGGCATTTGGATGCTTCCAAATAGGCCCTGGCAGCTTCTGGTGACGAAGAATGGATTCATGAAGCAGTTTTAGGTGTTCCAGATCCTGCAAGCTCTCAGGGAAGCATCTTACAGTTTCAAATAGAGATGCCCTAGTGGTTAGGGCTTCCATGCAAGTGGGATCTAATGCAAGTGTTCTGTTGCAATCGGCAATAGAGTCTGTTACCCGTCCATCAGCTTGATAGGCTGTGGCCCTCAACATATAGCATTCTGCAATGAAGCCTTGGGGGGTACCCCTTCTTCCATCAAGAATTTTTGAGAAATGTCTTGCTGACTCTAAGTACAGACCAGCATCTAAAGCAGCCATTGCTGCCACTTTCCTTCTAAGAAGAAGCTTGATATTCCCAAGCAAATGGCTAACTACTTCTGCGTCTGAAGCAGAATTCTCAGAGCAAAAGCTGTCATCACTCCTGCAAATGCTCTCTCTTCTAAAGGCTGCAGATGCAACTCTTTTTCCACTTTGGAGCAAAAGCAGTGCATCCTCCATGAGACCCAAATGGCAGCAAGCTTGTCCAAGAACCAAATACCTCCATTCTTCCCTCTCACATCTCTTAGACAACCCTGCTAACAATTTCTTCTTCAGTTTGGAAACTGAGAAGCATTTTAGAAATGCATTTGCCCTGAAGTTTTCATCTTCTACATAGCTTGGAAGAAGCTTCACTTTTTCTCTAGATATTGGAGAGCTTTCAGAAGAAAATATGTCCTCCCTAAATCTTACACTTGGGATATACTCCTGCAACATGTTTGCAACCTCTTTAAACCTCCTGAGGTACAAGAGGGCTCTTGCTTTGAGTTCCAAGGCTTTCTCCCAGTTGGGAAATAAGTCAAGAGCAGCATCAAGGAGATTAAGTGCCGAATAGATCTCATTAGACTCCTGGTTTCCCAGTAATGCCTGTGCATGACCCAAATGTTTTTCTGCAAGCTGCACAACCAAACTTGAAATAAGAAAAACCAAATTCAACAAAATATTAAACTGGCTCTAAAACTTATTGGGAAAGAAACATGAAAACAGAACTACTAACTACATCAAACAGGTTATTTTGATATCCCCAATTTCGGCATAGAAATAGCTCGAATATTATTACTGTGTCTACATTCTGCATTTCTGGAAGCGAAAAGCATTAACAAAGAAAACCACCCCTAAGCCAGTGAAGCAATTTGCATTTAGAGGCTTGGCCAAACATCGACAGTTAAATGGAGTCAACTGTTATACGCATTCGATTTCAAAACTTGTCCGTCAAGTAATATCGAAAGAACTAAAAAAGTTCAAATGCGGCTTCTATAATTTTAAATCTAGGAAAAGAAACTCCATCTGAAATGTGGGAACAAACCTTTCTAAAGTTAAAAGTGACAACAAACAATTGATCTATGCATCCAAAATGCCTCAAATAAGCATTCAAGGCCATCAATAAGCCACTGGATATATGGAAAAATGCATGAAATCTGGCAAACATGAAACACATGGATAACACAGCAATGTGGAAAAGAACCAATGGCCAAATATGTGTGTAAAGCAAAATATATGCTGTAAAACTTGAAACACATTTTAACAGGCTACAAAATATCCGTGTTAAGAAAGTCTGTAGCCAATATCAATTAGCTCAGATTTCCAAGCAACTCGTTCAAAACGCAAATGATCACACGGACTCGAACCTTCGAATCCAAATCTTCATCTACATTTTCACAAAAAAAATTTCTAACATTCAAATGCGTACAATAAGATACAGCCCCAAACTACCCACATAAGCTATATAATGAACTGCACGACTCCTTTGACCACATTGCAGCAAAATACACATTGCAAAAAATATATATTTTTTTGTTTCTTGATAGAACTAAAAATGCATCATTATAACCACTAAAAATAGGCCCTTGGCCCCAACAGACATGGAGAAAGACAGCAGAAAAGTATTGCAATCATCAATCAGAGCTAAAGAACTCAACAGCCCACCTCTGCCACAGGCTTCAGATCCATACGAACCAGGAGATAAAGAGGAGAGGAGAGAAAAAAATGAAAACCCACCTTTTTGTTACTGAGCCACCAATGCTTCTTCATGGGAGGAGGAGGAGGAGGGGAGGGAACCAGCGATTCAGAAGACATTGTGTATGATGCATCAAGCTGCTGCTGCCAACTTTGTCTCCCCACAAGTTGTTGCTCCCATCAGAGGTCCAATCTTATCAATAACTTATATCCCCAGTCAAAATCCTAAGTAATGCGCCTTTGAATTCTTCATAGAGCTTGTAAGATAATCTATACCGGCAGTTGAAAAACACAAACATAAAAGGAATGCCAGCAGGTTATTGACAAGAAAAAAGCATCAGGACCCTCCTCCATGTGCCTCTCCTGCCATTTCCACAACAAACAATCATTCATTTAGCCCCTACCAGTCCTTCAAACAGCAATCAAATCCATTTAATTATAACCAACAAAAGTCCCCGCAAATATATAGAAGACCTCTTTGAATTTTCCAAATGATTTGGTTTTACATCTTAATCACCAAAAACATTTATTGTTATCCTTAAATACGCCTTAAACACACAATAAACACGTTTCCAAGATCATATTTTTACCACGTAGATAGCCACCAAAATTAAATTCTTTAAAACCCAATATGACTGGCGACACGCCCGAAAACCCTATTTATTCAAAAGCAGATTTTTTAACCACAGCATTTACTGGCGGATGCTCAAGTCTGAACTTCTGCAGTTCACTGACATAAAACTATGCGTCCTTTGAAAGCGTTACGGACAAGCTTGCCATCTGTAAGTAGGCGCATTGTCAGAAACAGCCAACTGTCGGTCGAAGGTTCTCATATTGTATGGCAAAGTTAAGGCTTTGACACCAAATGGATTCAGAGAGAAAGTGTAATTTAATCAAATAATTTGACTTAAAAATATTATTCTGTGTTTTTGTCTCCTATCAGAAATTAGAGACAGTATGAACAGGTCAAGTGGGCAATCTGGGGTAAAGTAAAAGCATTAGAGGAGAAGTTTTCTTAAAAATTCAATACATGATTGCTTGCACAAGAGGTGATGAAATGAATCTGAATCTGTATAAAGGTGGGGTGTGGTGGGCTGGCTCATCACATGTAGACTGGGTGAATTGGTGCTAAAGCAAACGTGTGAACACAAAGATTTTCTTGCTTTTCCTCACATGTATATGAGTGTGCATCTCTTTTAACAGACCACTTTACTATATTGCACTCGACCCTTGTGAAAAAGAGAGCTGACAATTGTGTCTTTCAAAGAAAAAAGGTCATGTAAATAACACTGTGGCAGGTTAAGCAATCAAGTCTAGGTTAGACTGTAACTAAATGTCACTTTTGCATCAATTACTACTTTTATTTCCCACTTCCTTCACAAGTTTTCCATTTCTTTCTGTCAGGACAGACTTTTTCAACTTCTTTGTACAATAAGGCAAACTTCTTTATTTAATGTATAAATTGGGTGATTTAATTCAATCAAATGAGGGGAGACTCACCTTTCCAAATAGCAAAGAAATATCACTTTCATATGTTTGGAAATTTTTAACTCTATTTGTAACTAAGGGTTATTTTAGGGTTTGATTAAAGGTTAGTAAATCAATAAAGACAATAAACTCAAAGAGATAACAAAATATAATGAAAGTTAAAATAAAAAACTATTATACATGTTAAAGACCTTCATGATTCACTTTTGTAACACCTTCTAACTTGTTGGCTGATGTGTTGCTTTCAGATTCGACGTGTGAGCAATCTGGAAATATAAGTCTAAGTCCTACACAATGCCCTAGAATCAATGGTTAAGATTCAAAATGACAACTCTCAATTAGGGTTAGGGAAAAATGCCCAAATGTGTGAATAAGATTTAATTAAATAAATTAAATCAAAAATAAATGTGACAGTTGAGATGAAATTAGCAAAAATCAGAAGATAAGAAGATGGGATTTTAGAAAATCAGTAATTTTAGAAATTACTTGATTTGTAGAAGAATATTTCCATTTTGAATTAAATTAATTCAAAATATGGATTTTGTGAGATAATGAGTAATTGATTTTTGAAATTAATTACTAAAAGAAGAAATTTAATTAATTAAATAAATTAGCAAATCTATTTAATTAAAAGAGAGGATTTAGAATTAGTGACATATTGAATAAATATATTAAAATATTATCAATTTGTGATAGTTGAGATGAAATTAGCAAAAATCAAAAGATAAGAAGATGGGATTTTAGAAAATCAGTAATTTTAGAAATTACTTGATTTGTAGAAGAATATTTCCATTTTGAATTAATTCAAAATATGGATTTTGTGAGATAATGAGTAATTGATTTTTGAAATTAATTACTAAAAGAAGAAGTGGTTAATTAATTAAATAAATTAGCAAATCTATTTAATTAAAAGAGAGGATTTAGGAATTAGTGACATATTGAATAAATATATTAAAATATATTTATTTGATAATCAGGAGGACATTAATGACAAAGATTAATTAAATAAAATGAGCACTTTATTTAATTATGAGTTGATTTTAGATAATTAGTGACGCATTAAATAAATATGATTTATTCATTTAATAATCAGGAAGAATAGAAGACCCTGAATTAATTAAATAATTGTGAATTATTTAATTAATAGTTGAAGATGGGTTAGGAACATAATTAAAGTGTCATAATTATGATAGGACGAAAAGTGGTATAAATGAAGCTTGTAGGCCTAGGCCATTTTTAGGTGTCTACACTATTCATGAATATTTTATGAAGGAAAATGATGTATTTTCTAATTAAATATAAGTAATATGATTTTTAATTAAAATTAGTTGAAATATATGATTCAAAATAATGTTTTTAAATATATAATCTTGAATTTTGTGTATTCATGTTGATAAGTGATTTTAGTTAGTTTTGAAATATAAGAATTCAAATTTTAAAAGTTGAGTCATGAACTTTTGCCTATAAGTATGTCCAAGGTTGTGAGCTTATGGAAATTAGGTCAAATAGGTTCTAAATAGAGCAATGTAAGTTGTCTAAGATCTAGAATGGATCTTGGTCATTGATTGTACTAAAATAGTCATATTATATGCTAGAATCACACATCTAAGATATCAACTAAAATTAGTGCAAAACAAGAGAAGAAAAGTGTTATAGTACACACTATTCTACCCTAGATTTACCCTCACTTTGGTATCTATGAAAAACCAAGTGTGCATGCATGTCAAACTATAAATATAGAAAAATAAGTTGTGATAAAAAAGAATATCAATTTTTTGGAGCTAAAAGATTTTAGCCACTAAAGAAAATGTGTGTATCACTTATGGGACTATACACAAACTAAAAATGGGATCAAGAAATAATGCAACCCCTCAAATTGTGTGTTTTATGGAGGATTGCACATAAGTCAAAGAAAATGAGAGAAAAATTGTGACTAAAAATAAAGTATGAGCATTTAAATTCAAGATTGCATTTTGAAAGTTTGAGTATGTTTAACGAATATAATATGTAAGTAAAGGGTTGAGTTTAGGATAACTATGTAGTTGACTAATGTGCTAAAAAGATGCCCCCACCTTTTTCCCTAGTATGTAAACTTGTAAAAAAACAATAATACCTTGCCCCCAAGTGGAAGATCAAGTGAAATCATACGATTTAGAAAATCATAGCATTTAATAGTGATAAGCATGTAAAATAACCAGGAATGTAAGTGTAATTTATCTCAATGTATATGGATCAAAAATATTTGTCATAAGAAAGCATGCCCCCTTGGAAGTATCCCCACAATGTTATGGTTGCGCAAGTGGTGATGATGGTGGTTGATCTTGATCATGAATTATTTTCTTATGAAAAAAAGTGGTGTATAAAGATGGTACTTTAAAATTGCTTCTTGTGTTTCATGCCCAAGTGCTTTTGAGATGCAATCATAACTATGTTTCTTTGTTAAAACATTGATCATGGTTGCAAGAATGTATATCAAAAGATATATGATTCACAAATCTTGTCCCATCTTGATTTTTATCATATATTTGTTTCTAAAGCATTTTTTGTTGGAACACTAAGGTCAACTATCATACCACCACATATATTGTTATCAATGCTCACTTGTAAGTATACCCTTCATTGTCATGTTGTTGGATGTTTTCATGTATAAGATGGACAAGTAATGTGCTAGATTCTTCCATAGATTTTTGTTAAAACTAATGTGTTCTTATGACTAAGCTTAGAAGGATCCTCCATGTTCACTTCTACATGTTGAGGAAATATACATTTATTTCCTTTTTCATTAATACTCTCAACTTATATCACTTTCATATCAATAAGATCTTAAAAATTATGATTAAGTGTGATACACCTACATGGTGTGTCCATCTACTCTATGATTATCACAAAATGTGTTAGCATCAAATTTTTTCAAGATATAGCTTTCACTTGATGGGAAGTAAAGTAAGGATTTTTTGTTGCAAAAAATATTTTACCATCCTATTGGGAGGATCCTCCAATCTAGTGAAGTCCCTAAATAATTCTGATGTCTCTTGGATAACCTAGTGTTGGAGTGTTGGAAATACATGAATAATACATAGGATTATAAGGTAAATTATATATTAATCCTAACATTCTCCCACTTAATATTATTCATTGCAAATAAATCCATAGGTAAAATAAATAGAATTAATTACACATATCAAGGCCCATGGCCTTCCTACACCAAGATAACCTATATTTGATCATTGTCTTTGTGAGTGAATCTTCTATATTATCCAAAGTGACATCCTTCTCTAACAAGGCATTACCATTCTCAACCATTTATTGCACAAAGTGATACTAGACATCAACATACTTAGTATAAGCATGATAAATAGATTTTTGGTGAAAAAAATAGCACTTTAACCATCATATCTAATTTTGATAATCTTCTAATCAATATCAATATTTGTGTCGATCCTTTATAACCAAACTACCTACTTAAAGGTATGTGTAGCAGTTATATCCTCTTCTATGGTGGACAAATCAATCATGGGATTGTTTTACTCATCCAACTTACTACATCTCCAAACAAAGAGAAAACATAGCCATTAGTAGACCTTCAACTATCCAAGTCATCTACCCAATCTACATCAACAAATCCCTATACATTCAATGACTTGTCCACGTCATTAGTACCATGATAACACAAACAATAATAATAAGTTTCACACAAATATATAAATACCCTTTCAAAGAAAGTATAATACTCTTTACCAATGTTAGACATAAACTTGCACAAAAATCCCACTGCTTGGGTAATATTTGGTTTAGTGCAAAATATTACATGCATCATACTACCAATAACACTAGCATGAGACACATTAGATATGTCATCAAAATTATCATTATATTTAAGACACACATCTAAGTAAGATTAGTACCAACTATAAATGGGATACTCTTTAGCTTACAATCATCCATATTGGACCATCACAAAATGGTATCCACATACTTATTCCAACTAAACCATAGCTTTATGTCTACTCAATCTCTACTAATATCCATCCTAAGAATATATTAACAACCCCCAAGTCCTTCATATTGAATGTGCTAAAAAGATAAGTTTTGAGCTCCCTAATCATCACCTTAATATTACCCATAAACAACATTTCGTCCACATACAACATAATAATCAATATCTGATAATCAATAATCTTAATAGAAACATGATGATCTTCCTTGCTCTGAACAAAACCCTATTTCAATGTAAAGGAATCACACTTTTGGTACCACATCATAGGTGACTATTTTATACCATACAATGATTGTTTTACTTAAAAAACAATATTTTCCTTTCCCTTAAAACAAAACTATTAGTGTGTCACAAATAAATCTACTCCTAAGGATCCCCATATAAGAAAGCAATTTTAAAATCACAAGCTACAATAATGAATAAATTGAACCAAATAGAAGATAACTTAGTAACATGAAAGAAAAAATCATTGAAATCAACCCCTATCTCTTGGAGTAGCCCTCAAGGCCACTAGTCCAACCTTGTATCACTCGAATTAACTGTTTGTACCAAATTTATTTTTGTACACCCATTTGGAGCCAATGAGATTTCTTCCCTTGGGAAAACTAACATTATCTCGAGTATCACAACTATCCAAGGCCATCATCTCCTCCTACATGTCTTACATATAAGACTCACTATCCTCTAAAGAAAGAACCTCCTTGAAAGATCTAACTTTAGTGTTGGTACTTAACAAAAAAAATACACAATAAAAATATAGTGGATATACCTATTAATTGGATTCCATTGTCTTGTCTTGTTCTTTTGTGTGCGCATATTACAAATCATCATCTAAACTCTCTGAATCCTATTATTTTTATCCATCCTCTAATCCATCTAATTATTCTTCCACATGTGGATCTTTCTACTCTTTTTTTTGTGAAGTGTATTATTTTTATTTATTTTTGCTTATAACCTTTAACATTCTCATTATAATTAACAAAGATGCAATTTTGAGCTTTTGGATCTAGTTTAGATCACTTTTACTAAGGCATATGAACATAAGCCTCACAACTAAATATCCTTAAATGTGAGATTGAAGGATTTTTACCTATCCACACTTTATATGGATTTTTATCAACAAGAATTGAACAAGGAGATCTATTAATTGAATAAAAATTAGTACTTACAACTTTTTCCCAAAAGCATCAATCTAGTTTCATACCAATTAGCATACTTATAGATCTTTCCATTAAGGCTCAATTCATCCTTTCTACTATCCATTTTGTTGATGACTATAATGTGTGGTCTTCTATTGAACAATACTTGCATGCTTATAAAATTTATGAAATTTCCTAGAACAATATTATCCACCATTATTAAATCTCAACACTCTTATCTCATAATCTATTTTATTCTCATATAAGGCTTTAAATTTCTTAAACAGTGAAAATTTTAGATTTAGAATGCATAAAATAAATTTAAATGTACATCAATGAATGTAACATAATAATGATATTTACCCATGGAACCAACATCCACTAGACCAAACACATCTAAATGAATGGTTTCTAATAATCTCTTAAAACTATTGCTTCCAAAAAGAAATGGAGATCTAATCTTCTCTCCAAACACATAATGCTCACAAAAATTATTTTTGCAAATAGAATAATTAGAAAAAGTATCAACTAACTTTTTATTAATGATGGTCTTTGGATCTTTTTCATCGATGTGATCCCAAACATTGGTCCCACAACATACATGTATTTTCAATTTCAATTGCATTGGTAGAATTACAAAAAGTGGAGGCATTGAGCCTAATAAGAGTCTCAATCCTATATCATGGAAGCAATCATCAAATTCCCTCTTATCAACTTGAAACTAGGTTTACCAAATGCCACATGCACACCAAAACTATTTAACTTGGATACATGAAAATTTATTACAAGACCTAGAATATATAAAACATGATCAAGGATTTTAACCCTTCCATCACTAAAACATAAATATACCTTTCTCTTACCAATAATTGACTTGGTGCCATTTTTTCCAAGGAAAATGTCCCCTTCATCATAAGTTTTATATGTAGAAAACCACTCCTTGTGAGGATTCATTTGGTAGGAGAGGTCTAAGTCAATAAACCAAGCGCCATCATTATAATCATAGAATAAATAAATAAAACATCATTGTCACCATCATCAGAGGCTTTTTCCATGGAGGAATTTAAGCTCTTTTTCTTATTTTGCACTTTCTTCACATGTCCCCTTTTACCATTAAATTATAACATTTTACTCTACTCTTCCTTGGGATCTTATTCTAACATATTTTAGAATTAGATCTATCATTTTTACAATCTCCTTTAGGCCCTCCTTTTTACTTGGACCTTCCCCATACATGTAAATCATCTTTATAGTTTTCACTTGTAGATTGTCTTCTCATTTCCTTTGAAAGAAGAGTAGCAATAAGTTTGTCCATTTTTGGCTCTACACCGCTACTACTAGTGAAAATGATTAGATTTTCCCAAGTATCAAGTAAACATCAAAGTAATAAGATCCATTCCTCTTCTAACTTAACATTTATAGAAGCAAGATATCTTAAAATCAAATTAAAAGCATTCAAGTGATCTACACTAGAATCACCATATTTTGGTTTTAATGAATAACCATCTTTTAAAATATAATTTATCTATAAAAATTATAGTTTGGTAGATATCACCTAGCCTCTTCCACGACTTGTGTGTATTAGCCTCATAAAAATTTAAGAGGATAGAATATGCAAGACATAACCATATGGTTCCTCATGTCTCCTTTCTAATTTTGACCAATCTTCATAAAACATATTAGATGGATTTTTTCTTGTGAAATAGGCAACCATTGATCTCTTTCTTTAGGGAGGTATCACATCTTTAAGTATCATATCTTATGTAGTACCATTAAACTTCTCTATCCATCCCAATTCTAAATGGTCTAGACTAGTTCTCTATGTATCTATCCATGTGCTTGAGACTACATTGTAGGCATGGATCTTGCATTTGTAGACTAGTCCTTCCAATGTAAGTGTTTTTCTTGCTTTCTTGAGTAGAGCCTTTTAGATAATATGAATATTACCGATTGGCTTGCTCACCAAATACTTTGAATTGAGCCCTTAGGATCTTGAATTAAAGGATTGGCATAGGTCATTAGTAGCAATGATTAGATATTGAATGCTATTTGCATTACATTACATAGAGACTTATAACTTGCATCACAAATGCTAACAACATCTTCATCTAAGAATCATACATTTTCATTTGGTGTGTATTCAAACTTGTACATCACACATAATACTTGAATTCTATCAAGGAAGTTGAAAGGATTTCTCTCTATCTAACAAGACCTTAAAGGTACTTTTTATTATTAATACTAAGTTCCAAAATTAGGAGTGAGCATCGACAAACATGTTTTATAGATTCACATGAGTAGACGACCTTTATATGTATCTTGCAAGGATGAATCCAACCAAACCATGAAATATATAATAAAACAAAATACCAATCATCAATTATATTCGATCAACAACACGAAACTAAATTATTCTTATCCTCACATTTCATTTATCATTTAATTAATTTCAACGCCATTATTCAAACCTAATTACTATTTAATATGTATATTAAATTATTATGTTAATAAATAACCACATAAAGTTTCTTTATTTCTCGCAACACTATAAAGTGTAAACCCAACCCCCATGGCATTATGAATTCCCATAAAAGGTGGGTAAAATTATCCTTCCACTTTAAGATCACATGTCCATGCAATCCCAAAAGCTATGAGTTTTTTTTTTTTTTTTCTCCCAAAAAGCTTATAATAATAAATAAAAAGGTCAAGTCAAAGAGCTTATTGCCCCTACAACTTTAAATGGAAGAAAATAAGAAAATAAACAATATTTGTAAAGTCATGATGTACTTCAATGAAAATAATAAATAGTATATTATAACATGAGAAACTAAGTTATATCAAAGTATGTTGAATTATAATGAAAATAATATAGGGTAACCCTTGATTTGGCATTATATGAGTAATGTTTCTTGTGTGGGGACGGGAGGAATGTTTATTATGGTACTATACAATTTAATCTACTAACATACTCTCCTGAAATGTTGGGTGCATGTGAAAATAGTGTCATATGTTAAAACTTTTCTTTTTCTTATGAAGAATAATGTGAACATGTAATACAGCAATTATGTCTGTAAAAGATGGAACAACATTATCCACACATGTGCTTGCCAAACATGTAAATATCTATCCATAAAACGTGTCCCAAAACTTGGAATGTAATTATAGATTTCACCATGCGTGTTGTGTCTATCATTGTTTTTATCCACTATTCAAGGCTGAAATTTCCATATTCATGATTACTCATTTTTAGGTTTTTTTTTTTCCATTTTAGATTGGATATGTGAATGTAGGACTCTAGGAAAATTTGCCGTCAATAATTCGGGTGGAAAATTCACTATCAATAATTTACTGTAAGAAAATTCACCACCGCCAGAAATTCATCATTATGGAAAATTAACCGCCAAAAATTCATGCAATTAATTTTCTGTGTGGTCAATTGTCATGGCGGTCGCAGTGAATTTTCCCTTGGTGAATTGCTGATGGTGAATTTGCCATATGTCGTGAATGTAGATATAATTTGATATAATTTTGTAGTTGTGAAATTAATTTTTCATTTTTTAAATTTAAAATTTAGATTTTTTATTTGATCAATTATTTTACTAGTCATATGAACCAACATAATGTATATTATGTTGATTTGTTTGTTTGCTTGTTGTATTTAAAGATATTTTTGATTCATTTGAAATCATCAAGGAGTTATTAAAAGGAAGCATGTTAAGATTTTATTGATAGAACATTTATGAGAGTATCATATGAGAAAGATAATTACATTAATTTAAACACATTGTTTAAGATATATTGCATGATTGTTTGTTGTCTTTGAATCATCACTTGGAATCATAATGTTATTCCATCTAAGGTTTTGATTGAGTGATCTAACAAATTTCTAAAGGTGATTGCACATAGCATTAGTCCTTACGAACACTCAGATATCATAGATCAAGACAAAACAAGTTGCAAAGTCTTGGAATCAATGAGATCAAATCCATGAATTACAAGATCATTTCAGTGTAGAAAATCACTTTGGTGCACACGAAGATTAGTTTTGTAGATAGAGATCTAAACCAAAGAGTGAATTTTTTAAATAAGATGTCTTCATTCAAGTCATCCAAAAAATACAAAGCATTGGTGAATCACTTTCTAACATTTAGTTTAATTTTCGCATTTATTTACTTGTGTGGTAATGATCAACCCCAACTCCTAATTGATTAAATTAGATTAATTAATACCTTATTATTATTATTTTTTAAATTATCCTTGATTTTATGTAAAAAAGATTCGATTTCCTCATAATTATAAAAAAATCATTAAAGATTAAAAACTGTGTGTATGGAAATAAAACAAATCCTATACAATTTATCTAGGGATAAAGAAACAAATCAAGTATGTCAAAAAATTAACCCTACAATAACAAGTTGAGATAGTAATAACATAAAACACACTTTTCAAAATGACAAAAGCGAACAAAGACTTAGCTTCAAAAGCAACAATGGAGAACTTTGCTAAAGAATGTGATTAGAAATATGATATAGCGCTCTTTGATCAAATTTAGAATCGCATAGCTCTAGCATACTATAATTTGACAATTTTTGTGCTTTGGTTCAATTTCATAATTATAAAATATAAAAAAACTTGCATGTGTGTGCATATAGATGTCAAGAGAAGAATATGAATCTCTATGCATTTGATTAACATATAGAAATTCCCCTACAAAAAACTTAATTGAGCTTACTAGGTCCACTAGAACTCCACAAATAATTTTTTGGTGAACTAATGCCTCTATGTACAAGGGCCACCATATATGCCAACATGAACAACAAGAAGGGAGAAGGGGATGGTGGGTTCAAGGATAAGTTCAACATAAGAAGTTTGGATGCCCACTAAACACACCAACTAGAAAAATGTAGAGGTATCATAAGGTCTTACATGAGCCTCATGTGGGGTAAGTGCATGGTCAAAATCTAGAACAAAAATAATTGGTTTAGTAGGGTCTACACAACTAGTTGTGGTATGTTATGGAAAGTGGTTTGTGTAAACCTATAGATTTTAGTAAGGAGGTGAAACAAATTTATTGCCTCCATAATAAATTAGATCATATTAGAATTGATCAATTCTTGCATGAGATGCTATGGGGGCATAATTTTTTAATGCCATGGCTTGATACCTAATGGTACTAGAAAAATGCTTTAGAGTCATAGGCTTTTGGGAATGGAAGGTTAGTATCAAGTGGAAAAATAGGTGGTGACTAGACTAGATTATTGGAAAGAAGTTATTGTAGAATAGCTTGAATCATATATATAAGTTTGGTAAAATAATAATTGTGTTGTGAATGCATATATATGAATAACATCGAAGAATAAGATGCAATAATACCAACATGGTTCATAGCTTGTGTATTTTTTTTATATTTATAATTATATGATGTAGAAGGACACAAAGATGAATGGAAAAATTTGTGGGTTGGAGTCTTGTGCTCTTTGTTTCTCATTTTACAATAATACTTTTGTTAAAGGAGTGGAAAAATGGATTAGTGTAGTGTCATAAAATTGTACCTTGTGGCAATTTCACACTTGTGCATTTAACACATTACATTTATGACACCTCGTCACATTCATGAAAAAAACCTATGAGTCATAATTTCATGATTCCAACTTCATAGGAAACAATTATGAAGCATTAGTAGTCTTTCCACCTCATTTATTATGAAATTTTGAGTAGGACACCTGTACGACGCATGGACATTCACATGGTGCACTAGTATCCTCAAACTTTATGAGTTTCAAATGAGGGAATCCCGTATCCCTTTGCCCATGGCATGTGTCATTGTGGCAGAATCTTGAGTACAACAACTCTTCCTACCCATGCAACCTCACGAAAATCCTCTTTTCACTCTTTCTCTCATTGATTCTCACTTTCTCTTGTCCAATTTTGCTCTCTTGCTATATTTTCTTCTACATCTTTTCTCTCTTTCTCTTTGCAGTGAAGCTTTGCCAGATTCTTATCTTGTGAATAGCCAAGGCTCTATTACAAGCAATCATGTCTCATCTTTCAAGCCAAGAGGGAGCCACAAACTATTGATAACACTCTCTTGTCTACTTTGTCTTTTCGATTTACAATCATCTACTCGTCTCATCTATTTTATTCATGATAGGGGATCTCCTTCATAGTGGGGTTTGATTTTATCACACGGATTGTCTATTACATTTTGTCATTTTGTCTATGTTTACCTATTTGGCTGTCTATGGAAGTGAAAATACCAAAAGGAGGGTTTGACTAAGGCAAGCCTTGAAACAACCCCAACACCTTTTCTCATCTTTTTTGTGTGCAGGTTTATAGATTTGAGGAACTAGGTGTTGCAGATTTTATACTTTTATCTTTTGATTTGATAGGGACAACAACATAAGGCATAGGCATCCCCACGACATGCTATCGTCAATTGGTCATGACTTTGTCCCTCTAGGGATGAAATTCATAAGTCCCGAGCTTTCTATTTCCACCTACATTGGGTACCAATTTCAAGATGACCTAGGGAGTCTTATGTATAACCAGTTAAAGAAAAAGGGAGACTACCTATCACTTGTTGAACATCTTCCTATAGTAAAGAGAGCACCCATTAATCCTATTTAGAACTTCAATCTAAGATATAGAAAGAATTGGAAATTTACTTTTATAAATCTACCCATTGGTTAGACTATTGTACATGTACTTAATTTGAGCCTTTAATATTGAAATATAACTATCTGGGTATTTCCTATAATGTTTTTTGGTGTGAACAAGGGTATTTCCTATCCATTTTCCCCTTTGTAGCGTGAAAATAATATATTATCTAACTAGTTCCTAGTTAGGACCTTTTCAAACATGTTCACATGTTAAGTTTACTTAGTGAGTTAGGAATATTTCTAGAAGTCTTAGTTGTCATGTGATCTTATCTTATCTTATCTTATCCCCTAGTTGTCACATGAAATAAGATTAATACACTTGTCATCATCCTAGTTAGTCTTATCTCTCAACCTTGCCTATATAAGCAAGGTCTTATATATATATATATATATATATATATTAGCACATATGATCAAATTTATGATCTTTCTTTTCTTTATTCTTGAAGGATATTTTGATTTTGTAGGTGATCCTAGGAGCTTTCAAGTCCTTGAGTGACTCTAACATTTGTCACTGAATAAAATGAAATAAAATGTACTAATAGGAGCTTTAGAGTTAGGAATCTAAAATTTATAATAGTGGAATGACCTCCCTATGTAAGCCCTTAAGTTTTGTATTTTTTCAAAAGAGATAGTTCCACCAATATAATTGACCACATATAAGATGTTATTAATTTATGTGAAAAATCACATAATGGTTACTAGTGTAGTTCTTGTATTGCTAGATAATTCTTCAAAAGGAAAAATATCAGAGTGGTTTGGGATCATTGCAACTTTATTTGTCACTATTTGGGATGACTTGGGGAGTCTTATACATGTATAATCGGTTAAATAAAAAGGGATACTACCTATCTCTTGTTGAACATATTACTATAGCAAAGAGATCACCCATTGATCCTATTTAGAACTTCAATCTAAGATATATAAACAATTGGAAACTTTCCTTTAGAAATCTACTCATTGGTTGGAATATCATACATGTATTTCATTTGAGCCTTTGATCTTGAAATATCTATGAAAATTCAATCTATGGGTACTAAGATCTCACCCATTTCCTATGAGGCAATAATAGGAGAAAATAAAAAAACTTTTAGGATGGAAAGATAGCTTCTAGACTTGCAATGTCATTATTTTGAGAGAAATATTTCCTATCACAAAACCATCCATACTCTCCATAGCCTGTACCATGAATCATGTTTCTAAACCTCCTATTATTATAAACATGTCTCAAAAAGAATGTTTTGTTGAACAAACATCTATAAATTTTAATAAGATTAATGAGATCAAGAATATGTTAAGATATTTATTCAATTATTAGTAACAATAAAAAGGCCAAGTACTTAGGGTTTTAACAAGAAACATTGTAACAATAATCAAAATCAAGTTTACAAGCCAAATACTTATCATCCTACACCCATGCTTCCTCGAGCATATGCTCCACCTTTGTAAAGTATACAAGGTATCCCACCATACCATACTAACAATTAGAAAAAAAAACCATATCTAGTCCTTGTGGAATCCATGCAAAATAGTATGATTGAAGAATAGAAATTGTAGTGTCTAGATTGTAAATACTCATGATTCACATGGGTTTGTTGTTAACTTGAGCAATTTGTTTATGCTAAGAGTAGTTTGTGTTAATTTGTGAATAAAATGTTAGAACCCTACGGTCATTGACCTAAGGCTAGGAAAGAAACTTTAATTTGTAACAAAGAGTCAAGCTTATGTGGAGTAAATGAATGGTCCCTAGTAAATGCTCAACTTATGGTGAAATCTAATTATTTCACCATAAGAAAATGACCCTGGAGCTAGAAACTATTGACGAGTCTTAGAATTGTCATGTTTTCCTTATTTGAGTCTCATACTTTTCATAATATCTCTAATAGTTTCAAAGACATTACCTAGACCTTTCCACTTATTTTAAGTAGTTAAAGCATTGAGGATGATATATATTATATTGGTAAATGATTGTGTGAATATGTGAATACCTATGAAATTTAATAAATTTTATGTTGATTATGGTTATTAATGATGAACGATGCATTTGAAATAAACTAACCCCTACAATGATGGATCTGCCAACCCACAACAAAGGGATTGTCAACCTATAGCAAAAGGATGTATGTCTACCATAACCAAAAAGGGTGATCGCCTACAACACATGCAATTTTTTGTAGATGATGGAGGTAACGGTTGGAGATTGTGAAAATGATCTATTTATGGATCATTCTATTTTTTTTACTTGATGCTATCATTAGTTCGTGGAGGAAAGGAGATTTTTGTAATAATAGTGGTTATGACTTGCAATAAGTTTTTCCCTATTAGGCATGTCTTCAATTATAATCATCTTCTTTCAAGATGTAGATTCTTGATATGATTCTAACACTCTTATCTCCACTAGATTTTTATTACTGTTTGAATTAATACTTAGTCCTCTTCTTATGTTTTTGGGAGAGTCGATAGTTGCTTACAGTTTGTTTTCAATCGAAGAATAATCAAACTCTCAAATACCTTGTATATATGTCTGATCTTATGAGAGGTTGAGAGGCTATCTAGATCTTTTGTGTTAAATATATTGGCATATAAGTACTCTTCATGTTGATCTGATACTTTTTTCAATATATGTTCACATTGCAATAAAGAAGGATTACAACAACTCAAGCAAGGGCCACTTGAGGTACTGCAAAACTCCTTGTAGTTTAGATTATTAATTACAGTAGAATGCATTGCTAAATTATATTTCTTGGTTTACAATTAACTTGAATTGTTGAATAATGATTAATTGTTATTATAGTAAGTTGCAACATAGTTGAGTCATTAAGTTACTACCTTCACAAGAGTAGTTACCCATAACATTTATTATACTTACATGTAACAATTGTTATTCATCTAAAGTTGTTTCCAAATAGAGTTATTTTAGTTAAGTTGCTTCTAATTATATTTTCTTTTGTTATCTTTCTATACACAATTGATTAGGATGAGTTAGGATTCTTAGTTGCACGTACAATACCAACATCATCTACAAATTATGACTACCTGGTTGATAAATTAAATGGAGCACCTCTAGGACAATGAATTACTTAACAAGGGATTCATTTGTCCGTTAAGTTGAATGTATGCATTGTCTACATCAATTGATTGAGCATAGATGGTGTTGTCCAACTATTATTAGTAAACCTCTTATTTATAAAAAAAAAATGGCCACTTAGAATATTCGACTTCATGTGGTCATCCATTTATGTCATACTAACATTATATTCCAAATATATGTTTAATCTTAGATTAGATGACTACTATTATTCTAAAGTTTGATTCCCACTAGATTCAAAGTATAGTGTTATTATCATATATATTTTCTTTTTAGAATACATTTATATAAAAAATTGATATTATTATGACAATCTTGAAGTGATAATTATATAACTCAAAAAAGATAATGACAATGTGGATTCTTATTTTTTATTTTATTTATTCTTATTTTTTCAATTTATTTTATAGTAGAAAATATATTCTCAATAAACAGAAATAAAAATTATTTAATTCATACTTTATATAGATTAAACAATAAAAACAAATTTTATTATAACATCTAAACAATATTTTAACATTTTATTTTAAAATAAAATCTTTATCAAACAAATAAAATTTTAATTTTAATATTTAATAAACATGTATCCTTACCTCATAACTACTAACTATTTAAGTTCTAACAAACATTCAATCACTCTACTCTTATCTAAACTCTAAATCCCCATAAAAACAAATATATTCCATGATTAAAGGAAAACCAATCTAAAAATCATAGAGAAAACCTTATAAAATAAGATTCTAAATTGTGGACAATGTATCATAAAGGTAAAGTAAAGGAAATGAACCCAAATTAAAAACAACTAACTGTATGAATTTAAGCTTAATTAGAAATAGAATAATTGTTTTTTTTAAATTACATAGTGCAAAATCTAAGCGCTTAGGGCCCTTTTTAAGTGCATTAGTTTTAATATTACTAATATTTGAATGTGTGTAATAATAAAATTGAAGTTTTTATAGTCTATAAGAATGGGAGAGATAATTTTTTTTAAAAATATATGAATTTAAAGAAGAAGATTTAATAGCCATTTCACATATTAGTAATTGTTATGGTGTTGTGTATCAATGATTTTACTTTTAATTTATTATTTATAGAGTTAAGTCTTAGTAGTTGTTATGTTCATATTTTAAAAATAGACAAAAAAAATGTATTTCTACAATTCATTTTAAAGAAACAACTATTCATATGGTAATATATAAGGCATATGTCCGAACACAAGTGTTTGAATCTAACCTCAATTTTTATTTTTTTAGACAACTCAAGACAAACAAAGTTAATGTGGTTGATGCTAAAAACTCCAAACAATAGCTTTAAATTTTTACCTCTTAAAAAAGATTATCTTATCATTTAAGAATTTTTGAAGTGTGAAGTTATTACACATAACTGCATTTACATTAATATGATAAGTAAGAGGTATATGTCGTCGTGTGTGAACATCACCTACATACAATGAGTGCTAAGTAGACTATTCATTATCGTAAAAAATAGATTTTTGTGAATCAATATTCATAAAATATAGATCAATAAATTTGACTAAAAAACTCAAATTGAATCCTAATATTAATATCATAACTTATATCAACATAAAAAATTATATTTTCCATAATAAATACATCAATAAAATAAAAATTCATCCCACACATAAATGATCCATTAAAGACCACATGTCTATGGAGAGAAATAAATATGCATTTCCCTTTCCCTCCACGTAAGATGAATGGCACAACATACTTGTGAGTGAATTATGGGTATGTAGGTGTTCATTGAATGTGGTGTAGTGGATAGACATTATGTAGTGTAAGGGGTTGTAGGGCTACAAAAGAACAAGGATGTGACACCCCTATTGGAGGTATGTTAAATATTCAATGTAATGATGGAGGAAAAAGGGTACCTATGGCTATGCATCATTTGTCCATATATAAAATCAATTTATCATAATTTCAGTATTATTTTATTTATTAAAAATAATTTAATAATTGTGTATTTTAATTTTATTTAAATGATAAATTAAATTATTTAAAAATAGACAAAATATGTATTGGGATTTTTTAAAATTGATTATTTATTTTATATAATTTATTAAAAAAATAAATTATTAATATTTAGTTGTATAAATATTAAAAATGAAAATGTTATAATAATACAAATTATCATATAAAAAATTATTAAATCATCTCTTTTAATAAAATGTATCTTATTTTTACCAAAGTAATATAAACCATTTTACTTTTAGTTTAGAAAGAACAAGTTTGTAAAGTTACTATATTTTACCTTATGTATTAATATGGATAAAGAATACAGTTTGAGTAAATGGTTGAAATATTATATTATAATGTCTTTTAAATATAGAATCATTCAAATTTAAACGTCAGTTTAAGTTTATTGAGACTAATAAAATTAAAGAAAATATATTACTGTTTCGAATCCTTGCATTTGAAAGATATTACTTTCTTTACAAATTAATATTAAAAAAATATTATCATAGTGGTGAAAATTATATAATGTATATTTATTTAGTTAGGTTGTTTATGTAGTCAAAAAGGTATAAAATGGTGTGATTTTTATTGACAATAGATAGGGGAGAGGGGTTCAAAGTGGAGCGTGGTCCAATAGTGGGCCCCATAGTGGAGCGCCATAATATCTAATTCTAAAACATTTTTTATCCACAAAGTATAGAAACTAACAAATCATGTGATGCCACATTAGCGCACCAATAAAACGTGACTTAGTGCAACACTATCCGTCTCATTTTTTTGGGGCCTTTTTGGATACCTCAACAAAAAACATGTTGATGTGGCGTCATATTTGATTATGTGGCCCTAAAATGAAATAGAGAAGCACGTGAATTGCCAAATAAATTGTTGTACAAAATTGGGAGTGATTTGAAATTTCCACATAGGATTTTGAGAAATGTGAAGTTAGGGTGCTCCATTATATGCCCCTCTCCTCTACATAGTTGAATTTCTATTTAATTTTAATTACAAGTCATATATAATTGTAGAAATGATTCACATGTACCTTTAAAATTCAAATTTAGGATTGACCTAATCCTTCCCACTTGACAATTTATACCCTCAAAACTTGGAACTTTTGATTTATAACCATGAAATTATATTTAAAAGAGCAACCTAATTTTCATTTAAGAATCATCTAAAATCTATAATTTATAAGAGTTTTTGAATGCTATAATTGTTAGAGGATTTGCATTGTCATTGAAGGTATTTACTACATATTTTTCTATTGTATTTACAACAAAGTATCATATAAATAATTATTAAATCATCTCCTCTAATAAAATGCATCTTATTTTTATCAAAGTAATACAAACCAATTTGTTATTGGTCTTAAAAGAACAAGCTTATAAAGTTACTATACCAATTTGTTATTGGTCTTAAAAGAACAAGCTTATAAAGTTACTATATTTTATCTTATGTATTAATATGGGTAAAAATAAACTTTAAGTAAATGGTTGAAATATTATATAAAGATAAAAATATTGTAATGCCTTTTAAATATAAAATTATTCAAATTTGATTAATTATAATTTAAATGCTAAGTTTAAGTTTATTAGACTGACTCAAATTTGATTATTTATAATTTAAATGCTAGGTTTAAGTTTATTAGACTGACAAAACTAAAGAAAATATATTACCATTTCAAATCCTTACATTTGAAATATCTTACTTCCCTTCCCTACTAGTTAATATTAAAAAATATTATCATAATGGTGAAAATTATATAATGCGTATTTATTTTAGTTAGTTTTTTATGTAGTGAAAAAAGGTACAAAATTGTGTGATTTTTATTGATAATTGATACATAATTGAATTCTTATTTAATTTTAATAACAAATCATATAAAATTGTAGAAATCACTCACGGACCTTTAAAATCCAAATTTAGGGTTAACCCAATCCTTCCCACTTGACAATTTTATGCCCTCAAAACTTGAAACTTTTCATTTGTAACCATAGAATTGTATTTAAAAAGGCAACCTAATTCATTTAGGAATGATCTAACACCTATAATTTATAAAAAGATCAATGTTATAATTGTTAGAGGATTTGTATTTTCATTTAAGGTTTTTACTACATATTTTTCTATTGTCTTCAATCATTCTTTAAGTCATGTTGATTCAATATTCTTGTAAGGTTTCACAAGGGAATTATTATCCTTGTAATATGTACACTCTTGACAACACAATCAAGGATTTTTTTGTAAAAATAAACAATGTAAGTTCACAATAGACTAAAATGAATTTTTAGGGCTATTGAGATCATATTTGTGCATCTAGATTAGATCTACATTTGTGTGGGTTAAATTCACAATTACATAATCAATCTCATAGTTATATGAAAGTGACTTGAAGTAACAAATATTGATTTCATAAATTTTAAAACATTCATCTAAGCATCACTAAGTTCCTTCGCCTTAGCAAATTATTTATAGACTTCTATCATGACATATCTACATCTTTTTAGAAACAAGGTAAAAGGTTACTTATATTTACTTAAATTTTTATCTTTCTACCTTTGTTTATTTTCTTGTCTTCGTTCTAGCATATGCCCAATCTTTTGACCCTATCATTGTTCTTGAGTTTTTCTAATTTTTCATGTCTAGGTTAGCAATTTAGTGCTTCTACCCCGTGTTTCAATGCCTATGCTTCCAAGTTAGTGCTTCCATGGAAAAATTAACGCTTTCATAATTTCTTCACTTTTTCTCTTTTGTGTCTCTTTTTTAACATTTATTATTTTCTTTTACTTCTTGTCATTTTCTATGCAAGTCATTAGCCTTTGTTTATCCTTTTCATCATTTTATAGCCCCCTATTTACAAGATAATGTGTTTTCTTGTAGGTGTTTTCCAACACGATTCAATGCTTATGCTTTATATATTCATTCTTTCATGAGCCAATCAATGCATTCGATAATTAGTGCTTTTATAAATCAGCGCATATGTGGATCAATGCTTTTGGCCTATCTTTTAACACTTTTGTACCTAAGACATGTCTTTCTAATTGTATCTTTCCAAATTTTCACTTCCTATTCATCTGCTAATGTGCTTCCCTACCATTTTCACCATTTCTAATATTCTATTTGATAGGTTCCTACTATTTTCTAGAAAAAGATTCATTAACATCTATTCTCTATCCTATCTAGGTTCCTAAATTAGCACTTATGATTTTCCTTTAGTGTCGACATAGCTCAACACAAACTTGGAATCAACATTGCCTCTCAGGTATGAATGTCTACTTTTATTTTTTTCCCTATTTTAGCACTATTAACACTTTGTGCCACCATCATTTTCTCGTGAATGATAATCAATCTGAGAAATGTTTGTGGCTATTTGGGTCAGTTACACTTTTGTGTTGTGGTTTTCCTTCTCCTACCTTAGTTATTTACCCATATATAAAATATCTCAAAATTGGTTGTGTTCGAGACTTTTGAGCTTTCCATCTTGTAAGATCATCTAAATGGGTATCCCTAATTAAAATTTTGATGGATTTTGGGTCAAAATCAACTAAGTTATGATTTTGTGGGTTTTCTCCTTCCAATCAACCAAGGTATAGTTTAGTTAGGTTTTCTTGCAAAGTTATAGTTTACTTGGTTTTCCCTGCAAAAGGAAGAAAAGTATGAAAATGGCTAAGTTATTTTTCACGACTTCTATCAACAATCTAGTTTTACGAGTTTTTTCATGTGAATTAGACATCATTTCAATGGTGTAATTGTTGATGGTTTTCCTACTAGTGTAATTCCCAGTCAAAGTTTCTCTTGAACCTAATGAAGTTCAAATTTTGATTAAGTATGGATCTTGTGAGCGGTTGGATTCCAACTTCCCACATGTTTTTACGTTGATGGATTTTTTTAAAATCTCAATAGTGACTAATGTTCCACCTTTGTAGGAATTTGATGGCCATCTAGGTTTGTGGATGTTTTCATGTTAACTAGTTTTTTAATCAAAGGTGCAGTTCTAATGGAGCCCAAATTTTAGACATATATTGATCAAGTCCTTTCTCTGACATCTATACCTCTGTGGGATACCTCCATAATGTTGTCATTTTATGGGTATTTTTATTTAAAGATCCTTATTCAAATATTTTTATCTAGCTCAGTTGGATCCTCTTGCATATCCACTTCCAATCCATTTTTGCACCTCCCTATCTCATGCTAACATCTCCATAGCCTCTACTGATGTCATCCACCCATGATGACATCATCTCATCTAAAGCCATTTCATTCCATCATGACATACCTATGATGTCATCATATCTCTTTGTTGATGACATCATGGGGACTTTCCATCTAAACCAATTCATATTTTCAAGGGTGAAGTTCGATTGGGATCAAATTTCTACAAAAAAGGGTAAAGGGAGCCAGATGATGTATCATTAGTAGAAAAAATTTCATACCACTTCAATACACAAGATTAGAACCGAGAAACTACACAAATGTTGAGATCTGGTGCAGGGGCACCATAGGTTTTCATGCCTCTAAGAGGGGTAAAAAATTAATGTTTTGTTTTTTTGAGCTCTTATTACCTAATAAGGTTTAAGAAGACCATTTTAAATGTGTTGGATTCTAGTTTGGGTCACTAGGTGTTAATTTTGTGTGCAAATGTAAAAAGTGTCAAAGTTGTTGAATGTTGTCAAGTTGCAAAAAAAACAACTTTTGCAATTTTTTGGTGTCTACTAGAAGTTGAACAGTTGGAACTTGAAAAATTAGTTGTGAATTGTTGGGAAAGATTGTGAAAGGTTTAAAAATTCCTTGGGAGGTTGAGGCAAAGGTTAGAAGTTGTAATTTTGAAGTTTGAGCAATAAAGTTCCTTTGATTTCTTGTAAATCTACATTGCATCACTGTTTGTTGATGTAGTATTGTACTGTACGACAATATTTTGACTCCAAATCAATTGTGGATGATGGATCATTGAATATCCTTTCCATTGGCACTGGTTTCATGTGATTTCATTGCATTTTGAGCAAGTTAAATCAATTTTCCTCAAAATTGTCACAAACTCTAGATAGGGTAGCTTGAAGGAAAGAAAAATGGATCTCTCCATTCCACCAGTGAAAAGTTTTGGAAATAAGTTGAATGGTCTATAATAAGGTGTTCTTTTATTCCACAAAGTTGTAGGATTAGGAGAGAAGGTTTGCACGTGTTTTGGTGATGCCCTAGGTCAGATTTCTTTATGTTTTAGGTCTAATTGGAAAAATAACAATCAATTTTTGAAGGGTTCCATACAAAGTAACCTACCTTGATTTTGAGATATGTTGTATAAATCCCAAATGGGTATCTACAACTATGTTTACATTTTGGATATCATATCTACACTAAAAGTTATGGCCAAAAAAAAAAAAATTGTTGCCCCCATGGTTTAGGTTTTAAAGATTGAAGGCTTGTGAGGAAAAACCTACCAAGTGATGTTTTAGGGTTTCAAGATTGGTTGATTTAGGTTGTTTTGGAGTTTTCCACCCATTATCTACATCAAATTGGTACCAAAGCCCGAAGATTTGGGCAAGATAAGTTTATGGAGTTTATGTGATGTCTTTTTACAGGTTGAAGGAGTAACCTGGATGCCAAAAGACTAGGCCAAGGGGAAATAAAGAAGAGGCCTAAGGTGAGGTATCATGAAGAAAAGAAGAAGCAAGGTGAAAGAGAATTTCCTAAAAAATAAGAATGGAAGAGTTGAGGAGAAAATTCTATGGAGACTTGTAAAGTACAGAGGTAATAAGCAATAAGCCACTAATGAGAAAAGAGAAAAGTGAGACGACGAAGAAAAATGAGAAAGAAGAAAAAATAAAAGTGCAACAAAAGATAATGGATTTGAGGAATTCCTTGGAAGAAATGGAAAAAAGAATGGAACTTGAGATGCAACAGTTGCTTGAGAGAGAAAACCAAGAAAAAAGTTGTCATTGTCCAATAAGGAAGAAGGTTAAATTGCCTATCAAGAAGATTATTCTGAAGAGAAGAAGGCAAGAGAGGACAATAGGACCAGACATTGGGGATTATTTGCTGATGAAGGGAGAGAAAAAACCATCTGAGAAAGAGGAAGAGGTAGGTAATGCAATGATAAGCAAACCTAGGACCATTTTAACATCAATGAGCATTGAAGAGTTGCCTTAGGAAGTTCAAGATGTCTTGAAGGATCATGTAGACATAGTGGTTGATAAATTTTTTGAATTTTTTCTTCCAAGGAAAGGTGTTTGTCACTATTTAGCTTTTGTTCTAGGGGCTAGTCTGTCATACACAACAACTTATGATGAACAAAATGAAGAATATGATGTCTCTAAAGAAAGGAATGGTGTCAACACTAATGATGCACTTGTTTTGGAGGTTGTCAATGAAGGGAATTTGGGTGCTATAGGAAAGAGGATTGCTGAGAAATAGATTGTAGAGTGTAGTAAGCAATGTTTGAAGGGAAAAGAAGGTATGGAACAACATAATGACCAAACTGAGTTGCAGATGGAAGATGGACGATTAGGAAAGCATCTACTACAAGTGGAGAAAAAAAAGAGAGTTGCAGATTCAAGTGATTGTAATGCTAAAGGTACCAAGGTTAATTCTGATTTACTTCTTTTAGAAAGGGGCAGTAACATTGATCAAGGATCCATACTTGTTGACATGATGGTTAGAGACAAAGAAAGAAGACAAAGTGCTCTTGATGAGATTGCAAACTTGAGAGACAAGAAACCTAAGGTGAAAATGAAACAAGCCATTGAAGGGGAACAAGGTACTATTGGAGTGCATGACATCCATCTAGGAAAAAGAGACCAGTTACAAGGTAGGGGTGCAAATGGGGGACAAGTTTATATTAACAAGTTCAACTGCCATTGCCAAGTGTTCAAGAAACCTACAATGAAGATGACGCAAACATGGAGTTGTTCCAAAGAAGACGATGTGCAAGGATTTAAAGGAATTCGACAAAAGATTTCAAGCATGGTTCTCATGTTTCTACTATCTATTCAAGTGGAACTTGAATCTTTTCTTCCCTGGGAGTATGGTGCAGGGGCACCATAGGTTTTCATGCCTCCAAGAGGGGTAAAAAGTTAATGTTTTGTTTTGTTTGAGTTCTTAGTATGTAATATGGTGTAAGAAGACCATTTTAAATGTGTTGGAGTCTAGTTTGGGTCACTAGGTGTTAAGTTGTTGAATGTTGTCAAGTTGCAAAAAACAACTTTTGCAATTTTTTGTTGTCTAGTGGAAGTTGAACAGTTGGAACTTGAAAAATTAGTTGTGAACCATTCGGAAAGATTTTGAAAGGTTTAATAATTCTTGGGAGGTCAAGGCAAGGGTTAGAAGTTGTAATTTTGAAGTTTGAGCAATAAAGTTCCTTTGATTTCCTACAAATCCGAACATTGCATCACTATTTCTTGATGTAGTATGATATTGTATGGCCATATTTTAAATCCAAATCAATTGTGGATGATGGATCATTGAATTACCTTTCCATTGGCACCGGTTTCATGTGATTCCATTGCATTTTGAGCCAGTTACATCAATTTTCCTCAAAATTGTCACAAACCCTAGGGTAGCTTGAAGGAAAGAAAAATGGATATCTCTCCATTCCATTGGTGAAAAGTCTTGGAAATTGATGGAATGGTCTATAATAAGGTGTTCTTTGATTCCCAAAAGTTTCAGGATTATGGAAGAGGGTTTGCACGTGTTTTGGTGATGCCCTAGGTTGGATTTATTTATGTTTTAGGTCTAATTAGAAAAAAAAATAGTCAATTTTTTAAGGGTTCTGTACAAAGTAACCTACCTTGATTTTGAGATATGTTGTATAAATACAAAATGGGTATCTAGAACTATATTTAAATTTTCTATATCATGTATGCACTGAAAGTTATAGCAAAAAAAACCAATTTGCTACCCCCATGGTTTAGGCTTTAAAAATTGAAGGCTTGTGAGGAAAAACCCACCAAGTGATGTTTTATGGTTTCAAGATTGGTTGATTTAGGATTTTTTGGAGTTTTCCACCCCTTCTCTGCATCAAGATCACATTCACCAAGCCATATGAACTAAGACATCAATACAGAGAAATGTGAAGCATTTCCTAAACTAGTATGGACAACCAACAACACTACCAACCTTTTGTAATTCACAAAGATCTCCTCAGAAATACTGGTGACCTAAGAGATAGGAGTGCAATATCCATAGAATACTAACATTGAATACCAAATTGCAAGACCAAAGTATCAACAGTGGAGGAATGTAGAGCATTCTCTCATATAGACTTCAATGCAACTTCTTGAACCAAAAACACTTAAGCAACTTGTGGAGGCCAAAAATTCCTTTCAGTAACACTAATTCATCAAGAAAATCAAGAGAGAGCATGCCATATTGTATACCTACAACAACATATCTCTACTATTAGTATTCATGCTTTTAATCCTCATTTTAATGCTTCTAATCCTCATCTGAATATATCATTATGAAATCAACTCTATTGACAGTAATAATGCATTATATAAACTTCAACAACTCTTCTTTGATAAGGTATGGCATCCAATCATGAACTTCAAAAATTCTTCTTTGATAAGGCATGACTTCCAACCATGATCTTCAACAATTCTTCTTTTACAAGGTATGACATCCAACCATGAACTTTAGTAATTCTTCTTTGATAACACCTGAACTTCATCACCAATGTTAGCCCAAATTGAATATAACAATGACAACAAATAGAAAGGAATAACACCTTCCTTATCAAGTGTTGACATCAATGAAAACCAAAAATTAGTGTTGATATCAATAATAACAACTGGCAACAATCTCCTTGGTGTTGACATCAATGACAACAACTACCAACAATCTCCCCCTTTGGCATTGATGACAACACACATTGCTCAGTCTACCCCTTTGACATCAAGGACAAAGGGCCATACACTCCTACTAAAATAAAAAGGAAATTATTTTGGGTACAAAGGGAAAAATATATTCTATTGAAATAATAGCACATACTCCCCATTTGACTAGCAACACAACTTCTTCAACTAGTAACAGTTGCACAATATCTTCAGGACTCCCCTTTTTTACCATCTCCCCCTGAAAGGTAGCACTCATCAACCCAAGAGTAAAGGATATTACATGAATTTCTCCCCCTAGATAGATGCACCATTTATGCATCTAGTTAGAATGAGGAAGTGCAATAACCCCTAACTTGTATTGCAAATACTCAAAAGTATCCTTACTCGAAGCTTACTAAGGCCTATCATGTCAAAATTCTATTGTGGAAAATTGATGTTTTCCAATATAGTAACCACTCCTTACTCGAAGCTTGCAATAACACATACAAACATTTCATCCCTTCTCACCATTTGCAGTACCTCAAAACACCCTCCTAAACATAACCATTTCCTTGGATTTCACCACATGAAATCTAGCTCTATTACAAGTGCACCTGCATCACCATTCATGTATCCAATAACACTAAGCTCAATATGTGGTAGTGAGTTCTTTAAATGTCTTGTGGTTGCTACCACAACATAACCATATGTAAACCAACATGCATACTATATGACAATATATAAAACTCGTTGCATATAACTAGATTGCATTTTATAGTTGTTTACAAAACTACATATAAATATTTTTTCTTCTAGAACTTACTATATCTCACCACAATGTACTTTGTGATAAACTCTACTTTAGGAATTATCTGTAAGTGAATACCACTCGAGTCCCAACACTTTTATTTTGAATTAAATATAATTGGATTTCCTAATTTTGGAGGTGATTTGTTTAATATATCTCAACTCCTTCTTTGCCAATTTATCCTCCTTTTCAAACTCTACCCTTCATCCTCGTCTTCATCTCTTGAGACATGGCTATCACAATCTTTACTTAAATCCCCATCGACTAGCCATTTTTTGTTCTCCTTTCCTTCATAAGGGATGATTTCCTTTGTTTAGCATCTTGTCTTGTGATTCTACATTCCTTTGATTGGTTAGAATGGATTTGGGATTCTTTATTTTTTCCATCATTGCTTCAAAATAGGGTTATTGAACTTTGGGTCCAAATATTAGTTGGATTTTGAGTCCTTTGTGGTGGGTGGAGTGGATATTATAATTTCAATCTTGTTTGTGGTATTTTATCTAATGCCTTTTTGAACTTGTGATTTTTTTATCCATTTCCAAATAATTGTTAGTGTAGGTTTTTTATTTTCCTAGTGGGATAGTTTATTTTCCCTTAGTCATAAGTTTTTCCTACACTTTTATTAAGCTTGCTTAAGATAATAAAGTCAATTTATCATTTAATAACTAGGAGATAAGTGATGTGGTGTCCCCTTCCTTAAAGGGTGGAACACTTTCCACTTTTGGTGGCATTTTCCACTTTTGGTGGTTAATTCCCATTGATTGGATTTTCCACCTCCATCATCTACTTAGTTCTATATAAACTCACTACCTAGCTTGTATTTTCATTTTGGAAGCTCTTAATGCAATTTTTTCATCCTGACATTACATAATCTCTCAAAGTTCTAGTTTGCATTGTTTATTGTTTTTCAGTTTATGTAACTTTGATTTTCTCTTAAAAATTTCCTTGGGTTATTCAATCTATTTTAGATTTCTAACATAATATCAGAGCTTTTGTTTTGAGAAATCTAAGTTCATAGATTCCTAATTGAGATATTGATATTTTAATGTAAAAATCTTGTATATTCTTGTATGCTATTCTCTTCTATTTTAAACGATCTGGAGAATCATAAAGGGTTTGCAAATATTTAATAACCTCTTTATATTGCATATGTGTTTTGTGGAATCCAGGTGATTGCAGTATTTTTGGTTATACTCGCGGTATTTTTTATTGTTCCAACACATCTAGGAGGCTCGAAAAAGTCAAGATTGGCTTTTGTTTCATCCAAATTGAAGATCATTTGACATAGATGCAAATAGGGGTTTGAAGCTCAAATTTGGGGAACAAGCTTTTATAGAAGCATTTTCAACCAAAAAGGACCTTTCCATTGCATTCAAAGGGCCTAGGAGATGAATTTTGATATATAATTCACCCATATTTGGTGTCCACCAAGCCCCCAAGTCATAGGTCGTAGATTTTTATTAAAAAAATTCAAAGTTTGTGTGATTTGTTTGTATGTTATAAAAATTTCAAATATATATATATAAAAAAATATTGCATAAGTGTTAGCACTTAAGGTGCTTAGCGTTGCACAAAGGGTTTTTTTTAAACCCCACGGCTTAGTAGTTTGCAAAGTAGCTATAGTTACATGTGGCTATCCTAGTCGTTGTGACTTTAAGTTGTTGATAAACAGTATAAAAATTGTGACCCTCTGCATTAATCGATAGCAGTATTTGTAAACCGTGACACAAACTGCCATCGACTACCTGCTTAACTGGGATGCCATTCGTCGAATCACCATCCAAGCTCTATCAAGTTGCTGCCTAGTGGGCACCAGGGGGCCACCAAGGCCCTCCAATAGGCCAAATTGGGCCTTTTTCAAATTTGCATAACTTTTCACCACACTGTATCAAATTTTCAAAATTGAGATATCGTTAGAAAGCTGGAGATGAGCATTTACCATCCATGGTGGTATTGAAAATATTTTTTGCTACTTTTTGCTAGCTATTTTAGGTTGAAGTTGTTTGTTGTTAATTTCTTCAAAAGGCTATAACTTTCACATCGATGCTTTGATTTTGGAAAACAAATACGCATTGGAAAGGTGGTGAAGAGAACTACATAACTATAAGATTGACTTTTCCAAATTTTGTCTTAGGTTTATTTTGTATCAGAATTTGTAATTTTGACTATTTTGAGTCTATTGAGCATTGCATCTTGAAAAAGGTTTTGTAAATGCACTAAACTATAAAATTCCAACCTTATAATATTTGGGGGGTTGATTTTTTATAGTAATGAAAAGGGGGGGGTGTTCTTGGCATTCTTTTGTTCACTTTCTTTCCACACTTTATTTTGTATTTCTTCATCATGGCTTCAACAACAGTTCATATTCTAATTGAATACAACTATTTTGAGTGGAAATCTCAAATACAAATTCACTTAAGAATTCTTGGTATGCATAGAATAACAATGGGATTGGAAACTGAAACTACTAAAGATGAAGAAAAGCTTAAGTGTTTTAACAGTTGTGATGAAACATATGGAGCATTGTGTTTATCTATATCTCCTGATTTTCTCTTTCATATTGAATCTTTGAATACTCCAATTGAAATATGGAAAAAGCTAGAATCTCTTTTTGGCACTCAACATTCTATGAGGGGTCATATGTTGGAAAATGAACTAATCAGTTTAAGTCCAGGAAACTTCAACACAATTCGGGATTTCTTCACCAGATTGAAATCACTAAGGCTACAACTACAACAATGTAGAATTGATAAGAAAGATGAACAATTGATTCAAAGTATTCTCTCTAAGATAAGTTCAGAATATTCAGTGTTTGTTTCTACCTTATATACTACTAAGGATGCATTTGGGTCCAAATTGTTCATGCCATCATTGGATGATTTTTCTAATTCTCTCACATGAAAGCAAGATAAGATAATTTAGATTGGCACTCTTAAGTCTTCTAAGTCACATGCCTTGGTAGCTAACCATGAAATAAAGAACAATGAGGACAAAGTGGTAATAAGGATAAGAAACAAAAGAATAGAAAAGAGAAGAAGGATCAGAAATCAATTGCTCCAAAAGTAGCTAATGAGACCTCATCTTCAAAAGGTGACAAGCCTAAGAAACAGAAGGTCAAATGTGCCTATTGTAAATGACCTAATCATGATGAGCACAGATGTTTGAAGAAACAAGTAGATCACTTGACACACATTCTTGAAAAGAATAATTGTAATGTTCTCGATTCCATGAAACCAAGTTCAAATGAGAGGTCTCACAAGGACAAAGACAACAGCAAGATGAAAGGAAAGGGCAAGTCCCTTGTAGGAGATGCTTCTCCACCATCCACATGGGTTCTCAATTTTAGTGCTTCACACCACATGGCTTCATTTGAGGATGAGATTGTATCTTTGGAGCCATGTACTATTCCTTCCATTTTGATGGGTGATGACACTCCTGTTGAGGTGTGTGGGAGAGGGTCTATTGATATGCGGGATGACACATTTCAAGATGTTCTTTGTGTGACCTCATTGTCAACTAATCTCCTATCGATCTATTAAATCACTCACACAGGTACAGGCAATCAAGTTGAGTTTACTCTTGATTCAGTGGTGATTCACGAGTTGCACAGTGATTCTATAGTTGTATTTGGGAGAGAAGATCATCAATCTCATCTTTATTTGTTCTCTCACTATGTTCTTGATCCATCTTCATCTCTACTCGCTCATTTAGATGATGTGAATAATTTATGGCATCAACAGTTTGACCACTTGAACTACCACTATTTGCAGCAACTCAATCAATAGGACATGGTTATAGGATTTCTTATAGTTTATTTTTCTAATGGTGTTTGTCATGGTTGCATTCTTGGAAAGCATCTTGAAGAGAAAATTAAAAAAGGAAAAGCTTGGAGAACCTCACATCTTTTGGAGTTGGTACATAGTGATTTAGAAAATTCATTTCCATAGCCATCTTTCAATAGAGTCCAATATGTTTTGGCATTCATTGATGACTTTTCTAGGTACACCATTGTGTACTTTCTCAAATAGAAGTCCAAAGTCTTCAATTCATTCTTGGAGTACAAGGCTTTTGCAAAGAAACAAATTGGGAAATTCATCAAAGTTTTGTGTACAAATAATGTGGAGAATAGTCAACCATAGGTTTGTGTAGTATTGTGCTTCAGAAGGAATTGATTTGCAACATACAGTTCCTTACAATCCTCAGCAAAATGGAGTTGCAAAATGAAAGAATAGGTCCTTAAAAGAGATGGTCAATTGTACAATTCACTCCAAGTCTTTGGCACCACCTTTCTAGGCAAAAGTCATTAACTGTGCTATATCCAAAACCGCATTCCTCACAAATCTATAAAGTGGGTAACTCCTTTTCAAGCTTGGACTAGTCTGAAACACTTAGTTAAGCACTTTCGAGTGTTTGGCTCTAGTGAATGGGCCCACATTCCAGCTAAGAAACACAAGGCTATGGATCCACAAAGCAAGCCTTCTCAAAGACTACCCACATGATGTCAAAGGCTACAAGCTTCTCCATACTACCACACATGAGTTGTTCATTGAGAAGAGTGGTCATTTTGAGGAGATTCCTTCCAATTCTTTTCTCGATACTTCTCCTGCCACCATCAAATTGGATTCCTTGCATCATCATGATATTTCTTTAGAGGATAATAACCATGTTACCTATTTTAGCTACTAGCTCAAACAGGTAGAGTTGTCTATGTTTTTCAAAGTGAAACAAAAGGTACATTCTACTATGCTATGTTATATCCATGTGCATAAATAAATTATCAAAAGACTACATTACTACAATTACATTATGCAAATGCATACAACAAAGAAGAGAGTGAAACATTTTTGCAAAATTTAGTCTTTATTAATAATATAAATGTATGGTGTCCCACACAAGCCATGGGACTAACTATTTGAATACAAATGATGGAAAAAACTATACATTTATAGATACATAATGAAAGAAATGCATATATAGAGAGAGGGGACCAGTCATTGCCTAAATGAAAAATCCCAGTTGTCTTGTTTTGCATCATCTTTAGCTTCTCTTGCTTATCCATCCTTCAGTTGTTGCTCTCCCTACTTCTCCCAGGTTTCATGCATGTGTGAGAAGAGTTTTGTTAGAGCAATGAAGGATCACCAATCAATATATATGCAAACATCCATAAACATATAGCCTGATCCTCATAAGCATTAAAATAGCTTGCATACCACAGATGCCCAGGAAAACAAAAGAGTTGTCAAAAACATCTATCATATGCTCTGTTTTACCTAACATGTTTGCTCATTGTGCAGGTATAGGTGAAATCTTTGTTGTTGGATTGTTTCATAGCATGTGGAGTTAAATGGGCTCCCACAAGGTTTGAGCCCAGCATGCTTCCCTTTGGTTTCTTTAGAGAGTGATAGTTTTCATTTTATATCACCAATGTAATCCTTGAAGATAGGTTTCATTAACCATGGTGATATTGATAAGAATAGATATCTTATTAATAAGAGTTCTTTCATATTAATAAGTACACTCCTTACTAATAGGAACATGGCACAAAATTGGTCTACAAAGTCCCATGAGGATTGCATAAAGAGGAATTGAAATATGATTGCAAGTTTTAATCCATGAGTACAAAAGATCGTCAAATGCATGAGCAATCAACCTTGCTTTCAGCAGTAAAGTATGATAAAAGAACTATCATGAGCTACATGGAGCAGTCATAATGATAACATAGATGATAGTTATGTTAAACATGGTTTCAAAGCCTAATATGATAGAGGTGAGAAAGAAGACAATGCTCTCCAGATGAAGGAAATGGTGCAAATGATAGTCATAATGGTAAAAATTAACATCTATGAGAGTGGTAATAGTAAGACAAATGACAGTTATGCCAAAATAGGTATGACAGTTTACAAAGTACAGGATAGTCATCAATGGAGTATTTCAAAGACAACGATTTGCAAATAGTGGTAGGACAAAGGTTGATAGCACAATGAACATGACAAGGGAAGTATCAAAACAAAAAAATTGTCATGACAATTGAGGATAGGTAAGTCATAGTTCATGTGTCAAAACAATTGGATAGTCATGTTACTGAGAGGACATTAAAAAGAAAGTTAAAGAATACCTTGGTGTTGAATATAGAGGGCATAAAATAATAAGGGTGTGCGAAGACAAGGTTCAATAACCTTGGTATTCATATGGCAATTTATGAAGCATGAGTCACAGATGCATAAATAGCATACTCTTCAAGGGGTTTGTTTTGCTAAACAAATAACAAGTTTTCTAGAATGCAAGAAACTTGTGCATGAGAAAGGTGAAGCATTGAAACTCAGAAAATGAGAAGTTTCTCGGAAGCCATGCATGAAGTCTAGGGTTTCACTATGGAAAACCCTCGGGATAATGAAGGGAGGCCGAGCCAAACAATGAGGAATGTAATCCCTAAGTTACAGAGGTCAAGTTCAGAGATACAAAATATAACCACATAATACAATAAGGAATGTAACCCTCAAATGAGTTGTTGTGAGGACTATGCTCAAACAAAAACCCAGAATAAGCTAACAGAGGGTTACAAAGGAAAACATAGTGAAGACATCATAAGCAGAACCACAGTCTAGGGTTCCATAGAAACCCTCGAGCTGTATGGAAAATGAAACCCAGATATGGTAGGTTGAGCTTGAATAAGGCTCATGAGAATCACCTAGAATAGGAACAGCCAACTAGCAAGGAAAGCAAACAAAACGGAGGAGTGGTTGAAAATATGAAGAATGGAAAAGATGTATAGAGTCTTTGAATTATACCCGAACTATGCAATGGCATTGAATCATTTTCTTCACAGGGCAGCATTTTTTGTGGAACAGTTGACTGAGATGAGGCCGTGGCCATGAAGGTATGAGTTTCTTCTATATCTCCTACAGAAGCACATAGCTATGGCAAATGAAATACAAGAATGCCAGAGAAATGCAAAGATGCTAGATAAAATACAGAGATGACGAGTAATAGAAATGAAAATGTATCTTCATATCATGGAATGGCCAAGCCATATGTAGGAGAAGCCCCAAATACCTACAAGAGAATGCATGGTTACAGCCATGGAGATAACCAGTCCTCTGCTTTAGTGAATAGGGAAAAGAAATATACATAGAAATGCTTGAGTATTTCTACAAGCGAATGCATGGAAACAACAGGAGAAAGGAAAGAATGGAAGCATATATTCATATTTCTATGAATGGGCTCAGTTTCGAGCACTGTCTTCTTCATAAAATGAAGTAAAAGGACAAAGTATGCTTTCTACAAGCTTACCTTAAGCCTTTTCGTGGGGTTTTTGCAAAAAAATGTGATAGAAATGCCTCTGTGAATCCATGAATTTGCCTCAAAACCTCCATGAAAGCTTTTCTCACACCCTAGGTCGTGGGTGGAAAGCTCTAGAAATGTGTAAAAATGAAATGCAATCTCTTGTGTTTGCATCGGTTTTGTTATTAGGGTTCCTTACCCTCAATTTATGCCGATGGCATTTTTTCCTATCTTTTAAATATTTGCAAAGAACTAATATATGCTTGTGGTCTTGTTTGTGCCTTGGTGAGTTTCCATGTCCCCTCATTTGTGCTAATACATAGGAGTCCATGGTTTAGGACTTAGACACTTCTGCATTTATTTTCCTCACATGGTCGAATTAAGACTTGTAATTTTGCATTTGTTCCAACATATAAAGCATTTGATTTGAATGATATTGTTATAAATCATTAAATCAAATTGCTATTTTAAATGCAAAATCGAATATCATACCTTGTAAGTGCTTTTATGAGTTTTGTTGAGTCTTCATGTCTTGCAAGCATCTTGGAGTTAGTTGTTGCAATTGGTCGAACAGGGGAGAGAATATAGGAGTGATCCATCACCTTTTTGGAGGTAATGAGAGCATTTAGGCATCAGTTTCCTATGCCTTTATGATAGACTTGGTCAAACTTGACCTTTTCAACATATTGGAGCTCTTTTGGGGGAGTTTTGGTTGCTACTTTTTGGGCTTTTTGGAGGCATCCGACCAAAAGGAGTTTCTAGATCCTTTTTTGGTGGATTTTTGGAGGGAGTTTGGGATATAGTCACTTGGTTGACTCATTTACATTTAGTTTTGATTATGCTCTAGCTTGTACTTTGTGACTTTTGGAGTCCTTTTGCAGATTCTGCATTTTCGGTAACTCTTTTGAACATGTATACCAGTGATGACCTTGGACATCAATGATTTTGAGTATTTTTCCTTCTCACTTTGTGCTTTATTGTGTGTATCTAATTGATTGATCGAATTACTTGTGAAGTTTTATTTATTTCCTTGTAATTTTGTCTCATGCTAAGCACCTTTTTGCAGAAAAGTATGTTGTTGCAAGTTATAATCTATGTCAAAAATGCAAACACTTTTAGTTGTGAAACTTCTTTCCTTCTAAAATTTTGACATTTTATCCTCCTTATAAAGTACTTATGCAAATACATACGAAAGTGAGTTGTGTAAGCCTAATTCAGTCATTGTTGAAATTGTGTATGCAAGTTGTGTTTGCAGGTTCTAGTTAGTTTTGGTGCATCACCTTTAGTTTAATTTTTAGTTTTTCAGTTTAAGTACTCTTTATTACCCTTTTCCTTGGAAAATCAGTAGAATAGGTGATTACCATTTAGGAGTCAGCCTTATCTAGAGGTCCACTCCAATTTTAGGTAACCCACAGTCTAGGAGTGTTCCCATGTTACTCCAAAATGCTAAGTTTTGCAACTTAGCAAGGGTGCAGTTTTGAGAGCTAACAAATCCTTTTAATCATGATGAGGAGTCTTCTTCCTCCACTTCAGATGATGATAGTGATGATGAGGGCACACATAGTTCATCTTCAAAGGATGATGATGATTCTCCTCTTGACTCTCCTCCAACCATAGGGCCTCTTTGGGCTCGTCAAACATTGTAGTCAGTAGGGGATTAGGTAGGGGATGTTCACCCCACGGTTATCGTTGCACCAAAAGTTCAACATGTTAATCCTAATGCAACTACCAAAGTTAACATATCCATGGGAAGCAGTTAGTGCATGTCACAAATCCTAAGGAGAGTGTTGACCATTTGCCAACAATCTCCCCCTCAGTGCAAGCTAAGGGGATTTGAACCCAACACCTTTGGCTTTGATACCAATTGTTGGACCAACATTAGTTGTTGCACCAAAAGTTCAACATGTTAATGCCTAATATAACCACAAGAGTTAATAGATCCATGGGAGGCAGTGAGTCCATGTCACAAATCCCAAGGGGAGCGTTGACCATTTTCCAATAGGGGATCCTTCAAATCACAGAAGAACACGATCACAATTTCAAGAGGCTCCACATCTCTTCCTTGCCATAGCTTTTGATCCATAGTCCTTTCAGAAAGTTTTTGGTATCCCTGAATGGGATGTAGCGATGCAGGAAGAGTTCAGTTCCTTGGAGAGGAACCACACTTGGGATCTGATCCCACTTCCTAAGGGAAGGAAACTTGTTTGATGCAAGTGGATCTATCAAATAAAATTTGCAATAGATGGATCATTTGATAAGCATAAGGCTCACTTGGTTGTCAAAGGATTCTCACAGGTTCTTGGGATTGACTTTTCTAATACTTTTGCACCAATCACCAAAATGAATTCCATCCAACTTGTCCTTGCTATCGCTACAACACATAGATGGGAAGTTCATCAAATGGATTTGAAGAATTTTTTTCTTCACAGTGATCTTTAGGAGGAGATATACATGGAGTAGCCACAAGGGATCATTCCAAATCCTTCACTTGTTTGATCTCTTCAAAAGTCTCTCTGTGGCCTCAAATAGGCCCCTCAGGCTTGGTAGGCCATGATGGACTCCTTCCTTTCAAAATTAGGGTTCACTCAATTCCATTTTGGTCCTAATGTCTACATTTTGCAACAAGATGATACTCATACCTTCCCGGTTCTCTATGTGGATGAATTGTTTGTAAGGAAATCTAGGAGCGCATCTTATGAAAACTCCATGTAGTAGTGCCTTCGGTAACTTTCAATTTTCAATTAGGTTGCCTCAAAGACACGAAAAAACTATGTCTAAATGCAGAACAGACACAGTTCATTTCCTACATTGATCCATCTGAGAGAAACACATGTAAATTCAACAGTAAGCATTAACAGATTCTACTACACGAACCAGCAGACATGAAAGATGAAACAAAAAACCAGAACACAAAGATTTACATGGGGAAAATCCTTTCAGATAAAAAACCCCACACTCCAAAGATCGAGCCATTGTATTATTCAGCAACAGAAATGGTTACAATACAAATTCAGGCTCATAGCCTCTTCAGAGATTCATCTTGTTCATTCTGGATACAACTGGTAACATACTATCCCTGAGAGATCAAACATGGCATTCATGATCAGGAGAGATTCCAGCAGCATAACTCTGCCTCTCTCACTCTCTGCCTCGACCTCATGGCTTCGGCCTGTCAGCCAGCCACTCAGCCTTTTTCTATCGATCTCTCTGGCTCTCGGCTCTTCAACATCAGCCTCAGAACGTCCAATGCATACCTTTATACATTCGTTCTCTACAGGCTCTATAGAATCATTCTTTTCCAACTGTCGGATCAGAACTCACAAGTCATCCAGCCCAGCATCCTCTGATGTTTCCACTTCCTCATGCTTTAGTTTTCCAACTTCCACACAGAAACGGTTTAGCAAACGGTTCACTTCTGCTTTCTCGGATTGGTCCACATCGCACCATGTCAGACAGCCTTCACTCGGTCAACATCGATCAACTTGTGTCGCATGTCGGTGAGACACTAGAAGTGTCTCCTCGATGCCACAAGACCCGATTACATGTTGTCGCCAAGAGTCGTCTCCATCGGCAAGAGGTTCTATCGATATCCACAAGTCATATCGATTTTAACATTTTCATCGACGAGACACTTGCCATTCGATGAGACATCACACCGAGCTCATAAGTCATTCTGAAGTGTTCCTTAGTCGCCAAGACTTTAGTCATTCGCTGAGAGATCATATCAAGTCTTCAAGTCATGCTGAAACCCATTGTATTCTTATCGGCATCCATCTATCGGCAAGAGTCACCTTATCGACATGATCAACGAGACCTCTCACCGACCTCCAGTTGAACTCATCCGCCAACGCTATCGCTAAGACATTCAACTGTCGCCAAGAGGTTTCACCGAGGTCTTCAAGTCACATAGACATGAATGTTCTCATCGGCAAGACTATCATCTTTCGCCGAGACCTCACACCAAGCTTCATGTCATACCGAACTCCGAACAATAGTCGCCAAGAGTTACACCGAAGCCAGGATTCCATCGGCAAGACAATTGCCTTCGCCAAGACATCACCCCGCAGGTTCCAAGTCAACCCGATTCAAACTTGTCGGCCAGACTTACTGCTTTTGCCAAGACTTCATACCGAAGCCTTTAAGTCATATCGATGTGTTCCACTGTTGGCGAGAGAATCAACCTTCGGCAAGACATCTTACTGAGGCTTCCATGTTATCCCAAAACAACTGTTCACCAAGAGTCACATTGAACTAATGACCCCACATGCTGTCGGTGAGACTTCCGATATTCAATGAGACATCATATCGAAACAATACTTTACACTAATGACCCCTAACACTGTCGCCGAGACATCTCCTGGTCGCCAAGAGATCATGCCGATAGGAACAAGTCATACTAATTTCTTCATCGGCTAGACAGATCGAAGGTCATGTCGATATCGGCAAGACTTCCTATCGTCGCCAAGACTTCTCACCGAGACTCTTGAGTTAGCCCGATTGTATACTGTCGGTGAGACATTCCTCAATCGCCAAGAGATCTTCCCGAGAGTTCAAGTCACCCCAAACCAGCTTATCGGTGAGACTTCTCCCGGTCGCCATGAGTCTCCCCGAAGCCTGATAACAAACCCTTATGTCGCCGAGACATTCCACTCGGTAGGAGATTACAGCAAAGGCCACAAGTCACAGCGATAGGCTTCTTCGGCAAGACAAAAGCATTGTCTTGGCGACATGAGCAAAACACAAGGTAAACTGCCAGTTGGTCAGACAACAGAAATGTCACAACGACTAAGCTTTCTGAGAGATTTCAGCCTGTGAGATTGAGGCATATTTTCCAACATTGTTGATCACAAGAAGTCAAACTCATCCACTATTCGAGCAATGAAAACCACCCTTCATGATCAGTTTTTGATGTCAGACAAGGACTTACTGCACTACTTCTTGGGGATTGAGATCACTTAGTCTTCCTCAGGTATCTCTCTTGCACAACCTAAGTACACATTTGATATGCTCCAAAGTTTTCACATGGTTGATTGTAAGCCTGTGTCGACTCCATTTATGTTAGTGGTCAAACTCGAGGCTAAGTGTTCTTTACCCTTAGTGGATGGCACTTTGTATTGACAGCTTGTTAGTAGTCCCATCTATCTGAATCATATGAGACCTAACATTTCATTTGATGTAGGCATGGTCTCTTGATTCATGCAAGAGTCGTGCATGAGTTGCACTGGAAAGCAACTAAGTAGATTCTTCACTACATCAAGGGTACTCACAATTATGGGATTCACTATGCGGCAAGCATGGATTTTGACTTGGTCGGACACTGATTTAGATTGGGCAGGAAATTCTCAGGATTGCAAGTCTACTTCAGGGTTTCGCTTCTCCCTTGGTTTTGGTCCAATTTTTTGGTTGGACAAGAAACAATTTTCTATTGCTATTTCATCTATAGAGGTTGAGTATCAAGGAGTGGTTAATGCTACTATTGAGGTCATCTGGCTTCAACACATTCTCACTAAGTTTGGCATTCCCTTTTGGAAGCCCACAATCATCTTTTGTGACAACCAAAGTGTGATTCAAATCTCTCACAATCTAGTCTATCATCAACGAACCAAGCACATTGAGATCCACATGCACTACATTCGAGAGTTGATTCATGCAAGGTCATTGATCTCAAGTACTGTCCGACATCAAATCAAACTACAGACATCTTCACCGAACCCTTCATTGAAAGTAAGTTCCTTCATTTGCAAGCTTGCTTGGAGTGTGATTAGTGTCCTCTTTGGGGGGGATCTACTTAGTCCTCATCTTTTTCTCTCCATTTTGGGGGGTGTTCAATCTCTATTTGTGGGGGGGGCTTCTTTTGGGGGAATTTTATATGTAGACGGGTATCTAATGTGGCTTCATTTGTCAGGACCCATCATTTTTTGCATCCTCCTAAGTTGTACTTAAGAGGGGGTGTTAGTGTAGGTTTTTATTTTCCTAGTGGGATAATTTATTTTCCCCTAGTCATAGGTTTTTCCTACACTTTTATTAAGCTTTCTTAGGATAATAAAGTGAGTTTATCATTTAATAACTAGGAGATGAGTGATGTGGTGTCCCCTTCTTTAAAGGGTGGAACACTTTCCACTTTTGGTGGCATTCTCCACTTTTGGTGGTTAATTCTTAGTGGTTGGATTTCCCACCTCCATCGTCTCCTTAATTTTATATAAACTCACTACCTAGCTTGTATTTTTCATCTTGGAATCTCTTAATGCAATTCTATCATCCTGACATTGCATAATCTCTTGGATTTTTGGTTTACATTATTTATGCTTTTCCAATTTATATAACTTTGAATTTCTCTTCAAAACTTCTTTGGGTTATTCAATCTATTTCAAATTTCTAACAATTCTAATCTTGTTTGTGATATTTTATCCAATGCCTTGTTGAGCTTGTGATTGTTTGATCCATTTCCAAACATTCTTTAGGGGAGACGCTCTTGAGCATTCTTTTCAATAATGATTTTGAAATCTACTTATTGAACAACAAAAAAATTGTCTTACTTGATTTTGAGGTCATGTCTCTATATATTGTGACTTGATTCTAGAATGATACGATTTTGGCATTCCTTCTAAATGTTCCATATACATATTCTAGAATAGATTGGTGAATTACTATTCAAAATGTCCTCATCTAAACAAAAGCATTACCCTATAATGTCTCCAATTTCCTTCAAGGTCTCCATCTCCCAATACTCCTCTAGAATATTATATAATCTTACCCAAATTAGAATCTTCGTCTTTGCTTGTATTAAAGGATGAAAATGGGGTGCCCATCTTTTTATGTATAATCCTACTCCATCAATGTTCCATTGCCCCCCTCTACAAAATTATCTCACTCAATTAGACTCTTAACATTCCACCATAAAAAATTGCCCCCCTCTACAAAATTATCTCACTCAATTAGACTCTTAACATTCCACCATAAAAATCCATTTGGTAGGAATTTCACCTATAGATTTTCCCCCTAATTGTCCCTTATCAATTTTTATATTCTTTCTCTAGCCAACTGGGTTCCATAGAACTTGCTTATTAGCACCCCTTCCTCTAATTTTTTTAACCTCATTGCCAAGCTTTTGCCTTTAATTCTAATCTTTTGGTTTGTCATTTAAGTTTTCTTAGACTTTTGACTTATTTTGCACTAACATAGTTCTTCTATTCTTCTTGTCTTCAATGCCCTCTTTTCTTCGTGAGTGTAAGTATAACTTCCTAGGGTTTCCTTCATGGTCCTTCACACTCACATATGCCCTTTAGCTTCCAAAGATATTATTCTCTATTTTGAAATCTTTTGTTATTTCACACCAAACTTCTTCTCTATTTGTGGATCAATCCTTTCTCTTGTTGCAACTTCTCCCTTGTGGTTGCCATTTCCTCCCAAATTTGGTTTTCCTTCCCTAACATATTCCAAATCTTTAAATGTCCTTTCTTTTGAGCATTGCAATTGGTGAGCATCCTCCCGTGAATTTTGTGCCTTCAATTGGTACTCTAATTCATGCTTCTAGCATAGAGAGCGCATTATTGCACATTGTCGCATAATTTTCCTTTTTTCCCACCAGCGACACAATGATTTTAAAACAATGTTACATCATGCCATTACATGGCACCACATGTACAGAGTGGAATTGTTTATTGAAGATGATGAGAATGTGGTGAGTCCCACCCATCACGTCACCTCCTCATATTTCACTTAACATCGGCATTTATAAACTTATGTTGTTTCGCTTTAGCAAGGGAGCAAAGGAGGCAACGCGTTTGACTTGGAATTTAATATCATCCCCTAATTAAAATCCACTCCTTGCTCGCCATCTCTGCTTCACAATAAGTGTGAATTAAGCTCCTCTTGTCGCCCTTTTCTCCTTGCTTAAGAAAAACGATACAGGTCGAGCATTAGAGTGTGTTGAAAAAGAATCTAACACTTTAAAAATAGGCGATCAAGATTGTCAATCAATCAATTAGCATCAATCAAAGGCAATGAAACCCTTTGAACTTTCGTTCATGCAAAAAATGACAATGGAATTGGACAATGCTTTAAATGATGACAAGATTGTGAACATTCAGATTGTTGTTTAACAAATAGGTAATGTGATGACGAACTATGTAAAACGCTATGTAATGCCATGAGGCATAATGTAACATTTCTTTATAGTATTTAGCATAGAATAAAACTTTGCAAGGTCATGATACATAATGTTTGCATCATCTAACATGATTTTATAGTTTACAACATTAAATGTCACAATGTAATGTCAGTCAAGGTTGTGTGGCTTTGTGTCATACTACTTTATATTTTGTATCACTACCTAATTTTGCGCAAGGCCATGGGGCATTCCGTAGAATTGCTTAATGTTGTGAAACATAGTGTAACTATACATAATGACAGGAGGCATTGTTTAATGATATCAGGTTTCCAATTTCCATATTATAAATATCCAGAAACAATACTGATTTAGGAGGCATTGTTTTAATGCTAAATCTAAAACTTCATACCACTACATAAAGCTTATTTCTATTACGCTCATCCATATAAATGTTTTGCAACGATGGCATCCCTAAATGACAAAAATGAAAACTCGAGCCTATCAAAGAAAAGCAAGGGCTCTTTCAATAGATAGCAAGCAGGTTATGATGGGGCTACTCCATCAAGGAAATGCATGCTAGTGATAGTGTTGCCACTAATAACAACACAAAAAACACGTCAAAGAACAAGAAGTGTGTCAATGGGGCGTGTCAAAAAAAATTAATTTAAATGGGTTTTCAAGTGTCCATTCATAAAACCCTTTAAGAATGAAGATGGAGTGGACCAACCAAAACTATGCCCTTGCAAATTTACAAAAAGATCAATGTAAATGGAGAATTGAATTCAATGATGCATTGAAAACCAAAGATGAATGAACTCATATTCCCATTGCAGCTGAGTTTAAAGAACGCGTAGAATCACAAGCAAGGCTCCTACATGGAGGTTCCATATCTCCTCTATTTATATGAGATGTGTGTGTCTAATAAATTAATCATAACATGTCAATAGAAAATAATCATTTTTTTATTGGGTGAGAAGGCGGCATGTAATGCAACCTTTCTCCCAAAGTTATTTAAGTATTGGCAGCGGATAAATTGAATATTAGAATTAAGATAATTTACAAGTCGTAATATTATTAAAATTGATGTGTATAACCAATGTAAAAAGCAATATATGATAATTTAGTAAGAATTCCAAAATAAATAATTAACATGATAAATTGATTAACACACATATATGATTCAATTAGATTAACACTAAAACTAGCACTTGCACCAGAAGGGGTGCAAGGGTTACGCCGATAGAAATTATATGCACTCCATATATAGTCATAATGGAAAGTGAACTCAATAGACTGAACCATGGTTGCCATACAACAATGCTAATGCACATAAATGGAAGTGATTTCACTACACATAAATGAAATTTCGCCACAAAGCAAAAAGAAGATTTTCATGAGTTTTCAAAGGATTTTAAATAGAAGCACACTCAGTAATAGCAATATGTTAGTCATACGACAAATGACTGCCATTTACAAATTTGGTCACATTTAGCCACATACAATTCTCAAGTGTGTAATCAACCTCCATAAGCTTGTGCACCATGTTCCTATAATACAAACATTTATTATAATCCTATTTATAATTAGCTTTTTCCCCTGCATTTTTGAAGATATTGTTCGTATTCTCTATTTCTAAACTTTTGAGTGTCTTGGGAATGATTTGATTCGCCCATGGCACAATTTCCCTTTAGATGGATAGCTATATATATCAAAGAGGAAGTGATTGTATTTCTTTCATTGCAAATTGTAATGCCCCTGTTAAATAAAAATATTTGTTGCAAGTTCAAGTTTGTTTCTAGTCATGTGGCGAGGAATATTTCAACTACCTAGTAGTTGTTTTTCCGGTGTGAGAACCGAAGAACCATTCCTTAATTTAAAAAGAAAACAATAGATTATTTTAAAAAATTAAACAAGAAAAAGAGGAAGCCTGCAAATTACAAAAGCTACAGGAAACTTACTAAGCAGGGGACTTATAAAAGGATCCCCATTACCCCCAACCTTTACCACTGAGTGGGGTGAGAGAGTGAATGTAAGCCAGCTAACCCACCTCTATGACTACTTTCAACCCTAACTAAAAATAGCCATAGACAAAACCACAGTACCAATGCCTCCATTTAACAGATAAAAACACGATTGTTTTAGAATGAAATTAAAAAAAAAAATCCATCCATATAGAAATTCCAAAAAAACATACTGATGTGACTTACTTCAAGATTTTACACATTTTGTGTCGTGTTGTCAACAAGCCTATTTAAAAAGAATGGACAGAGTTTGTAGGAAGAATATTACAAAACCCTACACAAAGCAAAAATATCTAAGACAAAGCAAAATCAAACAAAAATATCTAAGACAAACCAAAATCAATCTCCCTATATTTGGTTCTACCACCACATGGCAGCCTTTTGAACCGATAAAAAAATTCTTTTATTCTTGTTTTTGGATTAATTATCAAATAATTAACAATAAATCTTTTAATATTATCAAATTAAAATCTCGGGTAATTGTAATTGGTATGCTTTAATTGAATGTGGGAAGAGAATCTTGATTTTCTCTCTACTTGTAATTGTTATAAAAAAATCTATGCTATTTAATTAGAAAATGGGGTTACACTGTAAGAGCATCTTTGATCATATAATAATACTCACATAATAATGTTTTATGAAGAAATGTTTTTCAATTGAATTATTTTAATAGTCTATAAGATAATTGTTTGCATAAAGACATTCCACTTTGTGAAATTGTATTCATGTATCTTTTTAATAAAATATCATTTTTCTCCTTAAGCTCTTTGCTTTCATTAGGCACCTCATCAATTGTCAACTCTTTGATTAAAAAAATATCTATTTAATAAAATATGTTTTTTCTCCTTAAACTCTTTGCTTTCATCAATCACCTCGTCAATTGTATTCAATTAATTGAACCACAAATCTTTGATTAAAACATTTTTCTCCTTAAGTTCTTTGCTTTCATCCTCATGATGGATCAAGCGTGTGATCTGAAACATTGATGTAAAAATTCTCACACAATCAAATTCAGAAATCATTGAAAAAGAATATTATTATTATTTTAAAAAGTGAGAAATCAGTGAATGCTAAATGTTCCTGTTTTCTTGGCGGCTGGCAGTCCACAGGGACGACTCCCTAAATTCAATTCCATTGAACAATTACAGATTTGACTGTCTCTTCTTATTTAACACATATCGCTAAAACTAATTGCATTGAAAAACATTCAACTGAGAGTGTAAAAGAAGTTAATTGCAGTGAAAACTTTAACATTCAACTGAGAGAGTGTTAAAGACCTTAAATTGCACTGAAAACTTTAACATTCAATTGAGAGAGTGTAAAAGAAGTTGTGACATCATGCATTAGCAAATGCAAATTGTCTAGTTTTTGTGCTGAATGGGCAAAGGACTGAAGTAGATTTATCTCAGATCCACCCAGCAACTACTCTGCTTTCTTATATTTGATATCATACTCACTACAAAGCAGCCAAACTTGGCTGTGGAGAAGGTACGCCTTATCATACACAAAATCTAATTTAAATTGTATATCCTATAGCTTGTTTTGCTTTACATAAACATTTATGTTTGTCTTGTTTATTGTTTTTCTAGAGAAAATGGTTTTAAGGATGTATTTTTAGACATACCCACTCGAGAACACTGTTCTTCAATATTAAAAGATTTGTAAGAAATCTAAATTCAATTTTATATACTATGTAATGTGCATAAATAAGATTCCTGTGGTAGGATAAAAAATATATATATACATAAATAAGATCCAATGATATTTAAGAATGGCTTGCAACAAACTTCATATTTTAACAAGTGAAAACTTAAGAATGACAGCTAAAACCCAACTAAGTTTTGGACAATTTGTTTTATCTAGTATTTAGAAAGCCTTAAGAGACTCGTAGACAATCATATAAGTTTTGATGAATTTATTTTAGAAGTAGAAACAGATATGAACAAGCATCTAAATTAGTAGATACTAAATACCCTTTGACAGGTTTTACAGACCAATTTGGGCTGAAGTCGTCTATAGTTTTCAGGGGGATGTAGAGCTTGTGTTGTGCATTTATCGAAATACAACACTAATACAAAGGAGACAGATGAATTTTCAGTAAGTTCGAGCTTGACACTATTGGGATCTATAGATGGTTGTTCCATCACAACTTCTGAAGGGCTTGGAAATTGCAGGGATGGACATCATGCTATCCACAAAAGGGTTGCAGGTTTTCATGCATCATAGTGTGGGTACTGCACTCCAGGATGGTGTATGTCTCTTTATAATGCTCTTCGTCAGGCTGAATCCAAATGAAACCGTGATCATAAACATGGCTTTTCAAAAAATTTGGTTTTGGAAGTTGAGAAAGCCATTGCAGGGAATGTATGCAGGTGTACTGGCTACCGACCCATCTCTGATGTTTGTAAAAGTTTTGCAGGGGATATTGATTTAGAAGACTTGGGTCTCAACATCTTTTGGAAAAAAATGAAATTTCTGACCCAAATAAGTTGCCTGAATACAATCCAACTCGACTTTCTACAGATTCCAAATTCTGTAGACAAAGATGTGAAGATTCTAGAACACCCACATCCACCTTGAATGAGATTTTGGGGGCTCTAGAAAAAGTTGTTGAGGAAAATGTTGAACCCAAGCTGGTAGTAGGTAACACAAGTACTAGAATCTACAATAACATAGAACCTAAAGTTTTTGTTGATATCAGTAACATCTCAGAGCTACAGATTATTGCGAGACATGATTCTAGGATTGAACAAAATTCCCTGCTTCCCTTCACTACTCTGCTCGAATTTCCAACTACTCACATGATTAGTACTAAAATTAGTTTCATTGAGAGACAATGATTTTACATAGTTGGGAAATTTAGAATGGTAGTCAGTACTAAGAAAAATCCTATGTGAAGTCACCTTTTTAACTGGGTTGGCAGAAGATTTATTCAAGCTCACCATTAGCACTTGGGCAGCATCATGAGGGGCAAGGCGCAGGCTTATTCTGGAAGGAAAATGCCCTTCTTTTGAAACTGTAGTTGTTTTCCCAAATGCCAATTGAATAACACTGCACCTGACATTATCAACGCTCATTTCAATTTCCACAGTCATTCAACACTACTGGCTTGTATTTGAGTTGAATGATTGCCTCCATCTGCTAGCGGGTCAAAGCATATTGAAGCACTGCGTTGTCTGTATTGGGTAGTTGAAATTGCAAATGGGTATGGGAATTTTTCATGGCGAGAAGAGGAGCATACCCTGTGACTGCACAGTAACCGCTTGTGGAGCATGAATAGGTCATAGCATCGAACCTTTGCTGCTCCGGATTGATACAGATGAAGAAATTCTCTTCCAAGTCGGTTCCCATGGACACCAGAAAAGATTTTAGTGACTCTTTGGAGGCATAATTTTGTTTAGGCTGGAGCCCATCATGTTGAAATAAGAGAACCCACTTGGAAGGGGGATTCACAGACGCACAGCCAGAAGAATCTGCAGAGGAACAAGAAATTGCAGAGCTCTTTACATGTCTATGGATCTACTCACAAAAGTGAACTTTCAGATGTATTAGTGTCCTTACAAAATAATGTGTTGCGGCCCTTGCTTGGAGCACGGTTGAGGATCTCTTCCAGTAGACATGATATGAGAGGAAGCGTCTTCTTCTCCATTGATTCTTCGTTTCCCAGAGGGCAAGCATTTGAAACCCGCAAAGCGCAACCGCCACACTCTGCAGGCCACTCACCGCCCAGAATAAAATAGAAGGTTACACACCATGCAGATTTGATATGATTTCGTGCAAATTTGATACAATATTGTACAACTGTGAGATTGAACGTGGAGCGGAAATTTGTAACCGAAAATGATTTCTGATGAGCAGTTTAAGGGCGTGAGACTGTTTCAGGCGCGTGAGATAGGTTTTGCTGAAAGCTCATACCATATATAGCCTATCGGCTAAAAACTTCAAGCGGTGATGAAAGGCAATGGGGTTGAACGTATTTTGAACGCATTTAAAGTGAACATATCTGCTTTTCATTTATTGTGAGTAGATTGAAGCAACGGCTGTAGGGGAGATCTGATTTCATCCACGAGAACCAGTAACCAGCAAACCATTGACAGTTTAACGGCAACCGGGAGTTGTTTCATTGTGTGAGACATGTTTCAGGCTAAAAGCCCATCCATAATATAGCCTATCGGCTAATAACATATATATTTTCAATATATTTTAACATCAATGGTTTTCAATACTCATTTGAATCATAACACTTAGAATATGCCTCTCACCCTAGGAAGATGTCAATGGTATTGGTTCTCACTATGAACACTTTGGAGGACCTATATAAAAACACAGTTTGTGCCCACTCGCACAAAGCCCTAGCTAGAACAATCTCAAGTGTATTTTGTACCCCGAGTTGCTCATAGTTCACCAAACCACTTTTTTCTTCCTCGAGTGTTCTCCATGTCTCTTTCCAAGTCTCTTATAAATTATTTATATAAGTCTTAAGGGTCGGTTTCCAAACCATCACACCACTTCACAAATATTGCCTTTAATTATTATTAATAAATATAATTATTTCTACCTTTTTAAAAGATTTTTCTTAAATATTCTTCATTAATCTCCATTTAAACCAAAGATCATATTATCCTTTATTTTTCTCTCTTTTTAATATTTTCTCAACTTTCTTTTGTATTGGGGAAAAAGTTTCATAACATGGCAGCACCTTGCTCGTGTGTGAATTATTCCCTACTCCTTGCATTAGTGGCAATACACGTTGCTTCTCTTTATTTTTGCTCAGGTATTTCCTAACAAAAGCCATTTTCACAAGTTCAATGTTTTGTTTTCTTGTGCAAGTATCAAGGGTTTAGTGGGAGATTTTCATAGTGGTGATGGGTACTTTCAGGACGGTGCGCACAGTATCTGACAGACATGTTCAGGATATTATCCTAGCAAAGGGCCTGTACAATTTAAGGGTGTAAAATACTCGTTCCTCAAATCACTGAAAATTCTGCGAATAAATTAGCGGAATTTCTTAATAAAGTTATACTGTAATAGATTATGGCCCTATTGATCCCTAAAACTTATCTGATTATGTTCAGTGATAGCATGGAAGAAGAATGAAAGTTGGTGCTGCTGCAGGCTCTCATATTTCAACTGATTTGGATAAGCTTTTCATGTCTTACTGAAACCTTGGCCAAGAAACATGGAGACCTTCCTTTTTATTGCCAAGACTTAAACACATTATATAGAAAATCTAAAATCTTTTTAAGCTGTTACTTGGGAGGGGTGCTTGGAGATATGTTGTGCGTATCACCTCCCTACAAAAAAGAGTAGTGCGTTGAGTTGTTAAGAGGAAGAATTCTATAGGGTACTCCTCAAAAAAAGCAGTATACATGACGGATTACTCGGTAAAATTCAACCATAGCAAGGGGTTACAAACTCCAAGCAAACTTGCTTGAAGAAAGACAACTAAAAACAAAACCTTGAAAAAAGCTACCACTAAAATCAAAACCCTGAAAACAACTGCCACAAAGCTATATTCATCAAGTACCTCGGATGGTATCCTCCTTGGAGGAAACCAAGACTCCCGCTTCTTCTACCTTTCTCCAAACAGCTAGACACACCAATCTTTGCAATTGTAAGGAGGTGCTATACACAACATATCTTCAAGCATATCCATTCTTAATAACAACTTAGAAGATTTCTATACAAAGTGCCAAGATATATATATTGGAATTTGCAGTTATTTCTGGTCAGTTGCAGCATTTGTAATCAACTACTTAGACCAACATAACATCAAATAACAAACAAAACACCATCAGACTTAACTTTCATGTCTAACTTGCATTTCAATTACAAGTTTGTATTAAAATATAAAAATCTAGTAGTCAATTGTCTACATAGCAATCAAACTACTGTAATTTATAGCCAAAAGTGGTCAGTTGCAGCATGTACTATCTTTAGATCATCATATCAGCCCATCAATTCAAATCAGGTGTGAATTTACAATTTAGAATGACATCAGATAATAAACAGAATACAATCAGACTTCGTTTGTGTTGAAGCTGCATTTCTATTACAAGAAAATATTAAACTATAGAATCATAATAATCAATTGTCTAGATAGCAATTAACTATTGCAATTTGCAGTCATGCCCTGTCAGTTGTAGCATTTAAAATATCGCTGAAAGATAATTATGTGCTGCTTGTTTTGCTGGTTGTATTCCAGGTGATAGCTTACTAGTAACTGTGTGAATTAATAACTTTGACTATGTGTAAGTATTGACACATTGATAATTATTATTGACTTTCAGAGTTAGCCCTGTGGCAAAGCCAAAGCTCGGTGAATATTCAATTAAAATTTCCAGAGCCAAAAATTATGCGCAGATATTGTTAATCATTAAAATTACACTAGTTAACACAGCTCTCCTTAGCCTTTTGTAGTTGAGTCTATAAAACAAAATTCTTTAAGCTTTTAAAGCCAATTTTCTGTAAATGTTTGTTACAGATGATGATAAAAGTGAATGATAGCACAACAGCTGCACATACAAGTGAATGGTGTCACAACACCTACACATGGACACTCTCCACCACTGCTGGTATAAGCTAGCTTCAAGTTCATTCTGGGCCACCTTTGTCATATTGTCCATATTACCATCGAAGGGCCAATAACATCATGATCAACAGATCCTCCAATACGTGCTCATCCAGGAATATGTAACATCCTATAATGAAGAAATGGATGGGCAAATAAAAAAAATAGTTATACTAACCGTTTAAGAATAATATAAGGCTTCTTTTTGTGATAATGGATATTACCCTTCAAAAAAAGGGAACTAATAAATATCTCTCTAGAAATGGTTAAGGTTATCTGGCACCAGAAGGGAAATTTCCACCACCATCATTACAAAATTAAATCCTAGAACTCAGTAAATTACTAAATAATCTTGAAAAATGGAACTGGGGGCATTTGCCAACAGCCACTAGAATTTTCTTGAACCACATTGGTAATAAAACAGAATACACGGACAAGCAAATTTACAAAAGCAATTATTCCTTGCCTGTAAAAAGATTCAAGAATTATTCAAAGAATGTGTAAATTTTAAAAATTTAATTCGTTCTCCAATTCCTGCAAAAATGAAAGTAAACATGACTCAGTTGAAAACCTTGAAAACCTTGCTCAAATGTCTTTTCATCATATCAAAGGAAGAAAATCTTTATTTACCAATTTATTCTGGTAGCTAAAAAATAACTTGAAAAGGCAATGGACAAAGACTTTGGATGTAATATAATCAAATACCCGATAGACACTATAACTAACATAATAGATTTATGGTTCCCATAGCAATGATAACATATGCACAAGGCAATGCATTGGTCCAACCAGCACTGAATTTTCTCACAATATATTAAACGAAGTGGCACTAACTGTTCAGTTTTGGGTCACAGTATTTAGGGATTTCAGCTTAAAAATTCTCGGTTCAGTTCAGATTTGGGTTCAGGTTCCCGAATGGGGTTCGGTACAGTAATTGAGTGGAAAAAAAATTGGGGTTGTGTTTAGTTTGCATTTGTAAGTGAAAAAAATATATAAAAATCATAAATATTTATAACCTGAAAATAACAATTCAATTCATAAATATATATTATTATACTATTAAATTTATAATATTATATAGAAATTTTAAAATATTGTATTAAACTAGCATAGATATCTAAAATACATCTATCTAAAAAACAGCTAGAGATATCAATCTTGAGTTATTTTATTTACTTGGGATTTCTTTTATTTTAATTTAGAACTATTTAAGAATTATTTTAAATTCTTTACATCGTTACTTTATTTTTATTTGACAAGTATTTTTTATTTACTTAAGAGTTATTTTATAGTTTCAGTCTTCTTTTTTTAATTTCTGCTGGCTGTGTTTTAGTTTTTATGTACATGGTCACGATATGACACTTCATGCCATGCTGCCACCATAGAAAATCTATCAGCATAATTATAAATATTAAAACTTATATAGATAGACCATATAATGATAGAAGCTTCACTATGACTTTGATATCCCTTTGATATGCCATTAACGCCGCACTGTGTAATGATGTGAAGTCATATCATTTATAATGTTAAAGAATTTGAAACATATTGAAATCTTGTGGGGTTTGATATTTACCGAACTCCCACTTTATAAGTAAAGCAGAGATGTCAATCTCCATTCATGTAATAAAACCTCTCCTCATCACTTAATTTATCCCGCCACATCGATGATAAATTATTCGATGTATTAAACAAGGAACGAAAGTTCCTTATATAGATTTACAAGAGACGATGTTTCTAAAAGAAACGATCGTAGACTGAAGATAAATTTAGAAACTATCTAAACTAACTAAAGACGACTAAAATGACCATTAATATTACATTATTTAATATATTTAATACCCTCCCTTAATGGTCATCGCTCTAACTACCCACAGAAACAAAGAACGTTCTACCACAAAAGACAAGAGCCTGCCACTGACTCTGCCACTTGAGATGAGTCTGCCACTCTCTCAGAAACTGCAGAACTTCTGAAAACAACCAGAACTGATCACAAAACATCCAACTTGATGTTGGGTAACAAAGTTGTCCCTCCCTGTAGCCAGAGACTCCAAAAAAACAACTACCATGATTTTGAGGAAAAATCGGCAAACCCTCCAAACTTTTGCAGATGAGCACGACGCTCAAGAACAAACTGCAAGAAACCACGATTTTTGAGGACAAAATCGCAAAACCCTGAATCTGAAGTTTACAAAGCATCGTTTTTTCGGGAAAAATGGTAAAAAACCCACAAAGGAATCCAAGTAGCTGGCACAGAATCCGAAACACAAATCAGCATACAAAACATCGTTTTTAAGGAAAAAACGGTAAAACCCTTTCATGATTTTTCAGGCAAAAATCAGAAAACCTCACAAAAATTTTCAGGAAAAAATATTAAAAAACCCTCCAAATAATTTTAAGGAAAAATTATAAACCCAACAAATAATTTTTAAGGCTAAAATTCTAAAACCCACCAAATAATTTTAAGGAAAAGATTAGAAAATCCCAACAAATAATTTTTTAAGCTAAAATTCTAAAACCCACCAAATAATTTTTAAGGAAAAAATTAGAAAAACACAACAAATAATTTTTAAGGACAAAATTATAAACCCACTAGATAATTTTTTAAGGGCTAAAAATTATAAATCCCCATGAATCAGAAAGCCCATTAGAATTTTTTTTCCGGGAAAAAATTATAAACCCATATCGCCACAGGAACCCGCACGAGAAAAGGGGCGATGTCCAAACCCTAGCCGCAGGGAAAAAAGCAAAGGTGTCAACATTTGCAGAAGGAAGATCACGAACCAAGAGCATAGAGGATTTCAGAAAACCCTAGCCGCGGGTTGAACACAACACTCAGAAAAACACTCTACAATGCAACTGTAGAACAGGTCGTGGAAAAGCAATGGCGGAAACGAGATCTCAAAATCCTGTCGCAGGAGGTCGCGGGTACTCAAAAACATGCACAGGAAAAATCCTTTGCGCGGGCTCTGCAACCCCCGACAGAGGTCACGAGCACAGAAACCTCATAGAGTCGCGTCGACGGTAGGAAAAAGAACGCGGGCTTTAGAGACCAGGTCACGCGCTGGGGACGAAAACGAGCACAGAAAACGCGAATCGCAAAACCCTAGCCGCAGGTTGAACAAAAAACGGCTCAAGAAGAAATTGATGGCCCACAAACAAGCAAAAATGGCCACGAAAATTGTTTTTCACAGGCAAACGGCTCGAAAAAGGAGCAGAAAAAAGTTGCACGGCCAAGAAAGACGTGATTTCTGAAAACCGACACTCGGGTTTTTGGAAAAAAACATGATAAGGGTTATCACGATTTTGCAGAGATCTCCAATGCTAGAAAACCCTCAAAAAATCCTTCAATTTTTCTTCACTAAAAAACTTCACTGAAAAAAATTTCAAACCCTCCCAAAATCCTGGGTCTCCTGTGAGGGAATCAGACCCAGACCCGCTCTGATACCATGATAAATTATTCGATGTATTAAACAAGGAACGAAAGTTCCTTATATAGATTTACAAGAGACGATGTTTCTAAAAGAAACGATCGTAGACTGAAGATAAATTTAGAAACTATCTAAACTAACTAAAGACGACTAAGATGACCATTAATATTACATTATTTAATATATTTAATAATCGATTGCTTTTTCCTATGCCTATTCTTAGAGGATTTTCAAAGAGATTAAGCTAAGGTGGAAAAAGGTGGATGACATGCCATGTTCCCATCTCTTTCAAAATGAACCACCTGCGTCCCATAAGTACAATAGATTTTGGCATGTTAATCAAATAGTTTTATTTCTATGTTACCAGATCCTCCTGCAAACAAGCCAGATCAAGGTCCAATTCAAACCAAATCTGTGTTCCTGGTCCAGTCTTAATGCAAATTCCGACAGGATCCTTGGTTATGATGTTGGGTTCATCCAAAACAAACCCAGACAAACCTAGGACAAATCCAGGGGAACCTAAGCGAACCCAGGGCGAACTCATATGTCCTTGAGCCACTTTTTTGCTTTTTTGCTTTCTACTTTTTTTTTTTGCTTTGACTTTGACCTAGGCACCCTAAAAAGTCACTTCTAAAACATATCAAACACCAAAATAAGTTCACTTTAGCTCATTTCTATTGCAAAAAACAAATATCATTCCAAGTCGCTTAACATTCATTTTTGCTTGTTGAATCAACAAAGGGAGTTGAAGATTGATCTTTGAAGGTTCGACAATGATTGCATTGTCATTCTTACGTCTTTACAAGCGTCCATTGGCTGCCAAGAAGATCATAGAATAATTTTTTGCAAAAAGGTAAAGTTTTTTTTTCATTTTTTTCCTCCATTTTTGTTTTACAAACATGAAACAAACATTTTGTTTCGTTCTTTTTCTTTCATTCTTCTATGAATGCATCAAAAGAGCTAGGTTTTCTATATTTATTTTTTGTTTTTAACTTATTACGCTGAAGGCGTGTCTTTATTTGAGTTTCACAAGCTCATTTTGTCTGTGAATGGTTCAAAAGCACCAAGAGGCCTTGCAAGACGGTTAAACGAATCTCAATTGTTCATCATTTTTCGCCATTTTTTCGGCTGCTTTTCGTTGTTTTTTACTGTTTTCCCCGCCACTATTGGTTTCTACTCCTCCAAACTCTTCCTCACTAGTATTGACCTTTCACTCCTCCAATTTGGCGAGCTGCGGCCTAAAAATAAGGTTTCAATGATGGTTTTAGAGTACGTTGATAAGATACAACTGGTTCCAAGTGGCAGGGGTTATATTTGGATTTGCCAAGGATTTGATGTTAGATATTCAAGTTCATATAATCGAGTGAAAGCCCATTTGTGTGGAATACATGGACAAAGCATCAATGCTTGCCTTGGAAAGAATGGTGTACTAGTGCCACCGGAGCAAGTGATAGCATATATTATCGAGCAAGAGTAAATAGATGAACTAGTAGGTCGTAGATCAAATCACCCCTTAACAAAAAGAAGATCAGAAGGAATGAAGATTCCAATGCCCACATCTAATCCCAATGTTGTGGTAGAGAGCCACCCATTTATTGCCACTCCTAAAAGTGAACAACCCACTACAAACAAAAGACCAAAGGGACCTTTGGAAATTTCATTTCAAAATGAGACTCGAGACATTGCCAATCAACACATGACAAGATGTATTTATGCAAATGGGTTGGCTTTCAATGTTGTTTGCTTACCATATTAGCAAAAAATGGTGAAAATAAGTAAGGAGGCTCCAAAGTGTACAAGGGCCCAAGTTATGAGAAGGTGCATGGCACCTTATTGGAAAAAGAGGTCAAGCTTGTAGAAGATTCATTGAAGCCCATAAGGGATTCAAGGATTGAGACAGGTGTGTCCATTGTTTCGAATGGGTGGAAATATATTAAAGATTGGCCATTGATCAATGTCATAGGAGTTTCCCTTGAAGGGGCAATGTTTTTGGCAACTGTGGATTGTAGGGGCAGGTCAAAAATAGCCAATTTATTGCTGATATTCTCATTGCAATCAATGAGAAAATGGGACCCCATAACATTGTTAAAGTCCTAACAAACAACACAATGAATTGTAGAGTTGTTGGATTGTTGGTTGAGGAACACTATTCACACATCTTTTGGACACCTAGTACGGTCTACTCTCTCAATCTTATGCTACAAAACATTGGAAATAAAATTGACTGGATAAAAGAGTTGTATGCAGAGGTCGATGTGATGAGCTTGTTTAGAAATAAACAAACCAGTGATGAATTTGCTCAGTAGTAAAAAATCATTAATGTGCTTGCTCAAAAATAAAGACAATGCCCTTTAGGATAGAACGCAAGTCAACCAAATGATTTGCCAATATTGAACACATGAACAGAATTTGCATGAAATAACCCGTCAATACATACGCGGCGCTCACTTATTTCATATCGGAATCTATACAATATGAAATCCAGGAAATGATGTGAACTAGAAAATAACCAGTGATAAAAGACTCGCAACCGTATTACATAAGAATCACATGGAACACAATGCAGGTGTCGCACAGTGGTAGATAGCGCCAAGTGGAACGAGACAATGTTAAAATCCTATATGATCTGGAGCAGCAACGTTGAGCGATCCCGTCTTCAACACTCCTCAGACCATGAAGCCTTCCTTCAGATATCCCGACACACTCTAAGTTGGCCCGAGCAAGGACCCCCGTGGATGAGTTGCGCTAGCCTAGCAATTATTGAGACGCCTTCAGAATGACTTTGATGCTCCGTGAATGCCCGTGACGCCAATGATGCTATCTTTGTGATTGCAGACTATTCAATGCTCTAGCCAACCTAACGACTCTTCTCATTCATTGATCATATAGCGGTGTTCCTGGATGAAGTCGACTCCCGGGTAACAGGATGTCCGTGAGCACACAAAGAGGACTTGCCGTTGGCTGATGGTGTAAGAGGGGTACCGGCCAGAGCCAAAGGCTCGACTAGATCGTTCTTAGTCCTCCTAGCTTCGCCCCCTTCTTGGAAATGTCAAATCAACTTAGAACTGAGAACTTGGCGAATGAAACAATTTGAAGAACACAATATGAGAAATGAAGCTAACACAAATTCACAGAGTTTGCGAATACGTCTAGACCTGCATATATTTGGGCGAGACTATGTCCTCCCCGATTGCATGGACGCCAATGCCTTACAAATTCGTGATGCCAATCAAGGAGCCACAAGCCAGTATAAATACTCTCCAGAACGCCTTCCCGAGTGGGTCGGCCACAACAATAAATTCAAATATTATTTTTAATAATTTAAATTTAAAATTATTATTTATTATTTAACATTATTATTTTTTAAATATTTAATTATTATTTAATTATTATAAAATTCAGAAAGGAGTGTTTAAAAACACTACTTTATCGCCAAGATTTGAAATGGGGCCTCATCAATTGGCAGGGACATGACAATTGAAGACATCCAAATGTTCATCACCAACCACCACATGTCGCAAGACAATTTTTGATCATTTTCAAAATTGGAGCTATTGAAGGTAAGTACACTATAAGATTTTATATTTTGGTTTCACTTTAGTTACTTCAAAAATAGGTCATAATTTGATAGCGTATTCTAATTCTTCTTTAAAGTTTGTTTTTTTCTTTTTTTCTTTTTTATTTTTTAATGGGTTGTTGAGAGTCGAGACCCATTTCGCCTCTAACACAATCATCTTGAGACAACTTGTGAAAGTTCAAGAGACACTTTCTAGCATGGTGATTAGCCAAAATTAATCCATATGGAGGCAAAGCAACACTGAGAGGGCAATAAATATTAAGCGGATGATCCTAAATGAATTTTGGTGGGATCGTGTGAACTTTCTCCTTAGTTTAATTGAGCCCATTTTGAGGATAATTCCTTATACTAGTATGGACAAGCCTTGCTTAGGAGAGTTATATGATGGCATCATCTTAATGATTGAGAAGATGAAAAGCATCATAAATGCAAAAGAGCAAGACCTTGAAAAAAACTTTTTTCAAACAAGTGCACACAATTATTGAAGAAAGTGGAACACAATGACCACCCCACTACATCTTCTTACCTTTGCATTGAGTCCAAAATACTAGATGTTGAGATTCTTTCTGTGCCAACAAGGGTTGTTCTGTATAAAAATTTAGAAGTTGCTGAAGGGTACAAGGCAGTACTTCGTAGATTGTTCCCTAATATTAATTTGCAAGATGCAGTCACAAGTGAGTTCATTGATTTTATACACTCAAATGGTCAAAGTATTGAGGTTCTTTGTCATAAGATTAAGAAGGATGCTCACAGTTGGTGATACTTCCATGGCCAACAATTCCAACACCTACAACCCCTCACAATCAAAGTTTTGTAGCAAGTTTAATAAAAAAAAAAATTGGTCTTTAAAGTTTCAACTTTCATTTATAGTTTTTAAATTTGTTTATTTTTATAATGTGTAACTCTGTCTCTTTACTTTGTCTTAATAAGTTGCTAGTTCATCTACATCTGTGAGGAATTGGAGCACATATTTTTTCACCCACTCAATAAAGTGCAATAGATTGCACTCAAAAAGAGCAGAGAACTTAGTATATGTGCATTCCAACTTGTGCCTACTTTCACATAAACAATATGGCTACAAGGGGACACAAAGTTGTGGGATACAGAGCCAAAGTATATTGACTTGGATGCTTCCACTTCCCAACATATTGCACTTGAAGAGTCCAAAAGTTGGCACACGTTTAGTGCAAGTGGCACTAGAACTGGCACTGTATGTGATTCATCTAATGTTCTTACATCATCTAAAATCGATGATCATTTAGAAAATCCTTTTGATGATTAAAACTAATTGTTGAACTTGATATTATTATTTTAATATTGAGCTTGAAGTTTTATATATATATATATTACATGCCTTTTATACAGACTAACCCAAACCCAAAAAAAATTGCTGAATCCACAAACCCAAACAAGGATCCACACAAGAACCGGTAACATAGTTTTATTTCCATTCATGCATTCATTCGTCCATTCTCAAAGAAAAGATGAAGCAGAGAGGATTCACAGTCAAGAATGGGAGTTTGCTAGGGTTAGATAAGGTGGTGCCATTGTTGACTATTAATAGACAGCAGCTTAGTTGAGCAGATCCTCTATTGCGATAGAACTCGCATGACCAGTGTGAAATGAAACAATAAAGTGAAGAGCTTGTCCCCCATTTTCAAGCTTCCAAATGATAGTTTATTGAAAGCTTAAACCAGACACCCGTGTGGTACTCTCAGAAATCACATTTGCCAGATATATAGATAGGGTCTGATCCAAGAACTAGACTGGGACCTGATGATTAGCACCTAAAGGCACAATCCCTTCACCCAACTGGAAAAATAAAATAAAAATAAAAAAGAAGTTTCTCTGTACTAGGTTATGCTGGATTTAGCCAGATTATCATGGGTTCATCTGAGACAAACCCACCGGTATCTGACAGCACCCCGGCCAAATCCCCTCGCATACTGGACCCGGATCCAGGCATGCCCACTGAAGAATCAATAACAGTAATGTATTATCTTGTATCACTGCTTGCCTTGGTAGTTCACTGATGCCAAAAGTTGTGGAAAAAAGATAATCAGAGATAAACGAAGTTGTTTGAAAATTGCAGTTGTCTGTATACAAAATTTCAGCTGTAATTTCCTATCAAATGTCTTGATGTTGCTAAATTATAAACAATTTATTAAATTTTCATTTTAAAGACATAACTAGCATTAACAAGAATCAAGACAATTAGAGAAACTATTTAGAGAGATTTTAGCATACAAATGAAGCACTATTTATAATATTAATCAGTGTCAATAAACGAAAAATAATAATCAGCAGTACCTTTGCAAATAAAATAAAACCATAATTTTACTTTGAATGAAATAACAGCAGAGGCAACATATTATGAGAATTATGAGAAATATTGATACCAATGTAAATGGAATTGTTAAAAATTCTTGAGGACTTTTTCCATTGGGACACCCTCTGCTATCAGAAGAGACGTGACATCCTGCAGTGAAGAAACATTAATAAATGTCAGGAACACTTCAGACTCCACTCAATAGATGCGTCCAAATTTAGTAATTTAGTTACCAGTTTGATGAATTGAGCTATCATAATATAATATCATTGATGGCACCAGCGAGTGGGGCCATAACTGTTGTGGAAGCATCAACCCTTAAACATTTTTAGTGATTTGCAAGCATCAATCCTTGAACATATTTAATGATGTTGAGAAACATTTGTAATGGATAACGTGATCAACCATTAAAGAACTTCACTGATTTGAAAGTCATCAGTGAGCAAAGTTTTTTTCCAAGCATTTTCAATTGCATGGATCTACCTCACTGGAAACTATAATTAACAGTCTATATTTTGTTTATTCGTAGATGTGTTTGATGACTACATACACTGCTGACCACTAACCACGATGATTTGTAGAATGTTAATAAAATATCAGATATCTTGCTCCCCTCTGAATGAGTATATGTCTTGAGGAGGTAATGTCAATTTCCCTCCCTTATCAGTGTCAGAATCTGGTCATTGGACTAATCACTTGTGATAACACATAGTTGATCCAGAACCAAGGAAGTTATTTGGAAAACACTCAAACATCCTGGAACTAGGGTGTGTTATAAGCCGAAGCAAATCATAAGAACAACTGCAGTATATAGAGAACTGTAATACTGAACAGTGAATGGAAAGAGAGCAAAATATCGTCATGGTGTAAACAAGAAGATAGAGCTGATAATATAAATGCAGTACTATATATTAATGCAAAGTTAAAGTACAGTATATGTCACAACTTGTCTATAGAGCTACATGTTGTATGCTGCTGCAGTAAAATGTCAACACATATGCAATGCAAAACTATGCAGGTTCCAAAGATTCTCATTCTGTTGTCAACCTATCCACATCAGTGTCTGCCTCAATTCCTGTAAGTATGCTATCCCATATGTATGTTATATTGTTATTGGAAACTCAATAAAATAAAATCATGAAGATGCTGAGTTCATCCTTCGAAAACTTGCTGCTATAAATTTTATCCCAAAAATTAATAGGTCGTGTTGCTTATATACAAGATTCCTGTAAGATTGATTAAAATACTTAGTAAAGCATAAATATGATCAAGATATTGTCTAGTAAACTTGTCACAATAAATGCTAGGCAATACTGATTTCAAGCATGTGCATTATTGTTGTTACATTTGCAACTAGAGCTTTTGTCCAACAACTGATTCCATACCCTGCTAGGAAATGTTGTAGAAAAAGAGAAATATTAATCCAAAGTGCTAACAGATTTGTGCAGGTTCCTGAACAGAGAACAAAATTCAGGATTTGAGTTTGATAAAGATGCCATGAACTCCCATACGTTATTTGGACCATAATGATAATTGATATTGTTATTACAACCAAAATAGTGTCAATGTTGTATACCTAATGAACTACTAGTTTGTTACATAGTTACCAAGAGACTCATACTATAGCCCTTTGTACTTGTCTCCATATCAAAAAAGCATGTTGGTGTGAACATGGTATATTACTTAACTATTTTCATATTATGTCCTATTCACACTTGCATACTTAAGCTTACTTAGGTCATTTACATTTTGGGTCTCATATTATATGATTAAGACACTTATCATGATCTTAGTAAGTCCTAAGGTTTTATCCTTGTCTTTATAACAAGGATTTCTCATTTCATTATTGTATATTCTACCAATTTCATTTCTGCGTCTGATATATTCTCTAGCTTAATAGCATTTTTAATGTTTCTCTTGTCTGGAAGTTTGTTTTGGTTGCACGTAATCCTTGGGCTACTGTGGGATTGATCAACAACTCTCATGTAATATCAGAGCCTCCAAATATGCAATTCCCTTCACTCATTTTGGAGAGTTTCAGCTAACAACTTTCATAAAGTGCATCCTAGTGCAAAAAGGACCTCTGGTTGAGTTCAAAGGCCCAAAAACCTATAAATCCATATAAGGCACGATGGAGTTTAGTGCCGGAAAATTTCAGAGCTCTTTTTTGTTTGCAAAAATTGAGGTGAAAATACATACAAGTGTACAGATTCATACGGGAGTTGTACCATCATTGTATTGCTAATATGCCATTATTGTGTAGAAATCCACTTATGTCATCTCTGTGGAATCTGTACACACAATAGAAAACTCATTTGACGCAAAGGTTCAATTTCGCAATTTTTAATTAAAAAATTTGTTTCCTACACAAGATGACATTAAACTTGACGGCACAAAATCAGTTAAGGTTTACAACCCCAATCATAACAACCAGGGGCCGAGGGCTACTTCTTCATAAAGGGACCAAAGCCCCTAGGCATGTGTAGAGCAGAGCCCTTGGTCATTTCCAAACCAAGGGGTTGTATCCTGTGGGTGGTGCCCACAAATCACCACTCAAAATCATTGCCACAAGCCACCTGCACAGATAAACAAAGGGACAACCCCCAATCACACCCAACCCCAAAGGATCCAAGTCTACAAGTTGCCCCACCAGCAGTCGCCACTGTCATCCACTCGTTTTTTATGCTATTGAGGGGGGGTTTTCTTCCTGAAGCCATAACTTGTGCATACATTATCTGTTTTTCACTGAAAATAGGTGTTGTTGAGTCTGAGCATTACATAGCCATATACTTGGTTTTTCTTAATTTTTCCATAGGTACCTATTATTTCAGTTTGAGGTCACTTTTTTCTATTTAGAATTGTACTTTGAATATCTTGCAAAATATGGGGACAATTTTTATGTTGCAAGGATTCCAATTTCACATGTTTTGATCCCTAATCTATATGAGGGAGACTATCATTGTAAAATCATGGATTTTTCAATTCATCTTTCTGTTATCATCCTAAACAAAAGGAAATATAAGTCTTGGCAAGAAGGCATCTTGAAACATCTTAGGTGGTTTCATCTCTTGCCACATCTCTATGGACTTGTCCCTGAACAGGTACACCTAATCAAAAGCAAGTATAGGATATCAAGAATGATCATGTCCTTGGACTGATTGGTTGTAGTGTTGATTTTAACACTATGTTCTATCACAAATATTGAATGTCCACGCACTCTTTGGACTAGAATTTGGGAGATCTTTGGAGACCCACATCTCTCTCCATTCCTAGATGATACTATTATGAACAGTATTCCAACCCTTGATGATTGTGATAATCTACCACATGATTGATGACAATGATACAGATGAGCAACTTGATTATTTGGCAGGTCTTGATAGTTGTGATGGCATTGAGGCTTTACCTAATGCTCCTTCTCCTCCTACAGAGATCTTCATTGATTATTTTGCTTCTACGACTCCTAATCCAAATTCAGAGGCATCGTCTTCTTTATCTTCAAGATGCTATCCTAAAGATGAGGATTCTTGCTTTCCAACATTGGCAAATTCATCTTCAGGTGTTCGTATTCAAACATCTTGTGTGAACACATCATCATGTGATGGCCAGTATAATTGGATGACATACATCGAGATCCCATCTCCATCACAAGTAAACACCACCCAGATTGCAGGCTGTGCCTAGTCAGAACAGCACAGCCAGATTATTGCAGGCACAGTCAATGCCCTGACAAACCCAGGTTGACCAGGTTAAAAAACACACCCCTTTAAAAAATCATGTATAAAACACATTTTACTCAAAAAGCAAAGGTTTTTGGCTTCTTTAGACTTATTTTAATGCAGGTTTAGGCTTAAAGCTTTTTTCAAAAAAATTGCAGATGTAGGGTTTAGGGTTCTACGCACTCTATTTGGCATGAAATAACAATTGCAATTTTTTCCATGTTTCTATCGAGTATTTTAGCATTTCTTAATTTGCCATTTTTTGCCATTTTAAACCCATGTAATCGAATTCCATTTACACTTTCAGTTTGCCAAGTTTTTGCCATGTAAATATAATGCTACTATGCCATGTAGTATGATTGCATGATTCTTATAATACACATGGACTCATAATTGTATAAACATAAGGAATATATACCCAGCTTCAATTAGTGAAATCAACAATCAAACCTATTATCTACAGCAAATAATTTCTGTAATACAATTGGAAAAATATATTTCATTACTAAAATTCACATTGGAAAAATACAGCCATACACAGAAGATTGATTCTTTAATACAATTGTCTATGCAACGTCTCAAAGAGAATGCAATACTACCATGGATGTGGGCTTGAGACAGTTAATGGAAATGTCATTAGGAGAGTACAATATTTGAATACACATAAAACCAAGATAAATTCTCTCTTCACCAACTTGAGTACCTAGGAACTAGAGGACAAAACTATGATAAAATTATGATTTGTGAATTGGAATCCACATAATCTTCATCCATTTTACCTGTCAAGTGACTGTAGCATATTTACAAAGGGCATTTAGTATTCAGTACCCATATGTTTTGCTTGCTGCAATGGCCATACGGTGGCTTCCAATTGTCACCATTACTATACAAGACACATATCCATATCTCCCTACCTCTCTCATCACAGTGTCACATTGAAACGGAATGAGTATAAAATATGAGCTAATGTTTGACCTTGTTACTCAGTTGCTAAACTTCAAAAATTGACCTTAAAACCTGAGCAATGAATGTATAATTTAATTGCTAAACAAAGTCTTCCTTTTAAGAAATCATTAGTAATAAACTTTACCACATACCCTCAGAAAATTCTAAATTATGTGAACAATACTACCTTGAACAAGTGTCATTCCATCACCATGCACATACAGACACATAAAATAATGGCCTTAGCAGTTAATTACCTCTGCCATTTGCTTGTGCCCACATAAGACTGCACCAGTGGCTAAAGGATTTTGTATTTGTTTGGCCTTGGAAAACGCCTCCTACAAATGTCAAAACCACCCACTCTATTTAGGAAACTTTAAAATATAGCTTCAATTAAAATACACTTCTCTTCGCAAACTAATATTTTTCTAAACGGTGCTTCACTGTCCAATCATTTCAAAGTAAATACTACTAGCAAAAACACACCACACACCCTGAACAGAAAATACCTGTACATAGCCTTGTTCCCCAGACCAGCCATCATCAGGCCTAGATAAAACAGGAACTATTTTCACCCCAGAAGATTCCCATTCCTTGAATCTTTCCTGTAAAAGAACAAAGTTAGATACTGGGTTATACCATAGTACATTTATCTTAAAAGCCAAAAAAAATCAGTTCAAAGGTTCCCATCTCCAATTTAACAAAAATGCACCTTGTATGCCATTCTTTGAAGATTGCGAACACCATAGTAAAGCCTCACATCAGATCTATTCTTTGCATCAAATCCAGATTCCAGAAGTGAACGAATTGGACTACAAAAAAGGTTGTTAGGAGTAAGAAGTCAAAATAAACAAACAAACATTTAACTATATTAATTAGAATATGAGTCAATTAATGCCATTAATTTGCCATCAATTCTCAAAGAGAAAAATGGTTATGGGTCACTTTACCAACTGAACTAAGAGACTTAGGTTTCAAACCAGTCTATTAACAGTTTCTTTTAGGCTAATCTAAAATAGGTTCATTCAACCAAACTGAAACTTTTCCAGCTGTTAAGTATGGCATTATCCACTTCAAGAAATTACTTCATTTACTCCAATATTGATCATATCATAGGAACTGATTTTTGATGAACTTCTAATTTTGGAAAAATAATACATTAATCTCAGATGCAGTTTGTGTCATCCAGGTGGCAAATCTGGACAAAACTCTGAAATTTTCAGTAACTTCTACAGTTTTTTTTTGCAATTCTGAGGCCCTTTGGAGTGAAATTTGGTCTTGGGAAGCTACCTCTGGGAACATCAAAATTAGTTCACAATCTATGCATTCCATCATAATTCTAATGTATGAATTCCAAGCCGTGGGCAAGGAATTTTCATCCCATCAAGTAGAACCATCAAACCTAAATCAAACAATCAATTTTACTTTCCAAGCTAATTTTCTTTACTCAGCAACTTGTTCATGCTTCCAATAAGGACACAGGTCACACCATGAACAATAACTCTTCAGTTCTCAAGAAGAATCCTTTATTTACCATTTTTATATCTTTCTTAGTTTTTGCAATGTAAAGCTATAAAATACGCTCAAGTGAAGAACTAGTTTAACGCATACATCCCTCACATAGAGATTGCCCTCTTTGCTACTCTCTCATTTGCAATAAAATAATTGTTTAACAATTTGAGTCCTTGTTAATTTTTGTTTCAGTGCTCTTCAATTTCACTCTATAACATGTTAAATGAAAATCCAATGATAGTATGTTACCAAGAAACAAATATGAGCATAGGTAGAGGCACAGTAACAATAACTGCAAAAAAATAGTTATTGGGTTCACAAGGTTCAGTGTACCAATTCAGATTGGATCGCCAATTTTTTTCTGAAATCAGGCAATCTTTTGAGGCATCTAGTAATCATCAAAAATCATGTGCCCAATTGCCTTATAAAATCATGACTTGCTCCTAGGAAGAAATATCAATGAGAGACTCTACAGTTGGGCCTCCCCTCTCCCATTGTTTAGAACACATGGATGTAGTGCAAAGAATTTTTGGAAAGTTAGAACTTGCATGTGTTCACTGCACTGCAAAAATATCTGTCTCCACTTACTTCCAATGCTTATCATCATCCCCATCCCCATCCCCTAAAGGAAGAGGATTGTAAGCTTGCTAGCTTCCTAGACAAGATAACACTCACCTCCATTATAAGGATTAAGAGTACTCAATAGATGGTGCCCTCTTGAATCAACTAGATGGAAGTTGGATATTGATGAAGCCTCTAAAGGAAATCTAGGCAAAGATCAAACTGAATGTATCATAAAAGATGAGTACAGTAAAATAGTTACACCCTTTTCAATATTCATAAAAACTTAAAACTGAAGCTTGCTAAGTCCGTACCTGTGCCGTACATTCTTGGGGATGACAAAAATAATTAAATAAGGAGAATTGCTTCAGGAGAAACTTAGCCGAAATTTCCAGTTCCTTTAATTTCATGCCGTACAGTGGTCTTTTGGAAATGGTGAATTAAATATTTATCTGTTTGAACTTGCATCGTATATAATCCCGGAGGTCTGTTTTTAAAGTTTATATTTTCAGGTATTTTCAAGTGCAATATTGATAAGGAAGACATATGCTAAATTGGAGTAAGTGGCGTCAGGGATGTTAATAAACTAACACATACACTGATTCCGTACAGCTTCGTACTCCTCCGCAGTCTTCCTTAAATTGGCCGTAAGGGTATGATTTGGAGGCGGTACAATTAATAAACCTTTCTTTGAATTCTCAAAACCAGTTAATGAATCAAAGTTGAAGAGAATGGTAGAAGAAAGTGTAGACAGGGGAAAAAGTAAGTCAGGTCTAATATATTCGCTGCTGTACATTAATTTTATGTGCTGGGTATTAACTTTATCAATTTCCGTACCTGGTCACAATCGGCTAAGTTCTTGGAGCCTCCGTACAATAGAAGAGTCGCCATACTTTTGTTTAGAGGAACCATACACCTGTAATGGTTATACAATTGGAGAGGTTCAGCCACTGGGGAGCATATTACAGGTCAGAATTGAGTTTGAATATATGTACTAACTGTTTAATATTCACTGAGTCAAAAGTTATTTGTTAATATAATATCTGTTGCTATCTTGCTCATTGCTATTAAAAGTTGTATTAAATCTGAGTTCTGGAAATTTGAATTAGTGGTAGTTTTGTGGGTTCTTTAAAACACCTGGAAACAAAGAAAAAATTATATACAACTTTGATATCTGCAATTGTTTGACAAAATGCCTGAATTGTACAATTTGAGGAAGTGCAAAAATTTTGGTCAGAAAATTGGGTTAGATCATTACACATTATAAGGATTAAGAGTACTCAATAGATGGTGCCCTCTTGAATCAACTAGATGGAAGTTGGATTTTGATGAAGCCTCTAAAGGAAATCCAGGCAAAGATCAAAAAACTGAATGTATCATAAAAGATGAGTACAATAAAATGGTTACAGCCTTTTCAATACTCATTGCACATCAGAAGTTCAGGCCTTAGTAAAAGGATCCAGGCTGGCTCTCAAGAGCTCAGCACAACTAGATTGGAAGTAGAAGGAGACTACCAATTATAATGTCAACAATGATAAAGGTAACCACACCTAGCTAGAATATCAAAGACATTCTTTGAGAAGTGCAAATGCCAACAGCCAAATTCCAATTCATAAGCTTTGCCACCACTAGCTTGAGGCCAATAAGCCCATGGACCTCCTAGTTTACAATGGCACAACCAAGATGTTTTCTCCACAGTTGTGAGCTATAATGCCAATGATTATCCCAATTCATCCAATATGGTCAAAGCTGATGTGGTTAGTGTTCTCAAAAGTTGTCTAATAAGGCTCATTCTTGAGCCACCTCTACTCCCACAACTTGTGGCAGCATGGAAAGTTCTATTAATGTGGGACTACTTCAAAAAATGAATCTCCAAAGCATGTTGGTTCCTTCTATTCTAGCTAAGCCTAATTTAACAAGGAAAAGAGATAGAGAAATACTTGAGACAAAATTAATGAAATGGAAAATGAAGCAATGTGCCAAAATAGGTCAATTCTCAATTACATGGAAGTTGTAGCACAGAACTTAATAGAACAAAAGATTTTAGCATAGTTATAGCAGCACAAAAGACAATTATTTATCCATAAACAATAAAGGGGAAACAACCACTTATATTGAATGGTTCAAGTACATGCAATAATAGGCTAGCAGAGTTCTAGACAAATAAACAAAGGCTATTATAAATGAAAAAGCATGAGACAGCATGAGACAAAAAGCTCTACAAACAAGGCTCTCTAAACACAATTCTACAAATCTGCAATCTCTTCCTTTCAAATGAGCCCAAAGCTCTTATTTATACAAAGCAAGAGAGATTTTAAAAAACTCAAAAAAAACAAAGGGAATCAATGCCTTGTCAGTCATTGATGAGTACTCTTCAAAGTGGCATAGGATATTGGAGATGCCCAATTTGAATTCCCATTTGAAAACATCCTCCCCTTGACACATGCAACTACCTAAATCTATGACAATAGTGGAGTGGTTTCATACCTAGAATGCATCTTAATGCCGGTGCATGCACCATTGAAATCATTTTGAAATTCAAAACCTATTTCCAACTCACTTTGCATTCAATTATCCCTTGTAGAACCTACTTAAGAATCATGAGCCATTGGATCATTGATCAATGTTTGACACCTTACATTACATCATCACAACTGAGATTGACCTTAACAGATCCTAGTGTAATGTCCCCTTCCAGTTGACATCTCTCAGAGCTTATGATTAGCCTATTATGCGACCCTCGTAGGCTAATAGGATGGATAGAGGGTCTTGTTGGAGCTTGGCTTGGCTTCGGTTGTCAGAATCTACCAATTTGGCTTTCGTTCGGAGTCGTTCGGACATCATTTGCTTGACTTGCTATTTTTAGTAAGTAAAGTCAGTCAGCGGAGCACCCCTGCTATTTTTAGCAGTATAGTCTGGTCGTGTGCAAATTCAATCACTTATTCTCCAGCTTCAGACAATTCGTTAATCGGACGTATTTTGAGGAAGATATTAATATTTTAATTGTCAGATTAAATATTAATTATTTGAAGCTTATATTATAAAGTTATAATATTATTTAATATTATAACTTAAGTAATTTCTTGAAGGGGTCGACCAACATTGAAGAGGGGCCACTTTTCAATTATAATTTATAATTAAAAGTGCGTTCATGACTATTGAAAAATTAAAAGAAAAGTTCGAACTTTATTTAAATGATGCCTTTTTGAGAAAAGTCGACTTTTTGAAGGATATAAAGGTTTCATTGGAAAAAGAGCTCATTATGTTTGAAATCGAATTTTTGCCAAGTGCTTCTTCTGAGAACAGAGCAAAGGGTTCCAGTTTTCATTTTGCATTGGAGAACGAGCCATCTTCAGTGTTGCAGTTCAGAGGCTGTGAAATATCAACTGATTTATTGCTTGTCAGAGAGATAGCTTCATCCAGAGGTTATCACAGAGCTTCACTCTTTGAGTTATCATCAGGGTTTTGGTTTGGAAATCATCCGGGAAGGGTTCTTTAGTATTGGCGTCCATTTTCCAAGTTCCAGACATATTTTTCAAGATCCGTACAGATTTGTTACTGCTGTTGCTGAGCCGTACTAGGCTGCTGCTGGGCCGTACTTTCTAGTACCAGGCCGTACCTTTCACATTGGGAAAAGCACTTCATCTTTGGGCATTCTGTCTTCACCAACAGGGGCGCATTTTCATCTGGATCATCTGGTGGAGGGAGGAAGTGATTATATTGATAGCCGTACCAGTTCATCATCATTCCAGGAGCCTATAATCAGCAAATCAGGTTTTCTTTAATGCAATCATGTTGTTGCTTTATAGCTTGCATGTTATCAGATCTTATATGTTATCAATCCAGAAGGTCAATAAACAGACTAGCATCATTAAATCAAGTAGTTTCCATCATTTCTAGCATTGTAATATTTTATTTTATTTTTACAAGCAATTTCTTTCAAAATCTCACTTCTTCAATTTATGCAAAAAACCACAAAAAAATCAAAAACGTTCAAAAACAAGCAAAACCAAACAGTTTCAGAAATCAGTGAGAACAGGGGTTTCTACAGTGGTATCAGAGCTAAGTCCTACCATCCTGAGTGTTTAGCATTCTTATGCAGCCACAAGAGGTTGGGCCTTACAGATATTACACTCGCAGGAGAGCCTTGATTGACAGGCAACAGGGTTTGAACAGGCAGTCGGGTACCATAGCTGACAGAACAGAGATTCCTCAAAACCCTAGAGATAATGATGATGCAGAGGTCTTACATACTCTCAGAGATCTTCGGACAGGCCAACAGCAGGTAGCTGATGTATTGTAGCAGTTGACCATGGCAATCCATAGGATTGGTACACCGAGGAGACCGTCACCACATCGTGACGAGAACAGGAGTGATACAGGTTCATGGAGAGCACCTAGGACTGTTTCACGGACAGTAGACAGGCCCACCAGGCCTACTTTTGTGAGACAAGAGCCCATGAGGCTATTGCAGGTGAGGAGCATGAGGGAATGTTCGTTGATACACTTATGGCAGCGAACGATGAGTGGGAGTTATTGTCACCAGAGGTCAGAGAGAGGATTACCTTTGACAAATTTATCACACAGAGGAGAGAACATCACAGGAATCGACACGATTGGAGGCCTAGACATAACAATAATAATGATCTGAAGCATGCCACAAACAGACTTACTCTAGCTATGTTTGACGGTAGTGGCAAGGTCACAGCACAGGCCTGGATCAGTAAGCTTGATACTTTCCTCACATTGCGTCCTATGGCTGAGGAGGATGCTATTAGGTATGCTACATTGCATCTTGAGGGAGCAGCTTATGATTGGTGGCACCACGGGATGGTGACACTCCAGCATGATCGTATCACCACATACCAGGAGTTCGTAGACAGGTTGGTGGAACGATTCAACAAGAAGGATCCAGAATCTTATTTCAGAGATTTGGCTCAGTTGCGACAGAGTGGTAGTTTGGAGTCTTACATAGGAGATTTTAAGCGATTGTCGGTTATGGTTCCTAATATATCAGAGAGGCGTCTCATTGTGCTTTTCATGGAGGGACTGTTGGAACCATTGAGAGGTTGGATCAAAGCCTTTGATCCTCCTTCGTTACAGGAAGCTATGAAGAAGGCACGCAGCATGGAGTTTGCAGCACCATCTAGCAAATTCAATTCCAGAAACACTTCTTCATTCTGGGACAATAAAGGATTTAATAAGAATAAGGAGAGATCTGATTTTAAGAGTGACTCTAAGGGTAAATCAGCAGCACCCTTGGATCGCGAGGCTCTTAATGATTTGCGCAGAAAGAAGCTTTGCTTCTATTGCAAAGGTCCCTACGATGCTAACCACGATTGTCCTTTGCGGCCTAAGGGGAAGGCCAATCGAGTAATGTGGGCTTATTATGAGGATTCGGAATCTGAGAGTTCCGAACAGCAGGAGAGTTCTGAGGAGTCAAAATCAAAGGCTTTAGAGCCTAAGGCAGAGGCAGAGACAGAGCTCCAGATTCAGGAGGCACGGTTGTCTAGCATCCAGCAGGAGGGTTCTTTTAGACTTCGGGGAGTTTTGGTAGGACAAAGGGTCATCACCCTTCTAGACACAGGAGCCACCCACAATTTTATTGATGCTAGATTTGTGGAGAAACGCGGACTCATAACTGAGGAGTTCGAAGGCATTAGGGTTAAGGTGGCCGATGGTTACACTCTCAGGTGTGAACGTATGATTAAGGATCTCCCCTTGCACTTGAATAACTATGAATTCAAGGTTGATTATTACGTGGTGAACATGGGAGATATTGATTTAGTCTTGGGCATGAAGTGGCTTCATTCCCTTGAGGAAGTCACTCTTCGTCTCAAAGACATGGAGATTCGGTTCGATGTGGATGGGAAGACACATATCCTGAAGGCCATTCGGGACAGTAATGTCAGGACTATTTCCTTTCGACGGATGGAGAGACTCATGCGACATGACATGGTAGAGTGGGCTGCCGAGTGCACATTGACACCTATACAGGAGGGACAGCATAAGACCAAGTATCATCTTGACATTCAGCAGTTGAGAGTCAAGCATGAGAAGGTTTTCAATGACATTCCACCAGGGAGACCTCCAGACAAGGGTATTGAGCACATTATAGAGCTTGAGGAGGGCGCTAAGCCCGTCATGATTACTCTTTACAGGCATCCTAAGTGGCTTAAGGATGAGATAGAGAAGACTATCAAGGCGCTGCTTGCTATGGGTCACATTCGACCAAGTAAATCACCATTCGCTTCTTCAGTTGTCCTAGTGAAGAAGGATGGTACCCTTCGCATGTGCATAGATTACAGAGTCCTAAATAAGAGGACCATCAAAAATAGGTACCCCATACCTCGTATAGATGAGCTTATTGACGAGCTCCATGGTGCATGTTATTTCACGAAGATAGACCTGAGATCAGGATATCACCAGATCAGAGTTCGTGAGCAGAATGTTGAGAAGACTGCATTCCGTTGTCATTGTGGACACTTTGAGTTTGTGGTGATGCCATTTGGGCTAACCAACGCGCCAGCGACATTTCAGTCCACCATGAACAGGGTCTTCCACTCACTACTGAGGAGATATGTACTTGTCTTCTTTGATGACATTCTGATTTACAGCAGGACTTGGCAGGAGCATTTGGCTCATCTAGATACAGTGCTTAGCATTTTGGAGAGGGAGTCCTTGTACGCCAAGGAGTCCAAGTGTGATTTGGGGATGACTGAGTTGCTCTACCTAGGCCATATCATCAGTGCAGAGGGAGTGCGGATGGATCCTGAGAAGATCTGTGCTATCATAGATTGGCCTACTCCGACGAACCTTACACAGCTGCGAGGATTTCTTGGCTTGTGTGGTTTTTATCGCAGATTTTTGAATGGTTATTCACGCCATGCAGCACCTATGACGGATTTGTTGAAAAAAGGTGCATTCTATTGAACTCCTGAGGCACAGGAGTGTTTTGTGAGGTTCAAGGAGCTGATGACTACGTGTCCAGTGTTGGCACTACCAAATTTTACGAAGCCCTTTGAGCTTCAATGTGATGCTTTTGGTGAGGGCATTGGAGCGGTGCTTATGTAGGACAAGCACCCGATCGTTTATGAGCAGGAAGCTCAGAGGTACAGAGAGGCTTTACAGTATTTATGATAAGGAGATGCTGGCCATAATGCATGCCTTGGCCAAATTTAGGCAATATCTCGTGGGCAGTAAGTTTTGCATTAAAACTGACCACAACAATTTGAAGCATTTCCTGGGGCAGCGAGACTTTAACGATCGTCAGCAAAAGTGGGTGAGTAAGTTACAGGCATATGACTTTGATATCACCTACATCAAAGGTACCCAGAATGTAGTGGCTGACGCTCTCTCACGCAGGCCTTATCTGAGCTCTATGGTTCACATTGCAGAGGATTGGAGGCATTTGATTGTGGCAGAGTATGCCAAGGATACTTGGGCATCCAGTATTGTTGAGGGATCGATGGTTGACACCAGGTACACACTTGTGAATGACTTGATCATTTACAAGAACAAGATTTTCTTGATCCCAAGATCTGAGATGAAGAACACTATTATGCGAGCCTTTCATGATGTACCCATAGCAGGACATCCCGGGTATTTTAAAACATACAGACAAATTCAGGAAAGGTTTACATGGAAGGGACTTAAGGCAAATGTTCTTCAGTATGTGCGTGAGTGCCCTATTTGTCAGCAGAACAAGCAGGAGAACACGTATCCGGCAGGATTGTTGCAGCCACTTCCGATTCCTGATAGGAAGTGGGAATGCCTGTCGATGGATTTTATTACAAGCTTGCCCAAAGCCCAAGGACGGGATTGTATATATGTAGTTGTGGATCGGCTGACGAAGTATGCCCACTTCTTCCCAATCACCACCACTTACACAGCTACACAGGTAGCAGAGGTCTTCTTCCGTGAGGTTTTCAGATTACATGAGTTGCCTTGGAGCATAGTTAGCGACAGGGATAGTCGGTTCCTGAGTCACTTCTTGCAGGAGGTGTTCAGACTTTGTGGGACCGAGCTTACACCGAGCACCAGTTACCACCCGCAGACTAATGGTCAGACGGAGATAGTGAACAAATGGGTGGAAGGTTACCTCAGGAATTACATTGCAGGGCAGCAAAAGGCGTGGGTCAAGTGGATTTATTTGTGCGAGTATTGCTACAATACTACGTTTCACATGACCATTCAGATGTCCCTTCATGGCATTGTACGGTTATGAGGCGCCTAGCTTTCTGGATTTGCTACTGAGTGACAGTAGAGTGTCGAGTGCTGGAGATTTATTGCAGGAGAGTCAGGACACTATGAGGGCTCTCAAGGAGAATATTGCTAAGGCACAGAATCAGCAAAAGAAGTACGCAGATCAAAAGAGGACAGAGAGGTCTTTTGAGGTGGGAGACATGGTATATCTCATGCTGCAGCCCTACCGTCAGTCTACTCTTAGGAAGAGTGGTTAGGAGAAGCTTAAGCCACGGTATTATGGTCCTTTCAGGATTCTGAGGCGTGTTGGAGAGGTGGCTTATGAGCTAGAGCTTCCGGCGGATAGTAAGGTCCACAATGTTTTTCATGTGTCATGTCTCAAGAAGACGTTGGGACACCGTGTGGTACCTTCAGCAGTTTTACCTCCCTTAGATGATGAGGGAAAGTTGATCTTAGTACCTAAGTCTATCCTGGAGTACAGAGAGAGACAGTTGCGTAGGAGGACTATCAGGGAATACTTGGTGAAATGGAGAGATTTACCAGTGGAGGGTGCTACGTGGGAGAGCAAGGATATTTTGCAGCATACGAAGTTGAGATTGCTGGAGGACAAGCAATTTCAGGAGGGGCGGACTGTAATGTCCCCTTCCAGTTGACATCTCTCAAAGCTTATGATTAGCCTATTATGTGACCCTCGTAGGCTGATAGGATGGATAGAGGGTCTTGTTGGAGCTTGGCTTGGCTTCGGTTGTCAGAATCTACCAGTTTGGCTTTCGTTCGGAGTCGTTCGGACATCATTTGCTTGACTTGCTATTTTTAGTAAGTAAAGTCAGTCAGCGGAGCACCCCTGCTATTTTTAGCAGTATAGTCTGGTCGTGTGCAAATTCAATCACTTATTATCCAGCTTCAGACGATTCGTTAATTGGACGTATTTTGAGGAAGATATTAATATTTTAATTGTCAGATTGAATATTAATTATTTGAAGCTTATATTATAAAGTTATAATATTATTTAATATTATAACTTAAGTGATTTCTTGAAGGGGTCGACCAACATTGAAGAGGGGCCACTTTTCAATTATAATTTATAATTAAAAGTGCGTTCATGACTATTGAAAAATTAAAAGAAAAGTTCGAACTTTATTTAAAATGATGCCCTTTGAGAAAAGCTCTAATTCCTTTTTGAAGATATAAGGGCTCTCTACTGGAAAGAGCTCATTATGTTTTGAAATCGAATTTTTGCCAAATACTTCTTCTGAGAACAAAGCCAAGGGTTCTAGTTTTCATTTTGCATTGGAGAACGAGCCATCTTCAGTGTTGCAGTTCAGAGGCTGTGAAATATCAGCTGATTTATTGCTTGTCAGAGAGAGCTTCATCCAGAGGTTATCACAGAGCTTCACTCTTTGAGTTATCATCAGGGTTTTGGTTTGGAAATCATCCGGGAAGGGTTCTTCAGTATTGGCGTCCATTTTCCAAGTTCCAGACATATTTTTCAAGATCCGTATAGATTTGTTACTGCTGTTGTTGAGCCGTACTAGGCTGCTGCTGGGCCGTACTTTCTAGTACCAGGCCGTACCTTTCACATTGGGAAAAGCGCTTCATCTTTAGGCATTATGTCTTCACCAACAGGGGAGCATTTTCATCTGGATTCATTCTGAATCATCTGGCGGAGGGAGGAAGTAATTATATTGATAGCCGTACTAGTTCATCATCATTCCAAGCGCCTATAATCAGCAAATCAGGTTTTCTTTAATGCAATCATGTTGTTGCTTTATAACTTGCATGTTATCAGATCTTATATGTAATCAATCCAGAAGGTCAATAAACAGATTGGCATCATTAAATCCAGTAGTTTCCATCATTTCTAGCATTGTAATATTTTATTTAATTTTTACAAGCAATTTCTTTCAAAATCGCACTTCTTCAATTTATGCAAAAAACCACAAAAAAATCAAAAACGTTCAAAAACAAGCAAAACCAAACAGTTTCAGAAATCAGTGAGAACAGGGGTTTCTACACCTAGGCTGAGGTTGCAAGATCACCACTAGCTTTTAACCTTTTCTTATGTTCCCCTTGACACCAAATGTCACAAATTTGATCCCAACACAACCAATAACTGATTGTCTAGAACCATTAGAGTATGTGATCCAAATTACAATTATGTTGTTACAATTCAATTAGCAAATACTATGGAAGAACATGAAATCATACACATTCCACGTAGATATGAGACACACAAGGGATTTTAGCTGTGAAACCCTTTTGAAAGAAAAACCCAATAGCACAAGAAACTAGGAAAGAAGAATCACCAGGCTGTCAAAGCAATCCAAATGTGCATCCTTTGGCTGACACATTGACAATGATTCTGACCTGATTCCACTGACTGACTTGACACGATCTGATTTAATTATGACTAGAGCAGTGAATGTGTCTTCCTAAATACTACTCAAGACCAAAACCATATTTGCAGTAACAAAGACAAATAAATTATGATAACCTATGATATTCCAAAATAACTCCTAGAACATCTGCATGTTCCTTAGTTGTCACTGCACACACTCTAGTAATGGTGTATGTGCATCTCTGAGTGCCATTCACTCCAGCAACATACTTCATTCATGATGCGGTAATGAATTTTTAACCACACCTCATGTGGTTGCTACCATGACACTGGACCTGCACCTCCATGCCATACCACAAAGTCTTAACTCCCACAATTACTTAATACACATGCTTCAAACATTGTTTTATCAGTCTGCAATGAAACTTATCAAGGAGAACTTGCCAAATCCCAAACCTCTCTCACTCAAAAACTCTCACGAGTGAATAGCACCTGTAATCTCCAGTATGCCTAATCTAGTCGATGAACTTTATATTTAGGGTGTATATAGAGGTAGAAATGTTTTTAAATTTTAAACCCTTCCATAGGACATGATGAATTTTGCAACATAAACTCTTGTTACAAAACTCAGAATCACCTCCTCTCCTGATTGAGTAAACAGTTTTGTCAAGCATTCTTCCCTAGGTTTGGTGGCCACATGAAGGGTTTGGGAGAAATACTAATTAAGTAACTAAACTCAAAGATTTCCTCTAACTTACAAGCTGGAGCATAGGGACTAACAAGGTTGCAAAGTATCAAGGTGATTCTGGCATATTTTTCTTAGTGGGGCATTTCATTGTCTTTATCCTAGAGGTGCCTTATCTTGTTCATAGAAGATGATTGTTTACAAAAAATAGGTGCAAAAAATGGCAATAGATCCCTAATGTGCAGATGCTTAGGGAAGAGGCCTTCTTATGAAACTTTTTCTCTCTCAATGAATTTGGTTTGGAGCAATATTGTTGATCCTTTCCTTTCTCTGCTGGAGAATAGCTCGTTGTTGGTACATCTTCAGTCTATGGATGAACAAGATTATGCATAGAATAGGTGCCCAGTTTTATGGAAAAAATAATGTTTTGTTTGTTCTGACAATCCTTTCTCTGAACCTGAAGCTATAGCCACTAAAATAAAGGCTTCTTTTATGGATTCATTTGGATAGTCTCTCATTAGTTCTGAGAAATCCAGGTCTGATCAAAAGTTTGGGTTGAAAAGTGGTTGCATTTATTTCTTCAGATGCTATAGGATTTGTTTAAGTCCCAAAGTCATAGAGAGTGATGGTGTAAATTTATCTAAGCCTATCTTGCACACCATCAAAATATGTTCCTCTCTAAGCTCCAAACTTCAGTTTATTAATTTTGGGGGCCTTCCTTTCAGATGCCTTTGGTGCAACCAAATGGGGCACAAATTGTTGGAGTGTCCTTCAAAGCTTCCCTTGGGCTCTTGGTAATCTTTCATTTTGTAGAAATGGTTCCTGAAAATGAGATGCCCAAATGCAGATTTTGTGAAAGGAAACTTTGGGGTGAGGATCAGGAGGATGGGGACGGAAGGCCATAGGGGTAGGTCTTCATCCCCTAATTTTTTGTCTCGAAGGAGGATTCATCTCCCATGGTAAAATGATGTTAATCCTTTCAAGTTATTGAGGTGGCATGCAACCAAATTTGAAGATATTCAAAACTGGGCTGAGGCTACTTCAAAGGATGAAGAAGATCTCTTTATTTCCAATTGAAATTCTTTGAATTCATCTCAAGTAGGATGGAATCCAAGAAGACTACAACTGTGGTTCCAATTGGCAAACATAGAGAGGAGACAGAAGACAAGTTATTGGAGGGTATGCATGCAAACCAAATTCTGAAGATTTTCAAAACTGGGTTGAGGCTACTTCTCAAAGGATGAAGAAGATCTTTTGGTTTCCACTGAAATTCTCACCATCTCGCAGATGGAATCCAAGAAGACTAAGGTGAATTGTGGTTCCACTGGCAAACATAGAGGACAGAAGACAGAAGCTGAAAGGTTGCATTCAAGCTTTGGAACACTGTTGGTGAGGGTCTCCAAGTGGATCATGGAGGAGGCTCTTCTTCCCGGCAAGGGAAAGGAGAACCTCAAAGCACACTTTTAACTTTAATTTTACTGACTTATGAGGCCTCTTTCCCCGCAAGGAAAGAAGGTTTTCAGCACACGCTGAACCCCATTTGTTTTCTTGAATTTGTGTAAGAAGTCAGGAAACGATGTTTCCTAAGACGTTTTAGAAATACTGGATTCAAGGGTTTCTTAGCTAGTTGTTTAGATTGACAAGCTTCTTCAGTTTCTGTGGAAAGTTGAGTTATTCTCTTTCCGTTTGGATGTACTTCAGTTTTGTTGGATTTCAGAGAGGGACCCATTAAATTACCATAATTTATAATTTGTACAAAAAAAAATGACCACAAATTGTGGTGACTACATTTATATATAGTATAGCCTCTCCTATTGGGGATGTATGTTTGGTATAGACTCTCCCATTCATTTATTGAGTGTACTCCCAATTTTGATTGGTATACCAATCAGGCTGGCATCTCCTGATGTTCCTATTTTCTCTAAAAATACATGCATATAAACTAATATGAACTATGAAACTCTAATGATCTATATAAATATATGGTTTACCTGGTGAAAATGCTTGACTCGGGCAAAAAAAAAAAAACAGCCCGCTTGTTCAATCAATTTTGTCATCCGAAGACATATAAATAGAAAAAAAATGAAATTGGAAAGATAGATACCTGATGCCAGAGCCCGTAGCAAAGAGAAAAACCGTAGAATAGAGGTGCGAGGGCGAAATCTGCGAGATATCAAAGCCATTTCCCAACACCTGACTCAACTCCACCGCATCTCCCTTACGGAGATCACAAATAAGCGCAGCCGTGGATCCCTCCACATCTTTCACCAAAAATTCGAAGCGCCCTCCACTAGCAACGGCGGGAGGTGAAGCAATGGCGAGGAAAGCGGGCTTGCTATCCCTAACGCGCACCTGCATCGAACTGCCCAGGGCTTGTGTGCCCCGTCATTAGCTCCGGATTGTCGCTTATGTCCACCGCCACATGGTACAGAGACTCGCCCGCCATATCGGCCTCTACTACAGGAGCTTCCGCCCATAGGACTTCCTGTTTCCAGGCTGCGACGGCTACAGATCTCGACCTTGTTAGTATTCTCCCGTTGAAGGCTCTCCTCAGCAATGGCCCGCTGAATCTCCGATGGAGCATGGGACCTGGGGCCATGGTGTTAGAAGCATAGCTTAAAGGGGGTTTCCACGAGGAACAAGGTGTTTGTATGGAAAGTGGAATGGTGGCCATGCTTGCCAAGCGTTGGAAAATCGTTTATTTTGTCTGCCGCCGCCTGTATTGTTGGACTAAACATATTCTTGACCCTTGCTGCTGACGTGGCTCCGGCAGAGCTGGAGGAGCCTTTGCGTTCATTGGCTAGCATGGATGTTTGAATCTACGTGGCATATCAATTTGCTTTATCTATTCCTCCCATAATTGTGGATGTGTTTAATTACTCGCGATTTATGTGTCATTGATGTCGAGGGCTTATTTTAAATAAATTTGTAGTGTTTTTAATGGTGTGAGTTTTATCACATTTAATTTGACTATTACTAGCAATCGTACCTTTGTGTGCAATGGGTATTCAATTAGGGAAAAATTGGGGCTTTTTTTCCTTTTTCTTTCTTTTCTGTCTTTTTTTTTTTCATACATGAGGTCAATTAGTTGGCCGGTCATTTAGAAAATGATGTTGTTTGTATAACAAAGGTCTCAATGGAGAAGTGATAGCTTCAAATCAACTATGCATCTTCTTGTAAGGATCCAAACACGACAGAAACAAAACCTATGAATGAGAAAGATAATCATGCAATCACATAGTTTGTTGTCTCATAGGCTATCTTTGACCATATGGACATTAAAAATCTTCTATTCTATTCAACCAACAAGGTACTGAAAAACAAGAATTTGTATAGAATAGCATTTTATCATATTTATGTTCATATAAGTTTAGGTCAATAGGTCTCAAAAAGTACATTAAGTGATAATAGAGAAGACTAGTGTTAAAGGATCCTAGGTTGTGAAAAGATCAAGCAATTGTGAACTAAAGAAATGTTAACATAACATGAGAATAAAGCCAAAGAGGTGAACTTCAAACCATAAAAACTAAGTATAACTAGAAATAGTCTTATATGGAAAAGATCTCCCAAGGAAGCATTGAGATGACAAATAAGAAAGATGGGAGGAGTGATATCATCATGTTTGCAGCTTATATCACCATGCCAACAAGGTAGAGGGAGACCCGAAAACTCAAGCTAGATAGGCACTCGAAGTTTTTTGTCATCCAAGACAAAAATGTCTCGAGACCATGGCTAAAAAGCCAAAAGAGACGACCGGACATACTAAGGCCCATGTTGGAAAATGGCCTAAACATGACTGACTTCAACAAAACGAAAAAGAAAAAACCCTTTGGTGAGATTTTGGATCCCACCGAGACAAATCCCATGGGGGGCACAAGACTTGGCAACCTAGTCACGAAGCATGCTTTCAAGGGGGGGGCTCTCAAAAAAATAACCTATAAGAGTATCATATTCTAACCATTAACAAGCAGAATTAAATTCTGAGGTGGATAAAACCACATCCGCGAGAGTTTCAGAAGGCATACCTCGTGGAATACTTTCGGCACAAATTCCTAAGGCTGCTTGTTTGGAGGAGCCATTGTTCACAAAGCCACACCAGCAACACCAACATCAACTGATGGGTTGAGGCTAGCCTCGACCATTTTAAATAAAAGCTCCTACAATGAATGTGGTATGATGCAAGACAAGACACTAGAAAAAAAAAACTAAGTATGCAAAAAAAAACTCAAAAACCTACCCCACATGTAGAGCCCGACTCTCCCTCCTCACTCATTTTTAAATCTTCAAGTGCAATTGTTTGAATATCCTACTTCCTCCAAAATTTGACCCACAACTTGCTACAAATAAGAAATGTATCTAGAACTTTAGTAAGAAGTATAAAAAATAAAGATGGGGATGTCGCGAAGTGGTTAAAGATATGACATCAAAGGAAACCCTGAGTTTGCAACTCCAACAAAACACAAGAAACACTTCATATTTAGAATTTTCACAAACTTGAACGGATTTTTGACTTTAATAGCACCCACAAGGGTTCAAACTTAACAAAGCACAAAAAAGACAACTCATACAAACACTTCTAAGATCGGCTCATACAAACACTTCTAAGATCGGTTATAAATAGGGCGGCAGGAACTTTCGTGATCAAACTAAGAGGGGCTTGATGGATAACTGAGTAAAATATTGCATCCCATCAAGATTTTATTGCTCGTACGTTTACGAATTCCCATAAAAAATAATTTGATGATAGATATTGACTTGAATTATTTCCTTTGGGCTTATTGAACTATCCAAAGGCCAAGCAAATAGTTCATACACTGGGATGATACATTCATAATTACGCACATTCCTTTCTAGTTATCCTCTTTACAAAAACTTTAAAATGAGATCGGCGATTGCTTTCTTATGACACAATCAACGGTTGTGTCACATATAAATCAAAGGGAGTTGGTGGTGTGCAGAACTCATTGATGTAAGGCATTGTGCAATGTAATAGGAAAAAAATGACCACATAAAATCCCTAGAAACAACTTGCATAGCCCATTGGTCATAGCTAGAGATGAATGAATGAGAGATTTTAATGTCGTCCATGAGACCAAACAGCATAAGGGACCAAGAACCAAAAAATCTCAAAAATCTCCAAACTCTTTTCAATGTTGGATCTTTTGTTATGAATTTTGACCAAAAACTAGCAGTCTTGTTGATCTTCTCCTCCTCAAATAACTCGTGCAAATTGTCAGCCTTTAAGTTGCTCTCATACTAGGTAAAGATGTCCCCATAAGCAACACATTCCATGATAAAATGCCATTCCATCTCCACCACCCCTTCGTTACAAAAAGTGCAAATTCTATCCTACCACGCTTCCTTAGGTATCGTCCACCTTCCAGTCTCACATCTGAGATGGTGCGAACTGGTCCTCAGTTGAGCAATTAACATCCTTGTTTTACCTTTAATAGCTGCTCCTAAGTAGGCTTTTTCATTGTGCTTCCAAGTTGGGTTGAGCTCTTTGACATAGTGAGTTTTCTTTCACCCAATCGGCTTTGTCCACATGGCAGTCCTGAATTTATTTGCAACATACTTTTTTATTTCTCATTGGTGTTAGGGCATTCATGCAAGCTAATGTTCCATTTGCTTAGCCATTTGTTATTTTGCTTCATCCATGTTTTCTTCCTACAGTCTGTAACCTCTTCCACGACAATTTTGGGCCAACAGTGATTATCCATGTTTTCCACCTTTTTTAGATAGCTCAGCAACCGGCTTATAGCCAAAGCCTCTGACGATAAAGTTCCCGATTTAGCCAAGAGAATATTATAAGGGATAATAGTTTTGACTTTGAGGTTGCAAGTGATTAGATGCTTTTGGATTCTTTCAAGTTGTCTCCAACTATGATTTGAGATGCTACTTCCCCACACTTCGCAGCCATAGAGAACCACTAGTGTGACAAGCAAACCAAAGAGAGTCTTCTTGGTTTTCTAATCCCAAAGTTCAGCCTTCTTGCACCTATTTTGGAGTAAGAAGAAGCCTTCCAACCCCCTTGTATCCTTTTAGTTCTAGCAATCTCCCAATTGAGCTTATAGTGAAAGTCAATCCCAAGGTATTTGTATTCTTTCACTATTTCCAAAGGATTACCTTCAAAAAGAAAGTTATCTTGTTTTATTTTCTTCCTTGGGGGAAAAATCATGACTTTGGTCTTGGAGGTGTTCACCTGCATCCCAACATTCTGACAAAAGAGATCCAAGGCCTTCAAAAGCTCTTTCAAACCATGGGCAATTTTCAAGATTAAGATAAGATCGTCGGCATACAGCAGCAACTTCACCACATAACCAGCCAGCTGAATGCGCTCCCCCGCCTCCCATCGGTTTTGCTTAACCAATCTTCTAGTTTGTAAATGTATAACCCAAAGCGAGTGGGGGATAAGGGGCAGCCTTGTTTGACCCCTATGTCGCTGCCAAAACATTCAGACATTCCTTCACTCATTCTGATTTTAGCCTTGTTTGACCCCTATGAGATAGTTGAAACACTCCTGCCAAAAATAGTTTTGCTTTTGGCATGTGGTTACCTTTTACGTGTGAAGCTTGCAAAAGGCTGTCATAAATTGGCGAATGAATATTTTATTCTGAAAGGCACTCATCCATGCAAAGAAGTGTGGCGATGCAAAACAATATAACCATTACAGTCCTCTTTTGGAACTGTTTTTATTCTATTTGTAATCTTTTTTTAAGCTTGGTTCAATAAAAAAAACAAGATAACCATGTAACACTTTATAGGACTTCAGAAAATGAGGCCAACATTTGATTCGTTCTCAAAAAAGTGACATGGACCTAATATGTACTGTACGCACAAAGCTCAGGATGACAAATGGGAACTTGTCATAATGCAATACCTAGGTAGACATGTGGACCAATAGCAGGATCGCATTATATTTCAGATTTTAACTGGAGAAGTTACTAGCTAGATGTATCATTAGGATTTCTGATAACCGGAATGCATATATGTATGTAACCATATACATAAACCGGGGTGTCAATTTCAACCAAAAATGCACCCATTATATAAAAAAAATATCCTTATGTGTGATGTGTACAAGGATTGTTTCTATTTTATGTTTAAATAGGAAATTCTATATTAGAGAATTTCCTTCCCATGACTCTATTCCATGCAGCCCCCAGAATGGACATTTGATTGTATTTATTAATTAATTGAAAATAAAGAATCCATTGTATTTTTATTTTCAATTAATTAATAAATACGGTCAAATGTGCATTTTAGGGGCTGGATAGACAATAGTAAAATGGACCACTATAACATGCAAATATTTCGAAAGAATGTAAGAAATAATGTCTCAGGGCCATAGTCTTAGCTTCAACGGAAAAACATTGCATAGCTTTTTTGAATCACCATTTTGATGATGAGGAAGCCATATCATGAGAAGGCCCATTTGATCTGACGAAAAAGATCCCAAATTTTCAATGATATTACAAAAAGAACATATTGTACAGCAGAACTGTTGCAATATGGTACTTTACAGAGGATGAAGAATATTATACAGCAGAACTGTTGCAATACGGTACTTTACAGAGGATCTTGTTAGCCTGTAGCTTCGCCTCATTGAGAATTGGTTTACCTATTTTTTTGATTGCAACTTCATCAGTTCTGTGGAAATACACTGAATAAATCTTTTTGCTTCTATTGAGGTGAACTCCCTTTTCTCTTGGCACATTTCTTCATTTGAACTAAGTTTGCAAAAACCATTTCCATAAATGCCCTCAAATGAGTCAAACAACAGCTTCGATGCTTTTGTTTTCTCTGGCACAATCTCAGTAATATCAACCATGGTATTTAATATGCCATGTGCTGCAGCTCCAAACCATGAAGGTGCACCATCCCAAGGCTTTTTGTGCAAAGCTAACTGCCATCTCCAAGGAGAGAAGAATTCTGAAATAACTGTCTCTAATTTGCATATTCCTGTTCTAATTAAAGATTTCCACATGAACACCAGGTATTTCATGGGACAATCCTCATTATTTTCACTTTGAAGATCAAATACAGATTGACTTAAAGAGTTATGGCTTCCTCTGCTGAACTGTCCATTAACTCCACAGTCAGATTCAACAGATCCAGTGTGCTGATCACAACCTGCTTTATTTAACTTAAATGTTTCTTTTTGACATTCTGAAGTTGTGTCACCAGTTTGAGTCATGTCAAATTCCAGGCATGGAATTAGGTCCTCCTCCAAATCAACGTTTTGTGCTATCCTAGAAGAGCATTGTACCAATTTCCCAGGTGTGAACCCAAATGCTGTCCATGGAATTATAAGGCACCAATAGGCAGCAAGAGCAATAGAACGACGAATCAAGCCATTCTCAATCCTATGCGCATCAAAATTTTCTTCATCCAGCAAGATACAACTACTGAATGTTGGATCAGGTTCAAAAACTATTGCATCAAAGCCTCCCAATGGAAGCCCCTTGTCTGCTTTGGCCAGGATGCTTTCAATTAGAACACACACAGATGCCAAATGGAGCCTCAGCGAATTTCTTGCTTCATCCAAAAGTGTGCCCTGCGAGCAGCAATCTGACACTTTATGGCAAGAGTGAGCAATCTTCTCAGCCTTTAAAGCCATATAATTCATGTTTAATTCTGTATGTTGCAAATGACAGAAATCCACCCCATCAACTGGAAAGTGTTGTTGCTTAGCATCTATCTCTCTTTGTTCCAAACTCCAAGTATTCTTTACCATAATACCTGAAGGACCATTTTGCACAGAAAGCATACTGGTGGAGGAGTTACACGTTGCATCCTTATCTTTAAAGTCAGTCACAATATTCATACATCTTGAAGTCAAAACATCGGCCTCTTGATGTACTCTTTCCAAAAGCTTTTTATCCTTCATCTGCTTTTGAATCTTTTTCCTCCAATCATCAATTGCTCTAGTTATTCTCTTTCTGATCTCACTGGAAACATTAGCAATAGTTTTTTTAGTAACCGCAATAGCAGCTGCCTCAGAAGCAATTCCTGAAAAAGTCATTGGCAAGGAAATAAATCAAAAGACTTCGGCACAATATTGCCTTAACCAAAGCACATATGTATGAAGTTATGAACATCCAAATCATTATGTATGTTTTATAAGAGATCATTTTTCAAATACAAAAAAAAAATCTTCGTTCTTGTAATAAGTAGGCTTTATAGAAAGAAAAGAAAGCCAGATAAATAATAAAAACAGGATTAAAACCTACCACCAGCAACACTCAAAACATATGGTGATTCATCAGGTGCAGCTAAAGCAGATAAAGCTTCCACTGTTCTATCAGCAGAGTGTCGTTTTGCATAGTCAGTAGCTGCAGGTAAAACCTGCTGAATAGCAGTGCTAACTATCTGGGGAAAAAAATAATAGTGAGTGCAGAGAAGGTAAGTAAAAAGATAATAACTATCAATCTATGCAAGAAAGGCATTCAGTCCTTTCCAGGGGAATCAATCAAAGTCTTACATGTTCTGTAGCTTCCTCAAAATTACTTGCATTATGCATATTTTCAAACTCTTCAATGCTCTGTAGTTCGGAGAGATTTGGGAACCTATCCATTATGGCAACTTGTAATTTATTCATCATATCTTCTAGAATTTGCGGAACACACTTAAGGGAAGCTGCATGTGCAGCATTAACTGCAGTCGTATCCACTATAAAATCTACCAGCCTCTGCAGATTAGGTCTTTGTTCAAGAAATACATGCTGCAACAAACATTTGGAAGTTCTAGAGTTTAGTTTGATCATGAAGTCTATTTTGTATCATGAAAATAGACATGTTGAACAATTTAGCTCAATCATAAATTCTCTGATGACATGAACATAGAGAAGTTTTATAGCTTAAAAACAATTGACTGCTGAACTTCAGATACACAGATGGGTTATGAAAGACAAACCTGGAGTTTGAGCTTAAGCTGATCCTTATCATTATCCATTGAAGTTTTCACAATGATAGATTCCCCAAACATGTTATGTGCATGAGACTGGCTGTGCCTTGAATTTTGGATCGGTGTAATTTTACGAATATAGTTATTACGCTGTGTCTGAGCACATGCTGGTGGCATTTTCCGTCCCTTGGCTACTACAAGAACAGATTTCATGGCCTGACAAGCACAAACCATTTTCAACGGATGATTATATTTAAAATGAAAATCATTGAAGTATTCTAAGAAAACATCCCTTATATACTGCTATTGTTGGTCAAAATTTGTCATGAGGCCTAGGGGTATTTCTCACCATCAGAAGTGGGCAACAATGTTGAATGTAACTGGTATCAATTATACCAAGCATTCTGTCGATGCCACTACAAATTACACTTTTATGATAATCTTCGCCTTCGATGCTTATGCTATTGTCCTTGTTCAATCCTTTCTTATCACTCTCATTTGTTTCCAAAATAGCTTTGCTCGGAGAATCACAATGAATATTTAACATACTCATATCTTCAAAAAAGCTATCCAATGCTGCAAGGATGCAAACACTACTGACCTGGAAAACCAAAGAGCATAATACAATATTAAGTTGTCCCGTATTTGTAATGATACTTTCTTTAAATTTTAACAAAATTGACAATCATTAAAATCAAGCCACTGAAATAAGCAAGAATGTTACCCCAAAATCACTCTTGGATGGGTCGAGCTTCGGTAAAGAATACAGAGCCTTCAATGAAAAGAATACTTTTCCAAAGTAAGGCTGTGTTGCCTGACTTGGGACAACCTGCTATATAAAATATTGTTAGAAGTGAAATGCTACAAACTCAATTGCTGTTATAAAAATCCATCAAAACAATGATTCTGTGTTCCTTACCTTCAATAACCCTAAAAAATCAAGGATCCAGGGTAAAACTAACAACAGAGATTCATGTGATCTGGCATTATCTAGCTCTTCCAATAAATCAATGGGAGGATGGCATTGAGGTATATCTGATTCTGAATAAGAAAGGTCACAGCCTATCTCCGGAGGAATAGATGGCAATGATCCTGCTTCTGGATAAAAGAAAATGAATCTGAATGCAGCAATTATTCAATGGTTTATCAAGCAGAACTACAAAGACTTTTAAGTTATGAATAGACAGAATTATAATGTTTCATCAAATTTGCAGCAAGAGACTCCACAAATGCCTACCCCATCAAGCAACCTAATGATTTTAGGGAAAGAACTCTTTGTGTGAAACCTGATCCAATATCTGCTACATCCCGAGAGTAAAGTGGAAGCCTGTATTTCAATTGGTAATGAGTATAATTACATATAGAATCCACAAAATTGATAGACTCAAACCTTATTTCTGCAGTCTGAAACCATCAAAATCATAAGCAAGGTACATGATAAAATTACTTTATTAGTTTATGCATTTTCGATCTGATGCTGCACAATAACTGGCTATTTAGTCGATAACTATCGGCTGCTTCAAGAAACAAGATGTATGTCCTTGTTGACTGAGGAAATGCTTTTGAGAATCCCTCAGATGAACAAGCCTTACAACTAACATCCTCCCGACTTTGGATGGTTGCATGTGGTAAAGGGACCTTGGAAGATTGGGAAAGCTTAGCTTTGTTCCGAGTATTACCAGTTGAAAGCACCTGATATTTATCAGAAGTATCTGGCCCTTGAGGACCTCTTTGTGGCAAAAATACTAGAGGCTGGTTACTGGATTCAGATGTTAAACGATCATGCAGCCTGTGCAACTTTGCAGCATTATGTCGTGCTAAACCTGTAACTTCTGGGTCTGTTTCACCATATGAAGATGCCTATAAAACGAGTTCCATCTGATTAGAAAAATTGAGAAGTAATAGAAAAGCTAAACCCAAAAATCCTTCATGTATCATACAGTCATACTTAAACTTGAAAACAAAACAAAGACAGTTTCAAAGCAAGAAGTTTTTTTTCATACTTCTTACCTGCAAATACTGCTCAATGAAGAGCTCTGCTCAAACAAAAAATAGATGTTAGGTCTTGTTATAAAATGCATGAATTGCCATTGAAGGACTGAAATAATAAAAGCCTTCTTACTACACTTTATTAAATTACCAGAAAACCAGGGGTAGTTCTCAACCATCAGCGTTTTTGACAAACTTTGCACACTTTCATGCAGCTTTATGTAGGCATCATTGTCCTTGCCAAATGCAGCAAATCCAAAGGCACTTTGTGATGAAGCAGCCTCCCGTATTATTTCAAAAAAATAGTCCCTGCACTGTTCACGGTTGTTGTATATTCGTTGGAATGCCTGCCAATATATACAATTAAGATTTGTCAAGCCATATGTGGAAATAATTAAAATAAAGTATAGCTTGCAAACATCAAATAACTGCTTACTATAGTCCGGAAGTTATTACGAGAATCTCTTGCAGCTTGAAAAGGTGAGGATGTAGGCATGGCCATAGGCAGATGCTTTTGTGGTCTTTTCTCTCTAAATTTGTTGGGTGATTCCTGTAAGGCACATTTTGCTCCATATGCAGATTCATATGCCTTGAAAGAACGCAATGCTGCAGATTGATGTTCTGCTAAAGCACCCCTTAACCGAGGAAGTAAAGATGGTGAAAAAGATGAAATCGCAGGTTGCTCAATAAGAGTGGCAAGGAGTTGCTCTCCAACTACAGAAGAAGATGAATACAAACTTTCAACAAAACTCAAAAGTAAAGAGGTACAGGAAGTAATTAGATAATCAAAACAAATAGGCTCTAAAGACCCAGTAAAACATTTTATCAGAATTGTATGCAATTTTGCAAAGATATAATATTTCCACAGTCCATATTTGTGTGAGTGTATGCTTCTAGATTAATTTTTTAAACATCAATGTTTTGGATAACACTACATGATCCATTAGTTTATGATACCACAATCTAGGAGTTTTGCTGCTTGCTCAAGTGTCTTGCAGGCATAAAACGAACAACTCTTTTCATCTCTGAATAGTTTTCCAGCTATATCTGGCTTTTCTTGAATGATGCTTAGCTTATCATGCCCTTCCCCACAGACACCCTCCAAACTCAGAAGCTGCAGTAGAAAGTAGAGTTCTCCGATCAAAGAGGGAACCATCTTATTCATGATAAGCTTTGCATGCACTTTTGCAAACCTCTTAAGCTTGCCACAAAACATCTTTGAAGGTAGGCTAGGGTCTACACAAGGAACTTCTGAAGACAGTTGAGTTTCTCCATTAGAAACAGAAACCTGTGGTAAATGGTCCTTGACCTTAGATTTTGAATTTAAAATAACATGGTTTTGGGAAGAATTCATTGGCTGGGTCAAAAGTGAGGCCTTCTGTGCTTTAATATCCTCAGTTGGAGCCTCTCTCTCTGGGTGCCTGCGATTCCTAGTTTTACTGCAAGGGTCCATGAGCACATCCATATCAACTTTAAGGGATTTATGCACTGCTAAATCTATACTGGTATCATGTTCTGATTCTTTAGGTGGCTGTATATTAGCAAGAACAAAAGAACTGTCCACAGCAAGAATTGCTGATGGTGTAGGATTCACTCGCCGTGCCTGCCAATAAAAATATTTTGAAATTAAGAATAAGAATCCAAGATTTTAGAGTAGATATACACATAGACAAGTTTATGATTAGTTAACCAAATTTTACTAGAAGGAGCAAACATTTATACTTATATTAACAAGATACTACAAGGAGGGCAAAACATTTTAAATTTCCAATGGGGATATGCCAAAAGCTGTGAGTTTGTAAATTAAATGATCCACAAATGAAATTGAGCCAAAATCTTGGACCAAATACCAAACCTGTTGCATTTTCAAAGGCCATAATCCAAATGACTACGGAAGTAAAATAGTAGGAAGGGCCTCCCTTCAGTTTGAAAGGAACTGAGAAATGTAAAATGGAAAAATGATTCTGTCCATGCAGGTACTAGAAAGAACCAACCCAAATATGATATTAAATAGTTACGTGCTTTTGTAAGTTGTGCTTTCCTTATAAGAGCTGTAGAATTTTTAAAGATCATAATCCAAACGACTAAAAAAGTAAAATGCTAGGAAGTACCTTCCTTCAATTTGAATGGATCTGAGAGAGCTAACTTGAAAAATGTGTCTGTCCACAAAGGTACCATCCTAAAACTAACCAACCCAAATGAGATATTAAATAGTTAAGATGCTTTTGCAGGTTGTGCTTTCTCTACAAGAGCAATTTTTTGCTGTCTTTGAAATTTTCAAGAAAAAGTTATTGGATCTCTCCCATGTATAAATAACATGAAGGTCATTCTAATAGATGCCAACTATAGTGGCAAACACTTACTGGCAAAACTAAGGAAGAGAAGATTCAGAAGATACCAGTAAAGCTGGAGAAGGAGTGTTCTCCAACTTGAGACCATCCATTTCTAGTTAAGGTGAACAAGGAAAATAGTAAATAAAGATAAAAGTGATGGAAAGTAAATTCTGTGAGTCATCAGAGACAAAATAAATTACTCAGAATCCAACCCTCAAGAAGAAAGTACAGAAACCATAACACCAATGGCCCTGCAAATTCATCATCAAGAATTGATTGGCTTCAAAAGGCAGCCTCAAAATACTTAAATGTGACAGAGTTAGACATTGCATATAGAATTATACCATTTTCCTTTCAACCTTTACTTTGACATGCCTATGGCTTCGTTTGGATACAGTGAGGTTAGTTTACAATGAATTGTGTACAAGAGGATGTGGTGTGGTGTGATACTACAGGGACACTTGTAAGAGTATGACCCATGTTCAAATAGACCTTGCCATAACAATACAACTCATTACCCAATCCAACATTGAAGAATTCAACATAGGTGTTAGCGTCGTTAAACATTACCCATAACTTCACCTGATATCTACAACTAAGAATACAACAGATACAAGGTCCAGCAGCAACATTTGTGATTGCCATGTTGATGTTCCATTGGGCATCCTCTCTGTGTTAATGCAAATGTGGCATGTAAGCCACCCGAAGAAAGCGAAATTTGACCAAATAGAGAACCTATTCATGTTTTGAAATTATCTCTGGGTATGCTGTAAAACTGAGTTCGCCTAATGGTGAAGGCATGCATACTCCACTAGAGAGGTCAGAGGTTTCAATCCAGAAAGAAGTAGGGTTGTTTTCCTTGTTGAACAATGTATAAGGTAAATGAAAAAACAATCCTCTTGTAGAACACTTCTACAAGGGGCTCTCACACAACAAATTGGTATCTCAGCTTGGCAGTTACCTAAAAAACTACATTTACTCTTCACCCTTTACCTTTATATTAGGCCTTAAACATGGGAAACGCCTCAGAAATTGAACATGATCTAGAAGCAGGCGGCCAGTTAAAACACATTTTCTTATTAAATGTGTGAAACATTCCATGGGGTATTAGTATAATGTAGTTAGGATTCTCGTATGAGCATGATCCAAGTTCAAATCTTGCCACCATAATAAGGCAACCCAACATCAGGTGACATAAAAACTATCTTTACCTTTATATTAAGCCTTGAAAATGGGAAACACCTCAGAAATCATACATGACACAGAAGCAGATGACAAATGCTAAAAAGATGTTATCATTCGATGTATGAAATATTACAAGAGATATTTGTATAATGGTAGATGGGAATTCTTGTATAAGCACCATCCAGTTCAAATAACGCCACCAAAGCAGGCCATAACACCAAGTGACGTGAAACATTACCATTACTTTTTACCTTCATATTAAGCCTTCAACATAAGAAACACCTTAGAAATTAAACATGAGGCAGAAGCAAAAGACAAGAGTAAAAACAGATGTTCTTATTAAATGTATGAAATAGTCCATGGGATAATGATATAATCATAACGAGGAACAGTATTCGTGAATGAGCATCATCCGAGTTCAAATTTCGCAACCATAATAAGGCACTCCATAACATCCCTGACATGTGGCGAGGTTTTAGGCAAATAATTATAAATTTATAGGGTACATTTCAGCACGACCCATGTAGACAAACCTCGTGAAAGTAAATTATGGGCCAAGCATACTCCACATAATATTAATGGTAACCCAAAACCTCAACCAAAACAATCTATCGAACAAAAACACCATGACCGCTTACCTGCTTTGTTGCATTGAGATTCCCCTTTTTCTTAGCTTCTTTAGAAGGAACAGAACCAAGTGCTGGATACTCGTCTTCATACTTAACTTCAGGTGGGCACACAACAGCAGCCTTTGTAATAGAATTAATAGCAGATCTCCCTCTTCCATTTGTCCTCGCTTCCAAAACCTTTATTTTCTCTCCAAAATTAAGCATAGTCTTCTTCTGCTCTCTGGGTATTTGTTCCACTACAATTTCCTCTGGATTAGACAAAATCAAACTTGGGTCCGCTTGATCTGCAGCAGACTGCAGAAAAGGGAATGTTTGGGACCTTATGTAATTCAAAAATGAGACTGCAAAAGAAGAAACAGAGGTGGCATTGAGCTTATCTTCCACGGCCTTAGAAACAGAAGTGGAAGCAGATTCATTGGATGGATGAGATGGAATCCACGCCAAAATTATACCAAGCATTTCTTCGTCACTTGCAATGGAATTTATCAACACCAAATCAGCTTCAGCAACTTCTCCTTCCATGGCATCTGATGACGCTAATGCTTGCATAGTAGGCCTAGTTGGTCAAAATTCAAGCTGTAATGAAGAGGCTGCGAAAGAAAGTATTTTCTGCCAGTATTTATAGGCGGGGTAATTTTCAACCCTTAGGGATATCCCACATAAATTTTAGTTTTAGATTTCAACACTTTTTTAATGCAAGTGTGTTCCAGTTCCTATAAAATTGATTTTTGTTTTGTTTTATTCAAATTCAAATTTGCCCTTTTTCAAAATTTGTTTACGAAGGTGGCTCCGAATGTAAGGAAGACAAGAATTTAATACAGATCGGGGCCCGTCGGGTAAAAATTTTGCGCAAGGATTTAAGCTCTGCTATGTTAAACATGGGTGCTTATAGTAATAATTTATTATTAGATTTGAACTTAGATAGGTGGTTTTGTTCTCAATATTTTCCCTATTTTAAAAAACAATTTATAGTCTATAAATATTTCAAATTAAGTTTTTAAGAAAAAAAAATAAGGTAATAATTTGAATGTATACATTAGTGAAGTGAAAAGTATATTGTTTGTATTTGTTTAAATTTGTTTTGGTTTTGATTATTTGTTTTTAGTATAATATAGTGTTCCATAGTATATTTAAGTGTAATAGTTAGTATTTAGCTTAAATTTAATTTAAACTTAAGTTCTACTCTCTAATGGATTCAAATGTTAATCTTATTTTTTTGTTTTTATTATTGGGTCAAGGTTGTAGATGTAATCATAAACTTGGTTCAAGATTGCAAACATAGTCTTGAAACTTGTTTTTCAAAATAAAACTTAATATTAGGCCTAAGCCAACCTAATTTAAATAGTAGTAAACACCAACTCAAGTGTGAATGGCTCAAATTTGAATGACAAGGTGTTGTATAAAAGGACAAATATGTTAGGTGATATTCACTTAGAAAGAGTCCTTGTAGGAAGAGTTTGTCTATAGAGTATTATGTGGTAAAATGTGACGAATTTCAAGTATTGTGGTATAGCATATATGTCAACTTACATGTGTTGATATTGTAGAAGTGAGTTGTAGTGTAGCATACATGGTTTTTTTGTTTCATGTGGTGGTGATGTGACAACAACTACAAGTTATTTGGAAGAACTCACAACTACATATAGAAATAATATTTGTTGGAAGCATGAATAGTGATGCAAGAGCACTTATGGTAGAATTAGAGTTCATGTGGCAAAATTTGAGAGCAAGGTAATATTTTAGAAGATGACACAAGGTACCACAAGTTGTTATAAGCGAAGTTACGTTTCTATGTTGTTGGTTAACATATTTTTACTACAAAAATACTCTATTCTGTAATAACTTTGCAAGCCCTCCTTTTAGTAACAAATGCACCAAAAATTGGATAAGTTATTACTTTCTAAATGACTTTCCTCTGAATTTTAGAGGTACATCTCCCTCATATGACAAGGTTCTATTTTAAATGTATACTTTCAACCAAAAAGTAGGAAAGGTGAATAAAAACAATTTTACTTTAATTAAGCAATATAATCATCCACATGTAATAACATCCAGAATTTTCAATTCACATGCGTATCATTAGAGGTTCGAATTTTAAAATAGTTAAACATTACACAAACCAATTTACTATTTTAAAACCAACCCAAAATTGTTTCAAAATGATAATTACCACTGTAAGAAGAGCAAAATTTTAAAATAGTCACCATTCATACATGAAATGACAACACAAATCTATAGTAGTATACAAACTTCTAAGGTTCTTTATTTTAGAATATCTAAAATTGTAGAGCTTACAAGCTTACAATCCTTCTTGCCCAAGAGTCTTAGTGTCTTTTACATAACATTTAATATGTCTTGATGTAACTAAAAAGAATCCAAAAATGATACATTTTGAGAATATCAAAAGACATCCTAAAACTTAGGAACTTATAAAATTTGAATAATAGTTAGACATTTGGTGGAGATGGCACATCATCAACAACAATATTAGTCTTTTGTGGTGATTGGGGGTTTTGTGAAACACCTTTTGCAAGTTGTAAGTTTAGGATGCCTTGATAACGGGCCCTGATTCATTATGCTTTGGAATGATTAAGTTGTCAATTCATAATCTATATAAAGCTTTTTTCCCTCTGATTTGCTCTAGTTAGGTTCAATGAGATGTAAGATAACTCATTCCTTCATTAAGCACCGTGTTGATGGCACCTAACATCACTAGGTTGTCAACATAAAAATACTCTATGTTAAGTGACCTTTTGATTTATTCCTTTAACCCATCTATGCTTGCCTAGGCTTCTGTAATATGGGGAGTAGATTGATTGTTCAAGTTGATAGCTTTGGAGCTTCCTAGATATCCACCCAAATTTGATCACATTCCTTCAATAATTTACCTTGTTCTTGGATATTCTGTCTTCGAGCAATTATCTTCTACTTGATGCTATTTTCCAAATGATGTTCCTATTATCACCGGAGTCGGTTATAATCTGCCTATAAAGTAATTAGCTTATACACCCCCATGTCTATCATTTATTTTAGGTTCTTATCATTTTTTAGCCAATTCACTTCATGAGATTTAGAGGTTGTGATATCCTCATTGATCTCCTTCCTTCTGTATTCCAAGCTATTTGGCATTGTATTAGTCTCTTCCATACATTTAACAACTGTATTTATAACTCCATTAGCCCAATCTTTGATTGCTTTCCCATAGCATTATTTTTTTAACCTTCTTAATTACAACTTTTCTACCAGCAGAGCTGGGATCGAAGAATGTGTCTAGTTGCCCCATAGGCTGAGTAGAGGTATCAACAATAGATTTCAAACATGAGGTTAGGAGTTTCACCTATTGTTTGAGCTCTATTATGGACTTCTTGTCTTTCTCAATGTATTCCACCAACTAAGTAATTGACACCTTAAAATTGTGAACATCACCATCTCGAGAGGTAGGCCCCAAGTGAACCTTAGTAATATTGAAGTCCTTTTTTGATGATTGGTTGGCATCTTTCTAGGTTGAGGGGTGAGAAATCTCCACATTCAAGCTCATGGATGATGCTTTTAACATCAACCTTGAGGTAGTCTTCAATTTCTTTGGTTCTGGAATATGTTGTAGCAAGCTCGAGACAACATCATCCTCTTAAAGGCTCAACTCTACAACTTTTCTTTTTTTAGACAAGGTTTGTTGCAACCAAGTCGCTGGATTAGTATAAGGACTACTTGGAGATAATTGCAAGGACCTATTTACATGAGTAATATCACGGGTTAATGCATTGGGTGACACTAGAGGAGATGGATTATGAGTAGAATGGGGAGGTCATGGGACAATACTATCCTATGAATTAGATGATGAATCCTCCACAATCTCCTCGTCTACGGTCACTATTACTCCCTTTTCTTTTATCTTTTCTTTCACTACTTCCCTACAGGTCCTTTGTGTCTCTCCTTTAAGTGTTTCATCTCCATCCCCTCCCCCAGTTGCGTAAGAAATTACTACAATAAAAATAGTATGAGAGGGATTAGAATGTATTTGAATGGATTCTCCTCTCTTTGCAGCTTTTGTTGTTGTTGTGGTTTGTGGATTGAGAGGTTTTACCATCATCTTGTTTATCCAATGTTTAGTTCTCCTTAGCACTACTATTGTCCTTCCCTCAATGTTAACGATCTACCTATTATTTCAATTGATGAGAAATATTGACATTGTTTAAATATGATCAAGATAAACTTGATCTACTAAATTGGACTTGTCATCATCAATGTTTGGGATGTTTTAGCTTAGATTATACATCCTAACCTATCTCATTCTTAGACACATACAATCTCTTCTCCTTACCTCAAACTCATTATCACAATTATCCCAATAATCCTCTAACTCAAGTACATGATAAAGGCCTAGGCCTAGTTGTAAATCATTTCTTTCAAAATCCTTACTATCAAAAGGGAAATAGAAATCAAAGAATTGTAACTTGTAGTTGACCATATCTCTATATTTAGGGCATCCAATGAATACTTGCATTGGTAAAAGGAAATCTCGATAGGGAAAGGACCATTGAATTTCTTCCTCTCCTTACATCTCTTGTTCAAATCCCCAATCCATTTATACGCTTTGATTAAGAAAAACCTATCGCTAACATATTTGGGAAATTTGCACGGGAAGCCATCATATCCTCCCACCCTAATATACATAAACCTTTGGATTTGGATGAAGAAACTCCCATAGGTATTAATCAACTGGGAAGCTTCCTATGAAATTTTGATACTCAAATCCACTTGCAATTCCCTAATGACTAACATTGTAAATGCATCATTCACCCTCCTGAAGTGTAACTATTTTCCTGTTGAAGTTGAGAGTAATAATCATAAATTGAGGTATCATTGCCTAATTCCCCTTCAAATCTCAATCCTAACCAATCCCTTATGCTCACAATAGCATAAAACAAATACAATGACATAAAAAAGTGTTTTTTTGGCTCTGAAATGTGTTATTTTTTTACAGAGTTGATCACTAATGATATTGGCCCAATCAATGTATTGTTGTCTATGACAAATGATAACAATAAATAAATACATCCATACTATTGGAAGAATGAGGAGATGTCATTGATGAACTTGTTGGCAACATGAGCATGTGGGATGAGCACAAAGTGAACAGTTATGCATTGCAGTGTTGTCATTGATGTCAACATTGCATCCCAGTATGAAGACCAATGTGCAGACTGGCTTGGATGGCTTGAACTTGTTTGAGGATGATAGTGAAAGATAATTTCGCAAGAAGGTTTGATTCGGTAAAGACAATAGTTGTGGGAATTGACTAAGCATCAATTCAAGTGATTTTATGTATAGGGGATCCAGTATTTAGGTCTGCATTGGTCCGTTGATGATGATTTTGCTCTGCGCTTCTAACATAATTTTGTTGGTTGATAGAATATCCTAATTCTAGAATTTCATCTTGTTTTGGTTTATGGTTTTGGAGTTATGAGTAACAAAAGTTCAACTTGGCAGTTACAGGTGGTTTCCAATGCAGTTAATATGCTTTGGTGAATTCGTACCTCTCTGCAAATTGGAATCTAACTTTGTGGAGTTGTGGAAATGTTGATAGGTGTTAGATGGGTGTATATTCTAGTTGGCATAGATTTTAGAGGTCCACATGTTTGAATATGGTTGTACAATTGGAAAATTTTATTATTAGCTCATTATCGGTGCTAACCTAATGAGTTTTGTGTATTATAGAGGTTGAGTATGTATTGATCTATTATGTGGGTGTTATTTTAGGTTCATGCTTACCTATTTCAAATTGTTATAAGGTTTGCATCTTGGAGCGAAGCATGTGTGTATAGATCTTGAGCCGACAAGCTAAATTTTATTTATTACATCTAATTAGGTCAACCTAATTGATGTTAAAGGTGAAGCAGATATATAAGTTAGATCTTTTTGATATTTTGTGGTGATGAAATGTGATAAGAGTTTGTGGATGTGAATTATGAAATTTTAGTTTGAATGCATAGTAGAGCAGAGTGTTGATTCAGATCAATATGAAGAGTTTTGAGTTTGTATTTTGAGCTTCATTGGAATTGTATTTCACCACAATCTCTTTTATGTCTTTTCTTTCTCAATGGGCAGTGAGTCCACCTAAGTACTTCTGTAATATACTATAACCAATTATAATATATTGCAAGCTAATCCTCACCTTGGTTTTTCCCATTTTGGGTTTTCCAGGTAAAAATTTGGTGTCCACATGTTATATGATGTTGTTGGTTGTTTTCATTTTTTCCTTCATTACTAGAAATTGAATAGGTTATGAGTTGAATGGTTAAATGTTTAAATGGTTTAAAAGAATATTGATTCACCCCCCTCTCAGTATTTTGAGTGTTCAATAATTGGTATCAGAGCTTGGTTCCCTGGAAGGAGCTTAACTACTTTGGGAAGATCTTAGAGGTTGAACATATGGTTGTTAAAAGACTACCTATTCCTCCGGAAGAGATTCTTGTTGTTGTATCTACAGAAGAAGATTGCATATTTGACACAAATGGAGAACTCAAAGTTTCTCTTGAAGATTTGGAGAGAACTAAAGGTGAAAACAAATATCTAAAATAAAATGTCAAAGAAGAGGATGAATGCATAAAAAAACTGAGAGAGCAAATCAAGAAATTTAGAGAAATACATAAGGAGGTCAGTGAACAGTTGAAGCAAGCAAATGAAACAATTATCGGTCTAAAAGTACAAGTTGAAGAAAGAAAAAGAGTTAAAGAATGTTTGAATGTGATGGTGAAAAGCAAATCTAAAGAATGCACAAAGCTTGAACATGAAGTTGTGAATTTGAGATCAAATCTTGAAAAAGAAAGAAGTAATGAAGACAAATTCAAGATTAGTTTTACAAGGCTTGATGAAATGATTGCAAATCAGAAAGGCTCCAAAGATAAAGAAGGTTTAGGATTTGAAAAAAGGTGAATGTTCAAAAGCAAACCAGACACCAAATGCTAAAAAGAAGATAAATGAACAAGAGAAGACTAAAGACAAAAAGAACACTGGAAAGCAGATTCAAAATCAAAGGAATGAATCTAGAAGACCATCGGTCAGAAAACCAAATGCACAAAGGTACCCATGTTTTAATGGTTTATGTTATTCTTGCAATATATTTGGACATAGGGCTATGGAATGTAGAAGCATAATGAATCAAAATGAAACAATTACCAATTTGGAAGTGCAAGTTGAAGAAAGAAAAAGAGTTGAAGAATGTTTGAATGCAATGGTGAAAAACAAACATGAAGAATGCACAAAGCTTGAACAAGAAGTTGTGAATATGAGATTAGATCTTGAAAAAGAAAGAAGTCATGAAGACAAACTCGAGATGAGTTCTACAAGGCTTGATGAAATGATTGCAAATTAGAGAGGCTCAGAAGATAAAGAAGGTTTAGGATTTGAAAAAGGTGAAATTTCAAAAGCAGATCAGACACCAAATGTTAAAAAGAAGATAAATGAGCAAGAGAAGACTAAAGAAAAAAAGAACAATGGCAAGCAAATCCAAAATCAAAGGAATGAATCTAGAAGACCATCGGTCAAAAAACCGAATGCACAAAGGTACCCATCTTTTAATGGTTTTTGTTATTCTTGCAATAGATTTGCACACAGGACTATGGAATGTAGAAGCATAATGAATCAAAATGTTCAATGTTTTCTCGATTAGTGCTTTACATGCAAGTGATTTGGTCATAAGGCTAGTGAATGTAGAAGTCAAATGATGAATGGAAATAACAATGGTAGAATGGTTCATTTTTTCAATGTCTATTGTTATACGTGCTGTGGATTTGGGCATAAATCTAATCAATGCAACTCTAGAATGAATGGAAGCAAGATTGGTCAAAAGAATGTCATATGCTACAATTGTAATAGACCTAGACACATTTCTAAGTTTTGCATTAGCAAAAATATGAAGAAGGATAATTTGGTAAAGAAGAATGATCCAGTACAAAAGAATGATCTGAAAGAGACAAAGAAGGAGATGAACAATGTTTTGAAAAAAAAAGAGAGAGACAAAGGTTAAGGATGTATATGTACCAACATTCAGTGCAAATGTTTCCTCCAAAAACTAAGTTAAGAGCTTTGGCTCGGGGGGAGCTTTAATGGAAATCTTTCTTCCCCCACCAAAGAAATGGTATTAATGCTTCAACATGAGGATATGTGATGTATATCAATGTATCTGAACTAATGGAGAAGATTCTAATAGAAAATATTAAAATGCAAAAGAATGTGGAGCATTTGAAGTTGATTGTGTAGACAATTAGAGTTTTTACCAACTTTTCAGTTTGAGTATTCAATGTGAATTAGATCACGGAAAAAGGTTTATAAGTGATTACACTAAAACCAAAATTCATTTGCAATCAATTTTTCAAGTAAAGAAGAGCTAATGAAGAGCAGAGTAATGCAGTTGAAGTGATTGAGTCTTGGTGCATGCAAACCTTAGTCAGAAAAGCGAAGTGAAAGGTATATGATCTTTGTTACCCTGATTTTTCTAAAATCTATTTGAAAGAAGTTTATAATCTTATGCAATGGATACACCAAGGGTTGTGAATGTGTTTGATTGACCCTGACCTAAATTCAAGAAATAGCTTGATAAATCCATTGAGGTTGATCCGAAAGGTGCTTTCTCGAGGGTTCCTTATGGAGTCTTATGCACAGAGGATAAAAGAATGTATATTCACGATAAGCTTGAAGAGTATGACCATTCCAAACTAGGATATGTATGGATGAATGAGCTCACTAGTGAGGACTTTGCGCTGAAGTGGGAATATGAAAATCTGGTTGCAAAGAAGCTAGATGTTGGGCAAGGGTTTCCTAATTTTTTCAATGACAATGCTTGGGGTGACGATTGTTTTGAGCCGCATCCATGACAAGTTTTTATGAATGAATATGCCTAGGTTGATTACAAAGTAGGTGATTGGAGAAGTTATAGGGTGTTGGTGTAAATAGAGTCTTGTACCTAGTTAATTCATTACTAGGGGACTTATTTACATGTTTGTTAAGTTTACTTAGGTCCTAGGAAGGAATCTTTCTAGAAGGTGTTAGTTGTCATTAGTTGTTATCTTATTTTTTGACTTGTTTCATGTGTGACCTAGGTAAGTGTGATAAGTTGTCTCGTGTCATATGATTAAAACACTTGTCATAATCCTATGACATCTTGTATGTCACCTTGGCTATATAACCAAGGGGTTTCTACTACATTGTACACACATCATATCATTGAATCGTAATTGATAAGAATACAATTTATTCTTGTCATGTTCATATTCTCTCTCTGTGTGCTTTCCATTTGGTCTCAAGATCTTGGCAACCATAGCCAATTCTAACATGGTATCATAGCGGGTTGGGTGCCATTAGATAGTATTTTTCTGAAGAGAGATGGTAAATCTTCAAAAGTTTAGTATGCTCTTCTCTTTTTATCATATGATGATCTGAAGAAACAAAAAAACTTGATAGAAATACCAGAGCTTGAGGGGTTCCTTTTGTGGCTCTTTATTGTAGGTTCAAATTAGAGCTTGTTGGTGCAAATCTAAGCCCACCATCGCATCTAGAAGGTTCAAGAAAGTCTATTTTGCCTTTTTTTTTTGTCCAAATCAGACATATGAGGCCAAATTTATGAGGGTTTGAAGCTGAAGAGTGGTTGCCAGATCTAGAAGGTAGCTGCATTATTGGAGCATTTTGGATCAAATCCGACCCTACCATCATGTCCAAAAGGGCCAAAAACCCTAAAATTGAATGTCAATTAGTCCAAATCAGAGCAGTTGTCTGGTGAGGCAAAAAAAAATTGCCCAAGAAGTCATATGACCCCCTAGGTTGTTATTATTGCATAGTTGAAAAAAATCAAAATAAATAAAAACAAAAATTTGGGGACATCATTGTTTTGTTGGTCACGGTACTTGCAAAGGCAAGGTACTAGTGTACCCGCCACCGCCACCACCATCTTCCACGTGGACACGTGGGCCCCAGGCCCTCTTTAATAGGCGCTTCACAAAATTTAACGCTTCAAAAGATTTTTTGAGTGGTCTTTAATAGAAATCCAACGTCAGGTTTATAAAAATCCAACTGTCTAAGTTCAATCGGTAGGTAGTCCTCTTAAGAAAATCCAGCAAAAGATTTAAAAATCTAGACAGTAGTTCAAGAGAATATTTCGTCGATAGAAAAGGCATATTTCGACAGGTTGACATTGACAGTAACATTCTCCTACACATCAAATTTAAGCTCAAAGTTTCAGCGAATATTTTTGTGGCAGGGTATATTCTTTTTCGACGGTCACCCAAATGTCAAATTTAATCAAGTGAAGTGTTGATGTCAGCATGACGTCGACACCTTTTTGATATTTTAGCACCCCCCTCCCATTTGCATTTTTAGTTTGAAGGGTGATTTTCAAACGTTAATATCTTGCTCATTTTGACTCCTTTTCTTGAGCATTTTTTTTTTATTTGGGCTAATTTTTCATGCTCTACATAGTGATGCAATCACATTTTGGTTTTGGTGTTTGGTTTTTCTAGAAATTGTAGATTCTCACAGGTGTTGCTGCTTTGTCCCCATTTTGGTCACTTTGGGAGCTCTTATCTTGCTACTACGGTAACATTTTTGGGTGAATATTTTTTTAAAGTGCATGATTTTTTGTGTACTTATTAATGGTATGATTAGATTGATCTCATTTAGTACCAAAAAATATACTTTATTTTGTGGCTTATTTTGGCATTTGTAAGCACTAAGATCAAAGTCAACTTTGTTGTTTTTGGCAGTGGCAACTATAAACGCACTAAGTATAAAGTGCCAAATCATATATTGCTTTTGGGGGTTTCATGATTAAGTAATTTGGGGGGTAAGCTTTTGCCTTTTTTGGTTTGTCTCTAGATTGGTCTATTGTGTGAATAAAGTTGAGGAGTTTAAAATGGGAATCAAAAAACATCCTGTTGTAATAAGGTTAAATCGATGGAACTTTAAGTCTTGGTGAGATGGAATCCTAACACATTGTAGGTGGCTTAATTTTTTTCCATATCTCTATGGACTGATTCCTAAACCTTCATCAAAATGGAAGAGAGTTGTGTGGGACATAAAAATAGAACATATCCTGGGGTACTTGGTTATAGTTGTGATATTGATACACAAATGGCCACTTATGGTATTGAGATCCCTCGTGACCTTATGACCAAACTTTGGGAGATGTATGGAGACTTGAATGAACCTCCATTCCCAAAGGATCTTGTTGTGGATTGTCTTGTTCCACTTGTAGAGTTTCAACCTGTTGATGATAAAATAGCTGAAAAAATTGTTGATTGGGAAAGGTACAGTAGTTTTGATGACACTGAACCCTCTCCTTCTCCTCCTATAAAGAGATCTATTGAGACTTCAAATTCTATGGCTCCTAATCCAGATTTAGAGGGTTTATCTTCTTCATCTATGAGTCAACATCTTGAGGCTGAGGAATCTTGCAATCCAACATTGGTAGAATCATCTACTGTTGTAGTTGAGGATGCCTGGACTCCATAGTTTTGGTTCCTTGTGATTCAGTGCAACAAGACACACATCATTATCTTTTAGATTTGACTATTTGTGATGACTTCTTGATAGGTATTCTAGACTTGTTTGTGGAGTCTCATCTTGTAGATTTGGGGGACATTATTGATGACATTCATCTTCTCTTTGATGGAGAAAATCCTTCTTCAGTTGTTGCGAGGGAACACCTTGACCCTCTTGTTCATTCTCTACATGATCATTCTTTGCAGTTTGATGTGATTATGGATACTTTGGACAACATTTGGAGGAGGCTTCTTTATCTTTATAGAGGATATATGTGTCTTTGGATCGTGTTCTACATTCATCTCTACTAGATTATGGATTGTCTTCTTCAGTTGTGTGGCCTAGAATGCCTGTTTGGAGTGTGACGGCTTTCAGCATCAACATGGAGACACTTAAGCATGCTTTAGAGATGTCATCATACATCATCCATATTCCTGACATCCTGCATACATTCTTGGTTTTGTTTCTTCCTAAGGGGAGGAATGTTGTTCGGCGAGATTGGATCATCTTCAACATTCAATGTCAAGCTTCTACCATCATTGTAGGAGACTCAATGTTGAGGGGGGGGTTGCCTTGTCTCTCTTCTTCTCTCTTATGGGGGGTTCTTTTTCCTCACATGGGGTTTTTCCCTTCTCATGCATCATTGAGAGCATTTCATTTATTGTATTTCATCTCTTTTTTGGGGAGGAGTTTTGTTCCACTGGGTTTTCTCCTTTTATTTGTTTGTGAGAGATTTCATTTGCATTTGTACATGGGTACCTAACATGGCCTAGTAGTTGAAGCCCATTATTGCATCTTTGTGTCATTTTCATAATAATTTTCTACTCCCTAAGTTCCACTTAAGCGGGGGTGTTGGTGTAAATAAAGTCTTGTACCTAGTCAATTCATTACTACAGGACTTATTAACATGTTTGTTAAGTTTACTTAGGTCCTAGGAATGAATCTTTCTAGAAGGTTTCAGTTGTCATTAGTTGTTATCTTATCTTTTGACTTGTTTCACATGTGACCTAGGTAAGTGTGATGAGTTGTCTCATGTCATATGATTAAGACACTTGTCATAATCCCATGACATCTTGTGTCTCGCCTTGGCTATATAACTAAGGGGTTTCTACTACATTGTACACACATTATATCATTGAATCATAATTGATAAGAATGTAGTTTATTCTTGTCATATTCATATTCTCTCTCTTTGTGCTTTCCATTTGGTTACAAGATCTTGGCAGCCATAGCCAATTCTAACATAGGGTTATGCTCAACTAGAACCGTTTCAATACTTATGCGAGTGAAGAATGAAGTAGTGATGGAAATTACCGATGCTACATATAATAAGAGGGAATTAACAATAAAGAACATAAGAAATCTTGTTGTGAAGTACGCCTTTATGATGATAGGCTACAAACTATATTTATCCAATAAGGAGAACTTTGTTTCTGCAACCGCCATTGACACAACCTATGAAATGGTTGAAAAAGGTGTTGATTATGACCTATGTGAGTTATTAAGGCAACAACTCATGGAGAATATATAGAAAATAGAGGATACCAAGTGTAAGAGAAGGGGGATTCATTGATCACGAGTCTCTTCATTCTCAAGAGAATCCCAGGGAGTGAACTACCCTTAACTACCTCAAGTGTTATTGAATGAAGAAATTGCAAATAATGACATATTAAGGATAATATTTAAGAAGAATGCTTCAAGACTTGAAAAAGTAGGGTGTTGAGATCTTTGCTTCAGAAGGAATAGCTCTCGGCCAAAGGACTACAATGCAATGTCAAGATGCTAATGTGGCATGCTAGAGTCCAAGGGACGCACTGGTGTCCAAGGAAAAAAGAGAACCAAAACCTCAAACAAATATACTCTAATCCAAGCATTCAATGGTGCGTTTGTGTGTTCAAGAGGGGGATGAGGACTATTGGTAACACTCTCTTGTTCTTATCTATTTGTGAATAGATTACTTTGTTCACTTTTCTACTTTGTGGTACGATTCTCCTCCTTGAGCAAGGATTGCTTTTACCACTCTTTATTTGTTCACTTTGTACACTTTTCCTATCTATTTGGTTGTCTGTGGAGGTGGGAACACCAAAGTGGGGGTTTAACTGCGACAAGCCCCAAAACAACCCCAACATTTTTCCTTGTTCGTCTTGTATGTAGGTTGTTGAAGAGAAGTTTAAGAAAGGTTTCAAGTGTGCAATCATTTGTAAGTCTAACCTTGGCTCTCCACGGGAAAAAAGGAGACTGCTCCCAGAATTCAAAAGAATTCCTCACATGATATAGGATCCAAAACCCCACTTAGCTACTAAGTTCTTGTAAACAAAAAAATAGCCATGAAAACTTTAAAGCTTATATTACTCTGCAAAGGCTAGCCTAAAAGTGCTCCAAATGCTCCATAATGTTGAAAATTGAGGTGTTTTCTTAGCTTAATACTTTGTAAAACTTTATGATATCTGATCTAAATATGCTTTCCTTTGTTACAGATTCTTTGTGGGTGATTATTTGATTAATCCATTTTATCATTTGTAGAATGAAGACAAAAGTTGTAGAAGAAATAGACAGGATATTAGAAAGATTACACAAACATATATAGTGGAGAAACCCTTATGGGAAAAAACTCCACCAAGAATCAATGTATTATTTAATCTCTAAATTAGATTACAATAATTCCAATCCTTGCTTGAGAATGCTTCTTTTTCCTTCACCAAAACTTCTTCATAACCTGCAATATAAATGATAATAACTCTCTTCAACTTGCTTGAGATAAATAGGCATTGAAAAACTTTGTAAACTCCAATTGAGTTACAATTACAATGCTCAACCCCTATCCCTAAAAGGTATGCCTATCTCTTGCAAGTAAAGTTATGTCGCGAAGAACAATGTCAAATCTTCATCTTCATCCATTTGGGCGTCCCAAATTGAAGTATAAACTCAACTTTTATTTTGTAAATATCTTAAAGGCTTCATCCTCAAAGTAGGTTCCCGAGAGTGGGCCCACTTAACTTAGTCTTCTGAAATATCTTAACATGCAAAGGATTTAATTCCAAGAAGCCAACTTGGGCGCCCAAGTTGGGTCCAAGTCATTTCTTGTTAACTGAAACATTTCTCTCCACCATTCATGCAAGAATGGTCATCCTCGGTTAATTGAAGGTAGTCCCTGTTATCTATCATGCAACTCAAGTCATTAGTCATGCATTCCAAGTTAATTGAAGTCAACTAGCATTCAACTAAAACTAACTAAAGATAATTGAACCATAACTTAATTGAATTGAATTGAACTGAATTGAACTGATCTAAACTGAATTGAACTAAAATTCATGCATGTAAACATCAAACCCTAACTCCTAGGATCTTTACATGCATTCAGAAGTGTTATATCTTACTCCAAATAGTTAACTGAACTCAAGGTGAGTGTCACCTACCATGTGGGCACCCCATGTGCCCCTATTATTTAGGAACTCATCTTGGATGCCCTCACATGCTCCTAACATTTAAAATTAATTACAAATGTCAATTAATATGATTATTTCACTCAAAACTAATCTCTTTCTAATCCTAGTGTTTGAGAACACTTTCCAAGGACTTATGAGATACATGAAATAAATAATGTTTAGGATTACAATTAAATGGCATCATATTCCCAACATTCTCCCACTTGGCATTATACATTGCAATTATTCTAAACAAGGAATAATTATAAATCAAGTACAAAACTTAAGGCCAATGGCCTTCTTGCACCAACTAATCAATCCATGCCAACTTCAAATGCATCTTGCATAATCATGAAGCTCCAAGCAAATGATTAAAACCAAGAGAACTTATTTGAAGGAACTGATTTCATAAGATAATTTGTAATATTAATTAAAGTGTTGAATTCTCAATTAATACATTCTCACTCTCAACCATTTCTCACACAAAGTGATACTTAACATCAACATGCTTAGTACGAGCATGATACATAGGATTTTTGGCTAAACACATAGCCCTCTAACTATCAGATTCAAGTTTAACTTACTTGCAATTAAAACCAATACCTTTCCCATGTCTTTGTATCCAAACTGCATTTTTTTTAGGCACGTGAAACTGCCAAGTGTGTTGAACTCACGTTCAACCAAGGTGTAGGCTCCTCGATCTTTTATGTTGAAAATAGCTTTTCTTGCTAGTAACTATTCCAACATATATCTCTTACCATAAGAGAGCTCAAGACTCACCTATTTCTCCAAGTATCCATGAGGACTTGTAACCAACCAATTCATGCCAAACTCCAAATGCAACACAACACTTTCATGAAGTAATCAAGCAAATAATTAATGTACCCAATACTTAAGAGAACTACACAAGATCAATGTCAAAGCTCCAATCTCGAACATAAACATGACACCCATAATCTAACCATCTCCTTCTAGGAGATCACATGCACCATAACATATATCTACATCCTAGTCTCAAGAGAACCATGCCAAACTCTAAATGCAATAAGAGTAAACCATGACATAATAGCAACCACTCTAAACCAAGAAAACATATCCCCAATCACTTGAAGATAACCTTACCAATGATGCATCCATGTCACTGCCAACAACTCCCACTGAACCATGGTACCAAGTCACACATGGCATCATGACTACCATCCTCTTCATGAAGATCACTATATCCTACCAAAGCTCCCACTGAACTATGATTTTGAGCTATACATGGCAACAAGATAAACATCAAACCATCATTGTCAAAAGCATATAGAATTTTAGACATTTCTTCATGATCAAAATTATCATAACATGTACCATGCCACAACTCTAAACCGCTAATCAAGAGTATACCATGACATAATAACAAAACCATCCTACAACCAAGAATCCACTTTATTGCCAAATGCTCCCACTAAACCGTGATACTGAGCAATCCCATGGCATCATGATGCACATAATCAAAACCACATTTTTGTCATAAGCTCACACCAAACCTGTGAATCTAAGCTCTCAATGACACATTATAACAAACTTATTTTCCAAAATCAAGAATAACAAAAATAGTAAAAGCTCCCACTACAGCCAAAAAACCTTCAATCTTTTAAGAGAAAGGTGTTCCAAACTGTACCCAACCTCAGCTCTGATACCAAATGTTGAAAATTGAGGTGTTTTCTTAGCTTAGTACTTTGTAAAACTTTATGATTGTTGATCTAAATATGCTTTCCTTTGTTACAAATTCTTTATGGGTGATTATCTGATTAATCCATTTTATCATTTGCAGAATGAAGACAAAAGTTGTAGAAGAATTAGATAAGATATTAGAAAGATTACACAAGCATATACCATGGAGAAATGCTTTCAAGAAAAAACTCCACCAAGAATCAATGTATTATTTAATCTCTAAAGTAGATTACAATAATTCCAATCCTTCCTTGAGAATGCTTCTTTTTCCTTCACCAAAACTTCTTCACAACCTGCAATAAAACTGATAATAACTCTTCAAGTTGCTTGAGATAAATAGGGATTAAACAACTTTGTAAACTCCAATTGAGTTACAATTACAACATAACTCCTAGGACGAGTTCGTATTAGGATCGTGCACCTCTAGCTAGAATCACACCCATAAATTCCAACTCTTTTCCCTACAATTTAAAAATTCAAAACATAAAGGTTCTACTCTGTCAATGGTGACTCCATCGATTAACCTTCTCTACAATTAGCGAGTCCCTTTTGAAATACTCCAAGAATTGACAATGAAATCTGCTCTAGCCAATAACATTCTCTAGAAATCAGGGCATCCAATAGGGATGAGGGGAAATCACCTTCATCCAATGAAATCACGTAGCGCAACACTCGGGCCAAGATAAGCGCCGCAAAGTTTGAAACTGTGTTAAGAAATATTTTTCAGAAATATCCTCTTTCCTCAAAGTCGAGCCAACAACCCATGTGTTGTCACTTGCCTAACACTTTACTCATACCTCGTTGAGGGTCAAATCCTCATCCATGGAGCAGAACACAAATCACTTATGAATTGCATTTGCTAGCTCATCACAATAGATCTCTTAAAGATCTCAAATTCGAACCTAGGTGGGGGTGTGCTATGGATGGGTCCACTCAATGACCACAACATTAACATGGACTATGCCTTACATGATTCTAAGTAAACCCTTGCATACATTCATTTTAGTTTTAAGCCACAACAAATAGAATTCAAAGTAACGCCGAATATTTGGACAAATGCTTTCTCTATATTATTCACAATACCCAACAAAGTGCATAACAAAGCAAAAACCATGGAGAGGCTTAGTTCAGTCTCATCCAAAACTAACTAAGCATTCCTACTCTTGACATATATTTTCATGCATCCACAGGACAAAATGAAATTGCTCTCAGAATTCAAAAGAATACCTCATGTGACAGAGGATCCAAAAACCCGCTTAGCTGCTAAGTTTTTGTAAACAATCAACCATGAAAATTTTAAAAGCTTACATTACTCTATAAAGTCTAGCCCAAAAGTGCTCCAAATCCTCTAAAACTCCTAGGAAGTGTTCGCATCAAGATCCTGTACCTCTAGCTAGAATCACACCCAAAAATTCCAACTCGTTACCCTACAATTTGAAAATTCAGAACATAAAGGTTCTACTATGTCAATGGCGACTCCATTGATTAACCTTCTCTACGTTTAGTGAGTCCCTTTTGAAATACTCCAAGAACTGACAAGGAAATTTGCTCCAACCAATAACATTCTCTAGAAATTAGGGCATCCAATAGGATAGAGGGGAAATCACCTTCATCCAATGAAATCATGTAGCACAATACTCAAGCCAAGATAAGTGCTGCAAAGTTCAGAACTGTGTCAAGAGATATTTTCAAAAATATCCTCTTTCCTCAAAGCTGAACCGACAACCCATGTGTTGGAACTTGCCTAAAAATTTACTCATACCTTGTTAAGGGTCAAATCCTCATCCATAGGGCAGAACACAAATCACTTATGAATCGCATTTTCTAGCTCATCAAAATGGATTCATTAAAGATCCCACTTGGAACCAAAAATAAATATCTTCTAAGGGACAAGGTAACACCATCTCAGAAACTGCGTGGGGGTGTGTAGTGGATGGGTCTGCTCAATTACCATAACATTAACATGGACTATGCCTTACATGATTCTAAGTAAACCCTTGCATACATTCATTTTAGTTTTAAGCCATGGCAAATAGAATTAAGAGTAACACCAAATATTTGGTCAAATGCTTTCACCATATTATTCACAGTACCCAACAAAGTGCATAACAAAGCAAAAACCATAGAGAGACTTAGTTCAATCTCATCCAAAAATTTCTAAGCATTGCTACTATTAACAAATATTTATAGGTGTCCACAAGACAAAAGGAGACTGCTCTCAGAATTCAAAAGAATTCCTCACATGACTTAGGATCCAAAAACCCACTTAACTACTAAGTTCCTGTAAATAAACAATTAGCCATGAAAACTTTAAAAGCTTACATTACTTCGCAAAGGCTAGCCTAAAAGTGCTCCAAATGCTCTAGAACTCCTAGGACGAGTTCACATTAGGATCCTACACCTCTAGCTAGAACCACACCCAAAAATTTCAACTCTTTACCCTACAATTTAAAAATTCAAAACATAAAGGTTTTGCTCTCTCAATGACAACTCCATCAATTAACCTTCTCTACAATTAGCGAGTCCCTTTTGAAAGACTCCAAGAGCTGACAAGGAAATCCGCTCTAGCCAATAACATTATCTAGAAATTAGGGCATCCAATAGGACTGAGGGAAAATCACCTTCGTCTAATGAAATCATGCAGCACAACACTCAGGCCAAGATAAGTGCCACAAAGTTTGAAATTGTGTTAAGAGATATTTTTAGAAATATCATTTTTCCTCAAAGATGAGCCGACAACCCATGTGTTGGAACTTTCCTAAAACTTTACTCATACCTTGTTGAGGGTCAAATCCTCATCCATAGGGCAGAACGCAAATCACTTATGAATTGCACTTGCCAGCTCATCACAATAGATTTGTTAAAGATATCGCTTGGAACCAAAAACAAATATCTTCTAAGGGACAAGGTAACACCATCATCTTAGATTCTAACCTAGGTGGGGGTGTGCAGTGGATGGGTCCACTCAATGACCATAACATTCTCCCCCACTTCAAATAGGTGATGCCCTTGATGCTAGCAAAACCTCCACGACTGTGTAGGAGAGCTTTGAACTTAACTACTTGGTTGGGGGGTTGGAGCTCCTGTTAAGGAACTCAACGACCTTCTCCTCACTCTACGAAAAAGACTCGCCATGCTCCTAGGCGGCTTCCTTATTGGGTTTGCCTCTCTAAACTACTAGAAACTCCTTGAACTTGTGCTTCCCAAATCCTCGCTCCCACATGTCAATGATCCTATCAACTTCATGATTAGGATGATCTATCACATTTGTTGGACCACGAGTAGGAATGTTCCGAAAGAGATCCTCCTCATCTGCATGACATGGCCTTAGCTTGCTGACATGGAAGACCAGATGCACCTTCATGTGTAAAGGTAACCTTGGTCGGTAGGAAACCTTTCTAATACACATTGTAATCTCAAAGGGACCATCATACCTTCAAATCAAAGAAGTGTTCATACCCTTTTGGGGCTTGAATTGGTTAGGGTCCATTTGGAGCAGAACCTTATCTCTAACCTGAAACTCTACAACTCGCCTATGTAAATATGCATCCCTTTTCACTTGATCCTTTGCCTTTGTCAAGTGGTATCTGGCTAGATCCACTCTTTCATTCCATTCCTACAAGTATTGACTCACATCAGGGCTACCTGCATTGTAATAGTTGCACAACACCATATGAGGGGTTAGGGGTTGTTGTCCTATAACCAGTTGGAATGGTGAGAACTGGCTTGACTTAGGCTTTTGCAAATTATAACTAAACTGTGCCACATCCAACAATGCTAGCCAGTTCTTCTGTTCTACATTAATAAAGTGCCTTAAACAGTCTTCCAAAACCACATTTATCCCTTCAGTTTGGCCATTTGTCTGCGGATGATAACTTGTGGACATGAGAATCTTGGTTCCTATTAACTTAAAGAATTTCACCTAAAATTTATTGGTAAATATAGGATCCTTGTCTGAGATGATACTTAAAGGAACACCCTAGTACTTTATAACATACCCAAAGAAGTAATCCATAACATCCTCCACTTTGCAATGTTGCTTACATGCAACAAACGTGACATACTTAGAGAAGCGGTCATCAATGACCATGATACCAAATAACTCATCTACCTCAGGTAATTATGTTATAAAATCCATGTTGATACTTGCCCAAGGACGTACCAAAATAGGAAGGGGATGCAGCAGTCCTCCTAGCAAATGACTCACTGACTTGTCATGTTGACAGACCAAACAGGTCTTTACATAGTCCTTGACATCCTCTTTAAGCTTAGGCTAGTAAAACCCTCTTTCCAACAATGCAATTGGTCTTCTTTGGTTGGGGTGCCTTGCCCACACAATGTCATGACACTCTCAGATCATATATCTTCTTAAGTCCTTCCACTTTGGTATACACACTCGATTCTAAGTAAACACGAGGAGACCATCCTCCATATGAAACCTTTGAGTCCTACCCTACTTAACCTGATTAACATTTTGAAAGGCTTGTGAATCCATCTCAATTTCCTCCTTGATCTTTTCCATAATCTCATCTGAGAGGACTATTTTTCTTTTTGTGCCTTCTTCTCCATGTTGTTCTTAGATTACAGCCAACTGAGCTTTCCCGCTTAAGGCATCCACAACAACATTTTGTTTTCTAGGGTTATATACCATATTAAGGTCAAATTCCGCTAGGAATTCCTGCCACCTTGCTTATTTCGATGTTAGCTTTGCTTATGACTTGAAATAAGTGGAACTAATATTATCCATCTTGACTGTAAATGGAACTCCCAACAAATAGTTTCACCACACTCTTAAACAATGAACTATACTAGTCATTTATTTTTCATGTTGGATAACGCCGACCACGCTCATTCAACTTCCTTGAGTCGAAAGCAATTGGGAGACCATCCTGCATAAGGATGCCTCAAACAACATAATAAGATGCATCGGTTTGAACTTTGAAAGTCTTACTAAAATTCAGAAAAGCCAGCCTGGCTTTGCACATGGTCTAGCTTTTAGTTCCTCAAATGCCTCCATTTGCTTTTTAGCCCACTTCCAACCTCTATCCTTCTTCAACACATTAGTAAGTGGGGCTACAATTCTTGAGTATCCTGTCACAAAATCCCTATAATAATTTTCTAACCCAAGGAATTGACGCACCTCGTGCACATTCTATAGCGGCTCCCAATCTTGAATAGCCTTCAATTTTTTTGGGTCTGGCTTAAGAAACCTGCCACCAACTACATGTCCAAAAAACTATATTTCCTACTATGCAAAGGAGTACTTCTCCCTTTTCACAAAGAGATGATGCTCTCTCAAAAGGTTGAACACCTCAGATAAGGACTCGTGATGCTCTTCTATGGTCTTGGAGAAGACCAATATATCATCTAGGTAAACAACCACACACTTATCCAACAAGGGGTGAAAGACATTGTTCATCAGTGTACAAAAGGTGGCTGGGGCATTGCAGAGCCCAAACGTCATCACCAAAAACTCATACGAACTGTAACTAGTGTAATTGCAGTTTTCTCTTTATCGCCTGCTACAATTCGAACTTGGTAATACCCTTGTTTTAAATCCAACTTCATGAAGAACTTGGCCCCTCTAAGATGGTCAAAATATTCAACAATAAGGGGTAAGGGATGCCTATTTTTTATCGTGAGCTTGTTTAGAGCTTGATAATCAACACATAACTGCAAGCTTCCATCCTTCTTATGTTGGATTGCTCTTCAACACAAAGCCTCCATGGTTTGCAAAAGCTTGATAATGATGATGACCTAGAATGCAAGGGTGTTTGCTCAATTTGCTCAAGAATCACACTGACATGACCATTCCACAAATTCTCCAGATTAATTATGAGAGGGATGAGGGTTGTTTTATAGATTTGCTTATTTCAGATGAAAGATCTGGATGCAAAGATGAAAGATCGAGATCAACGGTCGAGGTCCGTTGAGAGGAAATAGATTGAGGAGTTAACTAACCTGATTAATCCAATTAAGCGAATTGATTGGATAATCAATAAGATTGAAGTGAATAATTAGTGGGGCTGGAGTAATCAGTGGAATTAGCAATTTTGATTGAGTAATTAGTGGATGTGATTTGATCAATCACAATTTGTGAGGATGATTAATTAATTATTTAATTAATTAATCTTGAGAGGAATGTGTGGTCGCGTCCATAAAAGGATATAAAAGTCACAGCAAATCCTAACTTGGGAATTGGACATTCCAGTAGGCGACTAACATCTTCTTATGGTCATTCATTTACATTGTCAAACCAGGGAACGTATACTTGAAATGGAGCGGCACTGTATGTGCACTAAGAACCAGTTTCAGTCACGATTTACCAGAAATAAATGCGTGAAAGGAATTCTACTTATGCTACAGGAATGTAATGCAAAGCCTTCTAAACTTAATCAAAAGCAGAAATCATGACAACTATGAACTGGTCTTATGCTATAGGAACAAACACAGGGATGGATTCCCGATGCTGCGGGAACAATATAAGACTGAGTTTGTGTGGAAACTTTCTAGAATGAAATCTAACTTATGATCAATAGGAAATAAACAACTAAATAACTAACTACAAATACTTACTAAGTGGGCCCCCTTAGCAAGCATCAACCAGTTATGCAAGAATTGAACTCAATACTTCATAAGCTTTTATTCATAAACTTGGGATGATATACATTGTTATGCTCATATGAAAACTAACACAAAACTCTATCTCTTATCATAATACTAACTCTTACATATTCTGCTTGCTCACTCGCGCAGGAGGAACACTTATTTAAACCAGAAAAGCAACTAACTACCTTGACAGAGAAAGATGTGGACATAAATGTATCTTGAAACCGAGGAACAGACTTCTCATAAATGAAAGCATATCCGTTCAACACGATCCAGAGATAATTTAGCATTCCACTCTTCCCAGATTAATGATCATTTAGATTTCTTCCCAATGACCCGGTCAGAGAGTCTTCATTGGAACAACTTCCTCGACGTCGTGTAGGAAATGGACTTTACTGCAAGGCCGAGATTTGTTGCGCTTGACTCGTTCATGCTCCCTTCAACAACTTGCGATGCACAAGGCAACAGAGGCGAAAGAAAACACGCATGGCAAACAACACGATACATTCATTAATCACATATTAAATCTATTTCATTATTCAAAAACCACATGCATTATACCAGTCATTTGGGAGGTCAAACAGGGTAATTAATAAGACACATAGAGATGTTAAGCTGCAGGGATATAGGAATGTATTGCTACAGGATACTACCCATTTTTAGATAAAAAGTCTTTAATTAAAGAGTTAAAACATCCATAGCAATAAGAGTAAAGATATTAAAAATACATCGTAATACTCAAATTATGAGCATATTCTAAGCTCATCAATGTGCAAGACGTATTTGATTTAATAAATAAAAGTTTATTTATTAATAGATTATGTTGAGTGAATTTTGGGAAATTGAATAATTGATTTAATTATTTAATTTGGAAGAGGGATAATAGATTAATTATTTTATTAAATTAGAAGAATAAGTAATGTTAGAGACATAATTAAATAATTAATGTTTATTTAATTAATCAGGAGGAATAAGGTTAAATTAGTGATGTCATAGTGAAATTAATAAAACAATTCAAGATTTATTTAATTAATAGAGGAAAATAAGGTTAATGATAATGATGTCAAATGCAGTAATGATAATGAAAGGGATGTCGATAATGGAAAAATATAGTTTTAGGATGTGTGATATGCGTTAAGCCATTTTTACATGTCTATAATCGTACCATTGACTAGTTTACATTCTCATGTATCTGAAGTGGAGAAAATACTTGAGGAGAAATTTGGTCACTTGAACCTATGTTTACTTCATGAGACTTGTGTTGAGATTTCATCTTCTCCACCTCCTACATCTTTAGTTATTAGTTTAGTTCAACAAGATGTTACTATTCTTTCAATACCAACTTTGTGGGATGATACTTTACTAGATATTGTAGAGTTATTTGTTTAGTCACACATTGTAGATTTGGAGGATACTATTGAGGATATTCATGTTATCTTTGAAGTTAATTCTTATGGAGTTACATCATCTTCTTCAAATGTTTGGGGAGCATTTAGACTCTTGTGTTCCTTCTCTACCTTATCATTTGTCACAATTTGACATTAGTGTGGAGATATTTGAGTAGTAATTAGATGAGTTATCTTTGTCTTTGAATTGTGTTCTACATCAGTTTCCACAAGGTTATGGATTTTCTTGTTCATCAATGTGGTCTAAAACACTTGACTTGATTGTAGTAGGTTTCAACATTGACATGAGGACTCTTGAGAAAAATTCAAAGACATCACACATCTTAATTTTTCTTCCCTCATCTTCCTTTCAAGGATGGGAAGAAATTTTGCACACATTCTTGGTTTTATTTCTTCCCAAGGGAAGGAATGTTGTTCGATGGGATTGGATCATCTTCAACATTAAGTGTTGGGCATCTACCATCATTACAAGAGACTTTGCTTTAAGAGAGGCTGCATATTCTCTCTCTTCTCTTGAGGTTTTGTTCTTCTCATCTTTTAGAGAATATTTTCTATATTTTCCTCTCTTTTGCGGAGGAATTTTGTCCCACTAGGTTTTCTCCCTTTATCCACTTTATGCGAGATTACATTGTACTTGGGTACCTTATTAAGCCTAGTTGTTGGGACCCAATTTTATTATGCCTACCTAAGTTGTGCTTAAGGGGGGTGTTAGTGTATAATATTCATACACATGTTCTTTGCAAGGAATATTCCTATATTTGGATTTAACCTTGCTGAGGTGTGCTTTTTTAATTAGAGTTGCATGGAGGTCACATGCCATCAAATTTAAATTAGTGGAGTTAAATGTATAAATTTAGGCTCCTTCACCACTATTCTAGGTGGTAGTTACTCTTACTCTACAATAATTGTGTACATCTCATTATGAGTTAATACAATTCAAGTATCATGTTCAAGCTTGTTCATATTGCATACTTTCATTTTTAATCTTGTAGAGTGTTAGATTGTTATTTCTTACGACTCGACTAGTACCAACATTTTTTTAGTAGATCTAGCTTCTCACATTTCTCGCTAGTCTTTAGTCCTTTAATGATGATATTCACAAGCCTATCACTTATGCCCTCTTTTCTTATCTACCTCTTGACTTCTTTTTTTCTACAAGTTTCCTTAGTGTGTCTGATGGTCCCTTTACTAATTGAGCCCAAGATTTGGTAACCTCTATTTGTTCTCTTAGTTAGTTTTCTTTTATCTCCATGTTGGCCATTGCTAATTAGACCTCTTTTATTCATGAATCAATGCTTCCTTCAAAATCTTTTGATTTATTTTCTTTTGCTATTTCAATTTGGTCTCAAACTTTCCTTATCAAAATCAATTCTTGCTTGCCTTTTGCCATGGTTTTTTGTAATTTGTTTACCTCTTCTTTGAGTTCTTTGTTCTCCCTTGTTAATTTCCAATTGGATTTGTGACCTCCACCATCTTGATGTCTTCATATTGATCCCTTGCTTCTAGGGACTGAAGTCTCTTTTTCATGATCACTAGCTCATATTATTGGTGTTGTAGTAGGGCTATAGAGATATGTGTATCTATCTTCAACCCTTTATTGCTTATTTGCTAGGTGAGTTTCAACTTTGATTTGATTTGTAATTGATGTCATATGGAACATTGAGCACACCTTTTCCTTTCCTTTACCTTATTTTTTCTCTTTTTATTCTTGTTGGTTTTTTTTTCATGTCTACTAAGGTCTTATGTGTTGTTTTTAGTAAAATAACTATGAATTTTCCCTTCTTTGCAAGCTTCACTTTTTGTGTTTTCCTATGTGAATCCCCTTGTACTATTTTGCATTTATGTAGACACATATTTCCAGTCTATTTGAGAGGTTATTCCAAGGATACATTAGTGTGCATGCCCCCACATACAATTTGTTGCTCTTGCACGAACATTGAAATTGGGGTATAGAAGAGCATTTGAGGGGCCTATTGGGAAGTGCATTTAGAAGTTAAAAGGGATTAAACCCCTCCCCCACACCCTTGAGGTATCATTCCCATCATAGGACTTTGAGCTTGTTTACCCTCTTGAAACTTTTCTTTTGTTTCAATATTGCTAGTTGTGTATTCCATTGATCCTATTATCTTAGTTTGATCTACTATGCTTTTGGTGCTAGTTTCCTCAATATCCTTTTTTTTTCCTCTTGAGTTTGCTAGACCTTCACTATTTTCACTATTTCCTTTCATTAGATCCCACCCCTATTTGGCGTCTGTGATTTACTTTGAAAAAAGGGCTTTGATTTGTTTAATGTTTGTGGTTTTCTTTTGTAAAATGGTTGCAATATTTTCTCATGCATAGTAAAATTACAAAAGGATGTAAGATAAAGATAGGGTGGGCCTCACTCGTTTTTCGCTTGTGGTTATTCTCCTCTTTAAATGGACTTGACAAAACCCTTGTATGCTTGCCAAAATCTCTTCATATCCAAAACCATATTGACCATTGCTCAAGGCCCACTAAGTGTAACTCCATTGCTTAGGCTCCACTAAAAATCTCTTAATACCCTTTATAAGATCAACCACTAATATGGAACGATCGCTTAATCCCCTATGCCCATAGAAACAACAACTATTTGCCTACCTAGAAAATTATGATACGCTAAATAAAAAAAATTATAAATTATAAATTAATTAATAACTAGCAATGGCACCTTGGTGTGCAATGGGTATGCCGAAGAGGTGTGGAAGGTCATTTAGAAAAAAGTCTTTTGTTTTTGCATAAATTTGTGTAGTATATGAGGTCAATTGGTAGACAATTTATCAAATGATGTTGTTTGTGCAAAAAAGGTCTCAACAAAGAAGTGATAGCTTCAAATCAAGTATGCATCCACTTATATGGATCTAAACACGAGTGAAAAAAAATGTTTAAACCAAGAATATAGTCAGTCTCCATTACCAATAGGTTCATGTTATGTTTACAATATGGAGAGAGGGAGGGAGAGAGATGGATAGGGATAGAAAGAGGGAGGGATATGGATCAAAAGAGGGAGAGATAAGGGGGAAGAGAGAGATAGAGAGAGGGATAAGGAGATAGAGCTAGGGGATAGAGATAAGAGGAAGATAGTGATAGAGATGGAGATGGAGACGAGAAGATGATGGGTATGGAGATAAGAAGGAGATATAAAGAGATAGAGGAGAGAGGGGTATGTTTCTACTATTTGTATCGAGTATTGATAGATCGATCTTTTGGTCTACAATGACAAATGGGGCCAACAAGGTAGGGGAGGGAGAGAGAGAAGAGGGGAGAGAGGGAGTGAGATAGGTGGATGGGGGAGAGAGAGAGAGAGAGGGAGATCTTAATGTATAGAGATGGATAGAGACAAGAAGAAGGAGAGTGTGAGAAAAGAGGGAGAGATATAGATAGAGGGTGATATAAAGAGATAGAGAGGGATAGGGAAAGATATATATATATAGGGAGATAAGGAGATACAACTAGAGAAAGATATGGATAGAAAGAGATAGAGAGGAATGAGAGGGGGATAGAGAGAGAGAGAGTTATTGAGTAGGAGAGATGGAGGGGGGAGATGGAGTGAATAAGAAAGAGAGAGAGGAGGGAGATGGATATATATAGAGAGAGAGAGAGAGAGTCCAAGTGATATATAGAGGTAGAGAGAGGGATATATTGAGTAGGATAGATGGAGGGAGAGGGAGTGAATAAGAGAGAGAGAGAGGGGGGGAGAGATAGAGAGATATTGATATGGAGGGAGAAATAGGGAGTGCATGTGTATGATGAGATAGAGATAAAGAGAGAGATGGGGAGGGAGAAATATGGAGTGTGTGTGTGTTTGTGTAATGAAGCTCTCAGTGAAAAATTTAATATGCATCCATTTACAAGATTGAAACTAAACCTTTGAATAAGGAAAATAATCAAGCTCCTTTACCATTAATATCTACATGTATAGGTTCATTTTGTTTGGCATCTCTATTTTGTCATTATAACATTCCCTTGTTAAGTCTGTCTTTATGGGTTTGTAGTCTAAATATTTGGCAACTTTGATTAATTTAACTATTAAATGTTATGGCGTCAACAACACCAGCCAACAAGAGTTCAAATAAAGAGGCAAAAATTATTCAAACCACACAACACACCAACATACAACACAAATATCTCATGCAATGACTTGCTAAAACCAGATTATTTGAGATTACACGTACCTTGAACAAAAGTAAGAAACGGGGACAGCATAATGTCTAGTTGTAAAAAAATGTACTTTATTCTTCCATAAATGTCCATACCCTATTCCAAAGCTCCCATTTTTTGCACGCGGGTAGAATGCTGAGGAAATTTGTGAGATTTGGCTTTAGACCTGTGAATTTCATGTTCTTGGAAGTTTTTAGAATTTTTTTAACAATTATGATAGGTCATGAGGCAACATTTGTTTGAGGCATTTTGTTAAACATTTTAAATACCTTTTTTTTTAAATTCCATTTTGTGGTCCTGCTTATTAGTGAGGCATTTTGTGAGAACAATGGTTCAAACAAAGTTGATTCTACCTATTATTTTGTTTCATTGCCTATTGACTTCTAGTGAGTTTTAATACTTTTCCATCACGTTCCATGAAAACAAAGACATCTAGTTGCATGTGATGACTTGTATAATCTGTGCGACTTTTGTGATTTGTTAATAGAAATTGGGAGTGTATGTTTGGCATGATTGTATTGGATATTATGCCCTATAAAATAATCAAAAGGGAGACACTATATATTATTGCCCAAGTCCAAATACTTCATACCAAATAATTTCCCCAAGCTGAAGGAATGCTTCTTGTGAGATTATTACTGAAGGGAACAAGATAGAGAATTTGTATCCAAGTCCAAAGAATTTAGATTAGAGATATTTGTAATGACAAGGGCAATGTCAGGACATGTTCCAAAGTGCATTAATTCAAAGATTTTGAGATCATCCTTACAAAATCCATGTTGTGCATATCTTGCAATCATTGCATTCCATGAGATGACATCTCTTTGGGCATTTTGTCAAACAGTCCATGTGCCTTTTCTATGCTAACACATTATGCATACATGTCCACTAGGGTAGTTTCAACTGTAACATCCAATAAAATTCCTCTATTCTTTATGGTTTGATGGATGTCCATATCCTATTGCAATGCTCCTATTTTGGCATAGGCATGGAGAATGCTGACAAAAGTTGCGGAGTCTGGCTTTACACCTGCTAGTTGCATTTGCTTGAAAGTTTCTAAAGCTCTTTCAAAGAGTCATGTGCCTTTTCTATACTTCCAAATTTTGCATACATGTCTACCAAATCATTTGCAACTATGTTGAAAAAAACAACTCAAGCATTTTCAAGTGAGAAAACAAAAAAACCTAATTTTTGTGTTTGATTGTAATACATTATTGCTGATTTTACCAAATTTTACTATTCAAAAGGATGTAAGTAATCATGCATGTCTATGAGGGCAGTTGCAACTATAATATCTAAGTTCCTTTATCCTTTACGCTTCGATGGATGTTCATACTATTCTAAAGCTCCCATTTTGACATGGGCAAGGAGGATGCTAACAAAGGTTGTGGAATTTGGCTTTAAACCTGACAATTGCATTTGCTTAGAAATTTCTAAAGCCTTTTCAGCAAATCCATTTTGTGCATATTCTACTATCATTATCATTGTAGTCCACAAGACCACATCTCTTTGAGGCATCTTGTCAAACACCAGGGTAGTTGCAACTACATTTGACAAAATTCCTCTATGCTTTGATGGATGTCTATACCCTGTTCCAAAGCCCCCATTTTTGCACAGGCAAAAAGAATCTGAAAAAATCCCCGTTCCATGATTCTTTGATTGATGTCCATACCTTGTTCCAAAGCTCCCATTTTGGCACATGCAGGGAGGATTTTCTGCGCATTCCTCTGTCTGGCATTCATTGCCTACCATTGGAGGACAAAATGACTATCTGAACTGGAGAAGTGGAGATTGCTTCGGGTATTGTAGAGGGTAGCTCCTTTTTGGGAACAAATTTCTCTCTATTGATTAACACATGTATTCACTCCTCTCTCAGAGATAGTATGATAGATGAAGCTCGCGAGGATGTTTGTGGTGTCAAGTCCATAATGGCTGATAAAAAATTCGTATGGCATTGGTGCGCAATGACGTTTTTTGGAACCCGGAAAAGGAAGCCATTTCTACCCCAAAAAACCATCAACTATCTTTCTTCAGAGATATTGCATAACCCAAGTGCATACTCTACTTGCAAGCTTTCCCAAAGTCCCTGAAATTCCCATTCCAAACATAAGTATTTCGTCAGAAATAAAGACTGACAATTAAAGTATTGCCTTTGAGAACGCAGATTGATTTTAAAATACCATAAATGTGATATACTGTTTTCCAATTCCCGAATCCTCTGTATAAGCAACACTCTTATGATACGAAAGTGATACATCCGCAAAGACGCAATGTATTTATTAATTACACCGACAAACATTGAACAACCGAGATTGATTTAACCGTATTACATTGCTTCTAATCATCTCTTGATCGTTGATTTCAATAGTTAACTTGGCATTCTCAAATAGGACACGCCTTTGGTGTAATAAATAATAAATACTAAAAAGGTGAAAAAGTGCTACACACTTTGCAAATGATGTATAATCATCAAGCTCTCGTAATAGGAGGTGTGGGACCCTCCTCAAAATACTCGTGAAGGTGTCAAAATCTACATCATAAGGAAGGTGCCAACTATAGAAGATCCTCAAACGTGTCTATTGCACACATTCTAACGTCTACCCCTAACGAACGCCGCTCACGGATTAAATGTGAAGCTATATTCTTTCTCCCCACTACCCGATTAAAATCCCTTTTATCTTATAACTATTAATTGATAATTGACTTTACCCCAAATCTCTTAAGAATAAAAACAATTTGTATTGAATTCTTCCTCTGAACCAAATAATTTGTCGATCGCGTGCCCCAGATGCCCCATTCCACATGTAAAAAAAACATAGCCGCGGGAGCTAGCCATACGACCGTGAAGTCCCCGATATTTTATTTTCTGATCTACTCGCATTTCTAAACATTTGCCTGCAGCAGGACACTGCCCCGCACTTTACGCTGTTAATCGGCAAAATCTACATTTAAAGTCCACCTTAGCCCCATTAAAAACCTCAAATTTTCCCATTCAACGCCATTTTACGGCTGCTATTTTGATGTATTTTTATCAGTCAAGATTGTCATGAATTGTCTGGAAATTTTCAGACGTTTGGCTTCGACTGTGACAAGTTTTGAGTCATAGATCGAGTAATTTGAATCCAAATTTAGGTCGGCCAATTGGATAATTTCCGTGTAATGTTTATTGTGGGGTTTAGTTGGAGATAAAGAATTGAGGTGTGGATTAGGCATGGAGTCGAGCAGGAGGGCTGTGGAAGCGTACTGGAGGTCGCGTATGATCGACAGCGCTACGACAGATGATGATAAAATTACCCCGATTTATAAGATGGATGAGATTTGCGAGACGCTTCGCTCTAGTCCATTCGCAATTGTCAAGGAGATGTCCGATTATGTTCTTAAACGCCTCGATCACAAAAGCCCTCGGGTCAAGCAAAAGGTATGGTTTGATTTTTATTTACCTTTGTTTTGGAATTTCAGCAAGAATTTGACGAGAGTATTGGCATAATATTAAGGGTTTGAATATTTTCTTCGGTTCGAAATTCTTATCAATTGGTCTGGATTCTGCCTGTTTTTGTTGATACGTGTCCTTTGAAGGTGTGGGGAGGGGGACAGGGGACTCAATTCAGAATTAACGTCTTAGATTCATATCAAAACTTGAAATTTTGGAATTATAACAAACCCTAGAAAGATGATATAGATTTGAATTTTGTAATTGTAGTTGATGCCTGTTTTTTATTGCTGAATTCGGCGCGTTGGTTGAATTTCAACTTAGATTTCTCGACCCAGGGGTATCCCTACTGCCAGATTCACCTGGTACATGCCGCGTAAGCTCTACTGAACTTTTCCAAGGGGTCAAGCATTGGCTTATTACCTTTTCACCTTGATATGGGTTCAGTAGAGGCGTAACATGCTATGCAGTTAGATTCAAAAGCATTTAATAAAACTATTAATGTCACCAGAAATTTTAACTCAGCTGTTTTGCATGGAGTAATTTTTCTGGGGATTTTAACAAAAGGCTCTGCTGTGGAAGCTTCAATGATTTACTGTTTCAGCACATGCCTTTCAACCTTTGTTGCACACATAATGGCAATCTTCCTTATTTTAGGTGTGCCGTTCAGCTATGTGGTTTTGGGAGGGATTGAATCAGTAGAAGTTCTTTAAGCAATTGAACGAGTACTTTTTCTTTAAGCAATTAGAGTTTTCGGATTGCAACATTTTTGGCAATCAGTTTTTGGAACAAACTACTTACAGTGTTTAATACCCAAGTCACACATTCAATGCTCCATTTCTCATCAGTAATCATTCCTTCAACAATCTATCTCAAATTAGTAGTGATTCGTTCAATGAGCAATCTCAAGTGTTTAATATTTTTTAAAATTCTGTTAACTGAAATTGATGACATCAAGAGTTGTGGAGGGTTTCTCTTTCTTTTATTGGCACAACATTATAATGGAAAGAGTTTCCAACAGCACATTAGGATAAACTTCTGTGCTGCAAGATTGACAATTATGTAATAGCATACAGTGTGAACACATGAAATTTCTATACAATCAATCCTTTTTATGGGCATGTAAAGTTTAATCAATTAAATGAAAGCATCCACAACCAAATCTGCTCATATTTTCAATTGCCTGCAAATGATACTAAGTCACTTCTTGGTACAAGTCAATTGAAATTTGAAATAAAGTGCTTCAACAAAGACCCAGATTTTGTTTTTGGTGCGGGTTTACATTTCTAACTCAAATTATACAAGTTCTCAAAATTTAGTTAAAATTTGGCAAGTTGGTTAACACTCTTATCCACCTTTGTTAATATGCAAGAGGATGATGCACTTTCAAGCAAGAACAATTGTTTTGACTTCAAAGCCTTTTATGAGTGGTATTAGTTTGTCCAAAATTCACATGAGATTTGCAACTAGGCTTGGTTGATTTTGGCCTGCATTATAACGATAGTGTCAACATGAGAAGCATACCCAGTGGGGTTTGAACTTGGGTTGGCATCCTCATGGCAATTTCTCCATCTGAAAACAAAACTTTGGCTCAGTGCACATGGTAACTTTTTTGTTTTCTAGCTGTTGCAGACCATTGGACCATTGACTGGAGGAGTTTTCTGCATTAATAACCGTGGAATATTTTTTAGCAGCAGAATTACAATTATATTTAAAAATTAAAGAGCAGATAAAGATTTATAGGGACCATTTTCAGTACATCATTATTATCTTTTTTATCAGGAGCTCTAATTGTTGTCTTCTGTATTAACTGTTTCTGCTTGCAGGCTTTGAGGCTTATCAAATACTCAGTAGCGAAGGCTGGAGTAGAATTCCGAAGAGAAATGCAACGGCATTCGGGAGTTATACGTCAGATGTTTCATTACAGAGGTGAGCCAGATGCTCTTAGAGGTGATGCTTTGAATAAGGCTGTCCGTGATACTGCCCATGAAGTGGTAGCAGCCATATTTGCCGCGGAGGAGAAGCAAACTGTTTCAGAGGATGTCAACAAACGAATTCAAGGGTTTGGTAATACAAATTTTGAAATGCCATTGGATGATAGAAAGTCATTTCTTAGTGAAGTTGTTGAATTGGGAAGTGCATCTATTAGACAGGGCCTGAACATGATTGGTGGACAGTCAAATAATAATTATTTTGATGCAAAAGGAAACCCAGCTGGAAGTTACAAAGGACCTAGTCTAAGAAAGTCGCTAACATCAGAAAGAGATGCTTTTTCAAAGCCTCAAAGAGAGGGACCATGGACAGAGTCTCCCTATTCTTTGGGGTCTTCCGAGATCAGAGATGTGCCACCGAATCAGGATTATAGGGTTTCTTCGTCAGATGTAAGCAATGAAAAACTTGGTCCCAGTCAATTAAGAGGAAGCAGTCAAGAAGAGAGGCTTTTAGATTCTATCACAACTGTTGGGGGTGTGCGTCTCCAGCCTAGCCGTGAAGCCATTCAGAGATTTCTCTCGGAGGCCCCAAAATTGGATTGTCACATTTTGAGCCAAGCTCTAAGTGCAAAACTTCATTCAAATGTGTGGCAGGTACTATCTCCTTGGGCCAATTTTCTGATGTCAGTTTTTTAGTTTTTTGAATATCTGCTTCATTTAATCCTCCTGATTATTAAGGTTGCTAAATTATATTTATCTTGTTTTGGTTGGTGATTGTGCATTGCATCTATCATAAGATACAAGAAATGAGTTTAATGACATGCAAGAAAACCATAAATATTTCTCTAATTTTTTTAAGGCAAAACTTAAGAAGAAAACTTTATACTCAACTGCACAAATGGGGAAAGAAATGTTGTGCAATAGTTACACAATGGTGATTTAGCACAACTATGTGATCTTAATTGATCATTTCACCGGAAGCTTTACTTGAAATTTGAACAGAATGTCAGGGCTTTGTTTTTTGAAAAAATAAGTTATCTATGTCTCTTAAGGTTTCTGGGTGTGATTTACTGGTGTTTGATCATGCTGGGTACTGAGTGTCGTTGCTGTGCTGTCAAATACATTGTATTTTTCTGTTGCCTGATTTATGTTTTTTCATTTTATAGCCACTGTGTATTTTCCTTCTCCTATGTGTGTATTTTGTTTCTCTTATTTCTTCCTCTGCCAGGTATTTCCATTTATGGCTATGAATTAGTTTTAGATTTCTCTTAAATTTTTTACAGTTAAAAATTTAAATGGATTTTGATTTTTAATTAATAAACTTTTATTTTTTGTTGTTTTATTATATATTTTTTGTTGTAGTAAAAAACTAAGTTATCGGTCCTGGTTTGGGTTCAAGGATTCGGTTCGCTGGTTCGATCAAAAAAATTTTGGAGGTTGGGTTTGTTGATTAAAAAACATACAAAAATAATAAATATATATATTATACATATTTATAGCTGGAAATCAAGAATATTAGATGTAATATATATATATATATATATATATTTAATGTATAATAATATTTATTACTTATTAGCCTTATAAAATATCAATAATGTATAATATTATAATATCACAATAAAATTATAAAAGAAAGTTAATATTAAATTGTTAATAAATAATGGGGTTGGGGCCCTAGCTTGGCTGGCTAAATCTTTCCTGTTGCAGGAGGTTGGTCATGAGGTCTAGTCTCCCCCACCCCTATGGTACCGGAGGGTGTGTCGTGCCAGTGCCGCTGGTCACGTTAAAAAGTTTACTAGGTGCATTGCAGTTTATAGGGTGTCGTGCTACCCGATTCTTGCAGTCTAAAAAAAATTAAAAAAAAAAAATGTTAATAAATAATAAAGTTAATATTTAATATAATATTAATAAAATTAATATATAATATAATGTTAGTAAAATTAATATAATATTATATATATAATATTAATTTTAAAATTTAATAAACCTAAATAACTATTAACGATTGAACGGTGGGTGGTTGGGAGGTTGGTTCTCCACAAATGCAATTGTGGAAAGTTAGATAACGCGGCAAAAATGATGTTGTATCGACTACTCTAAGGTTGGATAGGCCGATGGTTGATGGCCTACAAATTTTAATGGAAAAAGTTGGTTGAGGTTAACATCAATCATTATAATTTAGTCAAAGTTGGGGGTAATCTCTCTTATCTATCGACACGTGGGCTAAACTGTTCCACGTTGGCATACCTCTAACTGTCAGATCTGTGAGTTGGACTTAGTGTTTTGACAACCTCAGTTTCACAAGCCTTGCCTCGATTAAATGCATGAAAATTATGGTTTTAAGTGTAATTGCCTAACATTATGGTGCAGACTTTTCATAAGGACGTTTCACATGCTCGAGGGACTATTGCTTGTTAATCGAATGACTCATATCATTCACGAAAGTTAAGGCATTATTCATGATGACGCTTACATTCTTCTTCATATGTTTAGGGCATGGTGTGAGCTGTATTTCTGGCGGTGTCTTGGGACTATCATTTACCATTTGAAGGGTTAAATTTAGTATCTTCTCGATTGTGGCTTATGGCAATGTTCATTATCAAAGTTTTTGCGAGTGAATTGGCGTGTGGAGGGATGGATACGCCTGTGCAGTTGTTGGGCAATAAGCGACAAATGGCTTTCTTGGGTCCAATGACTACGCTTAGATTGAAGCATATTCTTTGCAAACCGGACTTTCTCACCATCGTGGCGGTGAAATTTATTATAGGCAAAGGATTCATGGATGGTGGCGAAGGGTATAGGGTTGACACAAATATCACCTCCAGAGTGTTGGCTGGTCTTTTGGATGTAAATGTGCCCAAGCAGGAAGAGAAAGTCTTGATGCAAAAACTATTCAAGAAGGATCTTTTGGTTGGTTTGGATGAAACATTGGCTGCGGCTACTCTTGGGGTTGGTATCCCTTGTCCTCACAATTTGGGTCTTCTCGAAGTCTCGGGGGAAATGGTCAAATATTATCCTTTCCTCCTAGATTTGTATGGGTTGGAACTACTTGAGCATCGTAGGTTGGCTGCTATGGGGGCGACATTTCTCAAGAAAAAGTTTCATCTCTCACATGTGTAGGGCTCTACTTGGAAGCAAGAATTCAGAATTTTCATTCCTCCTAGTAATGGTCTGTGGTTGGTATGTTAAAATATTTGTTTAGTGTTAGGTCTACCTATGGTAAGTATGACTAATGTCACGGTTAGGTTGTTTCCTGATGTTATTCTGCTCTGTATTTGATAGTCTTAACTATACTTGTATACAGTTGTATGACCCTGCGTGGTCAATTTTGGGGTTTGTCATGGACATAATCTGGTAGCGGTGTTTTGGGTTCTCGGGCTTTGCTATAGGGATTGGAAATGTTAAAAACCTTCTACCTTTTTGTCTATGGGCCTGCTGTATAATTTTTTTGAATTATCAATATAACTACTCTCTTATGCATCAAAAAAAAAAAATGAACGAAATTTCCTGCAACACACAAATCGATTATTCGAAAGAGATCAAAGACAAACTTGATTCATGCTCCCCAATGGATGATTCACATTGACATTGTAATGAAGCACAGTGACATTGTAATGAAGCATCAATTAGCATAATTAATACTAATAATGAAGCACATTGACATTGTAACGAATGATTGCATTGCCGGAGTTGGGGTTGAAGGAGTGTGTGTGGGTGAGGGCATACCCTCGAGCTAGCCCGAATTTCTCGCTTCCTCCCACAATGGCATTTCTCTAACCTTGTTAAACTCAAGGTTATGAGCCACCACGACGAGTGTGCTTCCATTAGATTCTCCACTTTGAAAAACCTATGTGACTGCCAATAGCAGTTGAATCTCCTCTTGACTGGCCAGTGCGTATAGACCCTGAGCTCTCCCTAGCAATTTGGAGGTGAGCTTAGGCCCTTCTGTCAACGGATCATCAATTACCATTATCGTTCCGAAGAAAGTGGCTGAAGCATTGATCGATGGAGTGGATGCCACATCCACATCTGTCACGTTTTGTCTCGAAACTGTGTCATGGAAATAGAAGTGCAAATTGCTCATCTTTTCCTTTTCTATTTTCAACTTCGTTGCCACCTTAGTTGATTGAAAGGCAAAGATGATATTTGTGATATTTAATAATATATAGAGGAAATTCGTTCGGATAACAAATAAAAACATTGAAATTCGTCACAAATTTGCCCAAGACTATCCTGCATGAACCCACACGAACCCACAGGCAGATTCTCGGACCTTGTCTGGATCCAGGTCAGACCAGACTCGGACCTGCCCTCTGCACCTAGCAAACTGGTAATGTAGGTAAAAAACAAAAAAAATATTAACAGTTAAAAATTTAGATGGATTTTGATTTTTAATTAATAAACTTTTATTTTTTGTTGTTTTATTATATATTTTTTCTGCTAAAAGGAATTTGGGTAAGGGACCCAAGACCCACAAAAAAATGGCATTCAGTGCCAGATTCAAATAGCCCAGCAGCTCATTTGGATCTCAATAAAAGAGCATTATCAAACTTAAATGCCTCAACATGTAGGATATTTCTTCCTAGTAATCTTGGGAGATCTTAAATTTATTTTATGGGTAGTCAACCCTTGCAACTGATTTGTCTTCTTCTTTACCTCAGTCCATTGATGCTCCAAAGGGGGTGGTGAATGCACACCACAATCAAGAATAGAAACTGTTTGTTGCTTTGTTTTAAAACTTAACCCTTTCATTCTGCATGACTTTAGAAGGTTTCCTCATATCTATTGCCAAATTTCTTTTAATATCACTCCCTATTGGTGGATTAGAATACTAACCCACTTTTTTATCTATAAAAATACACATATCTTCCCTTTTGACACTGCCCTCATGACACTGCTGACCAAAGCATGAAAAAAAGCTGTATCTTTTCCGCCCGTATCTGGGAAAACATGCAAAGCTTCCTGTTGCACAAATTCTTCTTAATCTCCATTGAAGCGTCATTCACCTTTCTGGGATGAATAATAAAATGACGATGAATAATAAATGATAAGGTTATACCCCTTTCCACCAATTAGCTTGAGAAGAGGGCTTCTTCAAAAGATCCTGAGAAGAAATAGTACTCTTCTTAGGGCACTGAGAAGCTGAATGTCCATAAACAAAACAAAAGCAACAGTGAAAGTGGATATCCACATAATCCAATTTTTGAATCCAAGATCTGCCATCTATTTACAAAATATTTCTTCAGGCAATTGTTTTTACAAATCCATTTCAACACAAATTTGAGAGTATGGGAATGAGCAACCTCTTGAAATATACCTAAAGAATTCCCAATAGCCTCTAAGCTAGATTTATGCTAGTATTGTAATGGTAAATAAGGAAATTGAACCCATATTGGAACTCTAGATAAGGATTCTAGCAGGGGATCAAAAGAAGAATACTGGGGCTTCAAGCTTAAAATATAAAGTCCCCATATAAACATAATCTTGAACTTAGATTAATATTTGTATCTTTAGGGCTCCTAAAATGAACTTAGAGTAAACTTATAATCCTCCCATAAAGAAATTCCTGAGTACATGATAAAATCTCAATTTCTTCCATCACCATGGGTTTCCACAACTCTAAGGTTCATTCATACAGAGTGCACAGATTAGGCCAAAAACCTTTAAATTTTCCAATTAAGGCATTCCTCATCATTGATTCCTCCCACAGGTCTACTTCTTTGATGTGACAAAAAATTACTTTTCGCACCTCTTCACTTCTTTTTGCAATCATACCAGATTTCCAGATTTGAGATTTGCAGCCTTTGGAGACATCCCATCATGATTCTTGAGCTGAATGATTGGAGTTAGTACCAAGAATAATCAGAATTATTGGCATTGCCCTTGCAATCTTTATTATCCAACCACGGGCTTCAAAACTTCCCACAAAGTGCATCTTGAAATGATTTAGGGGAAACCAGGTCAGGATTTAGGGCATAGAAAGCCTCTGTGATCTTAAAATCTCCATTAGAAAAATGACCACCTTAGATTTAAGTCCATCAGTAGTTGAAACTTGAAAGAGACTCAGAGCCAGCAGATTTGTTGTTACCTGTGTGCGCATCCATATTTGTACCATGGGCACTTTTCATCAAACTGAGGTGAGGCATATGCATCCATATCCATCCTAGACAAAGAGGAGGAGGTTGTCCAATCCTGCATAGCAAGAGCCATAGTTGTGTTTCAGTATTTCCAATGAGGAATGTAGGTTGGATAAGGCACAGAAGACTTGAATGGGGAGGAAGATTGTAAACCTTTTTAATCAATCTTTGCCTGCTTGAGGGAGCCTCTGAGTTCCCATGGAGGACATGCACCATTAGAAGGTTTTGTTGGAGAAGAAGAAACAACTGAAGTCTGCTGTGCCAAAATATTTTCATGCTTATAAAATTCTGAGCGAGATTTGGGAATGAGCCATTTGATCCTTTTTTACATTTTAAATTGTTTTATTAGTTTTTAATTTAATTTTGTATTTCATTTACTTTTATATATTGTATTTTTTATAGAAATTCTATTTAAAACTTTTCGTGCTAGTTGATTTTTAAATGTTTTTAAATTTTTTGGATATGTGAATTCAGGGATTTGTGCCCTCTCCCATAATATAAACTTCGAGACAAAGAACATTGCTAGTTGATTGTTTACATAAACTGGGATCATTGTAATATTAACAATAAAACACCTACCCAACAGACAAAACTAATCACCTTCCATGACACAAGAAGTAGTAAGCTAAACAAGAGACTAAAATCAGTGGGCTGATATATCTCCAGATTCTTAACTTGTAGTAGAGTCTTGCATTTTTTGCCTTGGAAGATCTAAGTTTTATTTGCAATGATTCAACCTTCTCAATTGATGCTCACTTTTGGATTTCATTTCAATCCATCCAATCTCTAAATGTGTCTGAGACAGGTTTTCTGATGAGCATTTCGAATGGCTAAACAATGAATCTTCCCAATATGGCAAGTATAAATATAGAAGTTTAACTTAAAGGAAAATAGGGGAAAAGGAATCTATTTGGGGATCAAAAGTTGGAGACCAAGACTTGTTGTAGAGATAATCATTCCTTAATTCCAAGGATCATTTTTACAAGTAACTCCTTAAGGAATCTGTTGAGTTTTTAGCTCGGATAGGAACTGTTTTCACTTGGAACTGCACCCTACTGAACCTACTGTTCAGTGTTCCAGAAAAACATGGGACTGATCTCAAGCGTGGGACCTTTGCTGTTGAGATCAGACCTCCGAAGAAGGTTGGCTTCCATTCTGACTTAGATGCAGCGGTGTTGGTCCAACCCAGCATTAACAGCACTAAATTAACTCTAAACTAGCCCTACTACTAACTGCATGTAGAGGAAAAGAGGGAGAAAGAGGAATGCAGAAAACAAAAGGGTGGTGATGCGCCTAGATTAAAATATTTCTTCTTGCTTATTTTAGCGCAGAGAAGTAATGAGGAAGTCAAGAGATTCACACAATCTTCAGTTCTACTAACCCTTATGAGCTTATGTAGAGGTTAGGGTTTGACAGATGCCAGGAGGGAAGAAACATTCCCCAGCTAACCTTGCAAACAGGTATTGACACAGCATACAAGCACACAAAATAGAGAACGTACACTCATAAATGAAGGCAAGATGTTTATGCACAACACAACTGGATGGAAGAGAGGCAAAATAGACGACTTTTCATTAGTTCAAAGGCTTGAAGCCTTGTTACAGTAGTAGAGATGCAAAATGCATAAGTCTTCGTTAGAGAACTGGGAGAAGAACCCTTTTCAATGAGGCTTAACAACCTTTTATTCATCCATTGAGGACTGAAGAAACATGGCATGTGGCAGAGGAAAACCCTAGCTGTGTGCCCGTATAGAGGTCTGACAAATCTTACACAAAGATCTGATCTGTGGCGTAAAAGAACATTCCTGACATCCATGCCATACATGAGCATTGGTGAATTTGATGATGAAGTTTGATGTCCTATATTATTCATCCCCCCGCTGAGGAATGTACCATACAGCAACACACTTTTCATGCTAGCCGACCATGTCTACATTATGATCTAAATTAATATTATGATTTTGGCCGACCACCTTTGTTAGCACTTATAATCGACCACAACAATGACATAGTTAAACAAGTATAATCGCCCAGGTGTTAGGGGAATGTGGTGGCTAGGAGTTCAATAAAGGCAGAATAAGACAAAATATCCTATAAGCAGCGATTATTATTTGTACAAAAAACAGTGATTAAAAGAAGACAAAAAGGGTAGTTAAGGAAGCGCTCCAATAATGAAAAGGTGCCTTTATTATTATGGATGTCTCCCTTAGTGAAGAGTAAATAGTCTGAAATGGCATGTCTTTTTATGAAATCACCTCCTTTGTGAAGAGGCATGAGATAGATATATAAGGAGATAGCTTGGTGTCTAAGGGAGGGGGGAAGAATAATATAATGAGATTTAAAAGGCAGATATATGAACAGGAAATAAGGACAGAAATACACGGGGTATTTTCTGAGTATAGCAGCAGATCATTAATAGGATATAATGAGATTTGGAAGAAGAAATATGTGGGAAGAAGAAGATGGTTCAGGGAGAGATATATGAAGACAAATGGTAAATCAATAAGGGATGTAAGTTGAACATATATATATATAAGTAATTAATGGAAGATTGAAATCAATTAAGAATAATTATATATATTATATTAAATAAATATATACTATATACGAGTATGCAATAATGATGCTTGCAGCAATTATTGAGCCTTATAAGTAATTATGATTCTTTAATATAAGTATGATAATAGATTCTTATAAAGCAATTTCTTCTGTATATTAGAAATAGGTTGAACAGGAAGGCAATGGGAGCAGATCAAACATAATTATCTGCACTCAGCAGACAAGGGCAAAAGTCAGCAATTGTTAATATATTTGCATCTTAGAATATAGCAGTGTTATATTTTAGCAAGTATTGTGGTATGTTCTATCATGATTATTGTGATATATTTATTGTTGTATAATCTCTATGATTCTGGATATATTTACTATTTGTAATTCTCACCAAGCAATCACGAGGAGAAGTGGGGGAAGTACGAGTAGGGTGAGTAGATACTAGATTACTTTCTAAGTACGCCACTCCATGTGGATGGCCAGGGGTCTGCCACTTGTGGCCAAGGGGGAGAGAAAATGTTTTGTCCATAGTATCTTGACATACTAAAGCTTAAAGGGAGCTAGAATTTTTTTTAATAATGCTTAGGAAACAATAGCAAAAGGTTCATTCAACCAAAGAAGCTGAGACTGCTACAAAATCGATATTGTTCTATATTAATCAAGAGGAACGAGAGTTCCTTATATAGAGTACAAGAAACGATGTTTCTAAAAGAAACAATCATTAAGTTAAAAAAAACAACGACGAGATGACCATTACGACATAATAAATAGAAAGATATTATTCTAATACCCTCCCTTAATGGTTATCATTCTAACTACCCAAAGATAACAGAGAAGGGTACCCCCTTCTTCTCAGAACGTTGCTGCAACAAAAGACAAGAGCCTGCCACTGACTCTGCCACTTGAGATGAGTCTGCCACCAACCCTCCCAGAAATTGCAGAACTTTTGGAAATAACAACACCAACTGTCCAACCTGAAGTTGGAGAACTGTCCCTCCCTGTAACCAGAGACATACCGAGAACAGCTACTACGATTTTGAGGAAAAATCGGCAAACCCTCCAATCTTCTATAGATGAGCATGACGCCCCAGAACAGACTGCAAGAAGCCAGATGTGCAGATGTTCGCCCCAGCTACGACCAAAAAAATTGACTGCACCAAACCACGATTTTTGAGGAAATAATTACCAAACCCGAGATTACAAATCATCGTTTTTTTCCGGAAAAAAGGGTAAAAACTAGAGAGACCTCTCGAATGACAAAACCGGAAAAAACTCTTAATTTTTGAGGAGAAAATTATAAACCCTCCCGGAACCCAGAAGATAGATTTTTTTCCTTACGGGACAAAAAATATTTAAAAACCTAGAACATCGATTGTCGGCTTGAAAAACAGAGGGTTTGAAACCCTAGCCGACAGAGAATGGAAGAAATCTACACAAAAATCGAGGCACAAAAAACGATGCACCTAGAAAAATTTGAAGGCAACCCAGTTGAGATCTCGAAAAACCCACAAGGAATCTGTAATTGAAAAATATTTTGGACATGAACCAGAGGGTCAAAACCCTAGCTGAAAACGCAGAAACCCTAGGCGGCCATGGATGTACCAAAAAAATGCAGAAATCTTAAGAAAGGTACAAAAAATCACGTCTCAAGTACAAGGAAGAAATCTCGGCTAGACGATGTCTGAAAAATGCGAACTTACAGAAGGAAATCACACTCTAGACAGAAGATCACGGTTCACACAGCAAAAGTTCGACGAACCTTCATACATAGGCACCACAAACTTGACGCGAACAGAAAAGAAAACAAAAAAATGTGTCAAAAACGTGGGTCTGGTTGCGCGGTCAACAAATAGAGTCACGCGGAACTGAAGAAGACGCAGGAGAATAGAAAACAAAAGTTGCCGCGAATAGAAAACCCTCCACAAGACTGCGACGGGGGAAGGAAACCAATCACGCGCTCTTCACCCACGAACTTCACACACGAACTCAAGAACGCGAATAACACCTTCAGAAACGCGAATAAAAAACGCAAGTAGGAGGAAACACGCGGGTAGAAGAAATCTTGCGACCAGAATGCTTCTCAAAATCGTGCCCACGAATTTGCAGAGAAAGGGTTACGATTTTCACGAAAATCTTTAACCAAGAACCCTGAAAAAAATCTTTTGAATTCGACTTCTGAGAAATAAGCTTTTCAAAAAATCATGAAAAAATTTCTTTCGAAATTTTTATTTGAAAATTTTATTTTTTTTGAATTTCAAAAGTTTAATCCTGCTCTGATACCATGTTACAGAATCGATGTTGTTCTATATTAATCAAGAGGAACAAGAGTTCCTTATATAGAGTACAAGAAACGATGTTTCTAAAAGAAACAATTGTTAAGTTAGAAAAAGCAATGACGAGATGACCATTACAACATGATAAATAGAAAGATATTATTCTAATAGAGACATACCAGCAAAGTCATTCAAATTTGATTGTAGACTCGCCACGTGCTTGTATGATATCCAATGACTGCAATTGGTGAGAAACACATTGATCTTTTTAGCAGGATGAAATTAAGGCTCATTAAATCTGTCCCATCGGGCATGCCAGAAACTGTTGTCACTTGGAATTGCATCCCACCGAACCCACTGTTTAGTATTCCAACAAAACATGGGACTGATCTCAAGTATGGGACCTTTGTTGTTGAGATCGAACCTCCAGAGAAGGCTGGCTTCCTTTCTAACCTAGATGTAGCAATGTTGGTCCAGTCTGATATTGAATTTACTCTAAACTAGTCCTACTTCTAAAAACATGCAGAAGAAAAGGAGAAAGAGTAATGCAAAAAACAAAGGGGGTGGTGATGCACCTAGATTAAAATGTTTCTTCTTGCTTATTTTAGCACAAAGAAGTAATGAGGATGTCAAGAGATTCACATAGTCTTCAATTCTACTAACCTTTATGAGCTTCTGTGGAGGTTAGGGTTTGACAAATGCCAAGAGGGAAGAAACTTTCCCCAACTAACCCTGCAAACAGGTATTAACACAACATACAAGCACACAAAATAGAGAACATATACTCAAACATGAGGGCAAGATGTTTGTGGACAACACAACTGGATGAAACAGAAGCAAAATAGACAACTTTTCATTAATTTAGAGGCTTGAAGCCTTGTTACAATAGTAGAGATGCAAAATGCATAAGTCTTTGTTAGAGAATTGGGAGAAGAACACTTTTCAATGATGCTTCATAGCCTTTTATTCATCTGTTGGAGATTGAAGAAACCTGGTACATGGTAGAGGGAAAACCCTAGCTGTGGGCTTGCATAGAGGTCTGACAAATCTTACACGAAGATACAATCTGTGATGTAAAAGAACATTGCTGACATCCATGCTATACCTGAGCATTGATGAATCTGATGACAAGGTGCAGAAACTCCCAAGAAATCTGCTGCAAAATGTGGCTAGGAATGGCCCTCTGATAGAAGGAAGTTTGCAGATCAATAAATGTAGCTTGACGTGCCATTTTTTCCTTGTAAGATTTGTGGAGAAGCATTAAATATCGATTCTGGGGTCTTAATGGATTAGAGTGGGTAGTTGCATAAGTTGTTGAGCATTGATGGCAAAATCTTGGATATTGTGGTGCTTTTGCGGGAACTTGGAGTGCAATCGGATTGGTAGTAGGAATCCAACCTCTAACTTGGAGTGTACATTTCGCATTTAAAGTTTTCATTATTGTGTGATTTATGCAATTTTATTCAACATTAGGACAGACATAATCACTAGGTATTTTAAAAATTCTTATCACATAGGAATTTAATACGTTGGGTTCCATGAGGAAATTCGTAGGGTGTTTGGAGAAAAATTACATGGCCTAAGAATTTGAATGAAAATTGCAACAAAAGTTTATTTGTAGGTTTGTAGATTTATTTGCAAGGAAATCATGAGGGTTTTTCATTAGTTTCATAGTTTGGAAAGAAGAAAATTGGCATCATTTTTTCAAGGTAGAAAATTGCAATATTTTTATGAAAAATTGTGGGTCATTTGCAAGTAAAATATTGTCACTGGAAGATGTAAAAATTGCGGGATTTTTTTTGTGTCTAAAACATGCAATGCCTAGGGGATGATGGCTAAAGTATTCTACATTTTGTAGTTTCTTTTTTGACGGTTTTACAAACCAATTGGAAAGGGAATTGAAGTCCGAACTAAGGGTTTTATTTTGATGATTTTGAACCCGCGACTAGGGTTTTAAGGTGGCAGTCAAGTTTTCACTAGCAACTAGGTAACAATTCAAAACCTGCAGCTAGGATTTGTGAGCTTGCATATAACACCTTGAGTCAATTCATGATGGAGCCAAGGTTGGAGTATTGGGTAGTAGCAAAACATGTGCTTAGGTATTTGAAGGGCAAAATGGAGTATGGTTTAAGATATCTTGGAGGTAGTGAAGTGAAGTTGTAGGGGTATACAAAATCTAATTGGGTAGTTCGTGCAGCATATAGGAAGAGCACCTTGGGGTGTTGCTTTAGCTTGGGCTTAGGAATGATATCTTGGTTTAGAAAGAAGTAGACTTTAGTGGCACTTAGCTTAGTAGAGGTAGAGTATATGGCAGCTAGTACTGCTAGTTGTGAGGCCATTTGGCTTCACAAGTTACTTGTAGGGTTATTTGATCAAGAGTTGGATCCCATGGTCATTTGATATGATATTTTGAGTTGTGTCAAACTCTAAGAGAATCTATTGTTTCATGACATGTCCAAGTACATAGAGATCATATGTCACTTCATTCACGATAGGGTTCATTAGGGAGTAGTTAAGCTCTAGTATATCTTTGCCAATCAACAGTTAGTTGATATTTTGACCAAGCCCTTAGCAAAATGGAAGTTTGAAGTCTTTAGAGACAAACCTAGATTGGTGTAGAATTTCTTCCTCGTTAAGAGGGAGCATTGTATTTTTAGCTTGGATAGGATCTTCCACAAAGGTTTAATGTGAGTGTGTGCGGAAAATTTCAATTGGTTTGAATTAGTCTATTTTGCTTCCCATTAAATTAATTTCATAAACTGGGAGCATTTAATTGATTTTAAGGTAGAAAAGGTGAAGGGGAAGAATCTCTAGGAAGCATATATAAATGGATATGCCCTCAAAGTTACTAGAAGATGACGTTGCTACAAAAGGAACCGTGATATATAAAAAATCGTGGTCATGGAATGGGAGAGATAAAAGGAAAAACAATGCCACATAGTAGGAAGCAACATCACTCGAAGACACACAAAGGGGTCTATATGCTTAGGTTCAATGTATATATATTTTATATAAGAATAGGGAATAAGGATGGAATTGTCATCATTCCTTAAGCATATGGAACTACAAGCGCAACGGAAAGAAGATACATAGTTGACAAGTAAAGAAAAGTAAAAAATTTGGGTCATAGAAGAGACCTAGATGTGTTAATGCTTTGTATTGTCCACAAAAATATGAAGGAAACAAAGTAGATAACATATCGAAGATTGTGGATACAAAAAGAGGAAAGGTACAACATGGTTTTCGTTTTGTATCCATGTACCTACAAGGGTAGCATGAGCCCTTCAGGTGGAACTAACAAACATTTAGCAAACAAGTGCATAGGGATACAAACAACATACAAGACAAACATGCTATCTAAACACATATATACATATGAGATGAAGAGTGCTTCTCATTGGGTACCATCTCCATCAAGTCATTAACACCCTAATCTCATCCTGGTAGGGTAAAGGACCACTAGGTGGTTTTGTGAGAATATCATAATGGCAAGAGGCAAGATGCTGTGTAGAAGTAGGTTTAACATCCTATTGAGCTTCTGTTAAAGGGGCAATTGTTAGTGATTGTGTGAAGATCATGAACAATGTTGATACATTTTCCATTGAACCCAAATGGCACTCCTTTGGGGGAGGGACCAATGACTTAGGTGCAAAGTACACTACCAATCTTCAATCTTCACTGCTAGCAATTGACGTGAGAGTACCAAGATTAGAAGATTGGGGTGGAGGAGGAGCCTATATGATAGGGGGATGTGATGCGAAAGGGGCTTGGAGGTGGAGAAATGGGATTAGACTTAAGACGTACAAAAGGATGGGTTGGGTAGTACTTGGGTTTGTGTTTAGAAGGTGGGGGACTTATATCAATGTCTAATGTGGAATCAAAAAGCTTTGGAAAGATCTAATGGCAGGTGTGAATTAAAGGGGCCATGGAACCAAGGGTAGTGCTAGATGTGACACTCACATTGGGTAGGTCAATAGGTTGAGAAGATGTTGGTTGGTCTAGCATCTCTAGAAGCAAAGGAGGCTCAATGGAAGGATCTAAGACTACTTGGACTTGTTCTTCACTTGAGGCTCTTGTGGAGGGTCAGAAGGTGGATGGTTAGAAGGGCGTTGGTTACAGATAGCTCTAGTAGTGGCATGGTATTGAGGCTTACACAATTGAGTTGATTGGGTTCATCTAGTCTATGCTTGAGATGCAAAAGAAGGGGAGGGTCAATTGACATGGGTTGCTTTCCTTTATGTCATAACTACCGAATGAGGAATATGAGCATCTCATTGAGGCCAAGTAAATCACAGGTGGGGGTGCAAGGAGGAGAAGGAACATGAGGAGGAACCTGGCTCATCATATATTTTTGATAGAGCTCAAATAGAAGCTCAATATGAGGTTGGAGGGGTCTGAAAGGTGTAGGCCAAGAATAATCAAGTTAAATGTTAGCTTGGATGGATAGTGGCTACTATTAATTGTGACTATAGTATGTACTACACCATTGTGGGGAAAATTTCAACACTTGTGGATGACAAAAGCAAAGGCCTACATTGTAGTGAGCCAAGGATAGCCTAATAAGATGCAAAAGCAATTCATAGTAGGAATCACATTGAATGGGATGTCTATGGTATTTGGTCCAACTTGGTAGAAAGGGAAATGGAACCTAGAGTAGGAGTAGAGACGCTGCCATGTGTGCACACATAAATTTCAGATGGATTATAAACATCTCTATGGGATTGATGGACATATAGAAACTCCTCTATTACAACTTTGACCATTCTCACTGGGTCAATCAAAACACTGTGGAAGGTTTTTTGGTTTACTAGGGCCTAGATGTATGGAGGACCATCATATACATCCATAGGCATGTTGGCAAAAGAGAAGGAAATGATGGGATTAGGGACGAGCTCAATTGGAGAGGCTCGTGGGCGAGCATTCACCACAAGGAAGAGGATTCACATCTAGCATAAGAGGTGTTGAAGCAAGATTGAGCTCTAAACGATGAAATGGAATGGAATCAATGACATTGGCAATGGTATGTTGTGGAAACAAAATTGTGTAAATTAGGAGGTTTTTGTTAGGTTGGGCTACATATTTATTACCTTTATTGTTAACATTGGCAACTTGGATGATGTTCGAGTCTATAAAAGTCTTGTATTAAGTGCCTTGAATGTATGCATTTTTCCGTGTCATAACTAAGGACATGATGGGGTTGACAAAAGGCCTTAGAATCATAGTTCTTTGGAAGTGATCAGTTTGTATTGAGAGGATGGATAGCCAGCTGTTGCACTGAATTGTTTGAGAGGAGCTTTTGTAGAATGGAAACTAATGGATTAGTAATTGTGTAAGGTGGTAGTTACATTAAGACCACACAGATAAAACCATGGCTGCAGATAAAGGCATTGTTGTACTAGCAATGTTAATGATAGTCGTAGATGTGTTCTTTTGAGAAAATAAATTTGTGTTTTTTGTAATTTTTATTAAATGATGTAAAGGCCCCAACAAAGAAGCAGGGGTTGGTGAGGTTGAAATTGAAAAAGGTCCCTTAAACTAGTTGATAGTTTGTTGATAGCTGCATAGGGCCGTGCAGAGATATGGAAATGATGAGTATCGCATTAACAAAATCTTATCTTGGATGATAGGTTACAGTTTTCCTATGAAAATCCTTTGTGCATTTAAATGCGGAAGAACGTATGAAATTTAAAAAAAAAGATATGGACTGCGGTGATAATATGGGGTGGTAAGCAGTTGCGAAGTGGTGGATAATGAAGCAAGTTGTATTTGTAGATTATCCATGTTTTGCAGTAATTGGTTTATAACTGGGTTAGTCATGTGGAAGGGAGTCGTAGAAGTGGCTGTGGCAATAGTTGTAGTAGGAATGCTTGAGAGAGCAGGAGGTTGTGAAGCATTGGGGAGGCTAGTAGCAAAGGTAAATGACAGAGGCTGAGATGGAGGAACAAACACATAAGGGAAATGGGGTTTCGCATCATCCTAGAAGAGGAGGCACTTGCATTACCAGTAAACTGGTTACCTTGATGCATCTGTTGATTAAAATGGAAATAGGAATCTTTGCAACTCTGATAGCTCCACTGCATTCAAAATGTTCTTATGCAGTGTTCAGGTGATTGCCCAAAACAGATTTTATTACAGCCAAATATTTCAAATTTAACAAGTATTGTCTTTGAGTTCACTGGATTCTACTTTCTATTTCTTTTCAATCCACTGTTGATGGTGAGCCTAGGAAGCCACTATATGCATCTCTTTTTGCCTATTTAATTATAATCTGATCACACATTTATAGCAAATATTAAAGATACCCCTTTTCCTTATGAGGAGTGAATGCCATCATTTCTTTACCACTCAGTTGCCGATCTTTGTTTGGGAAGGGGTATGAGTTCAGGGTTCCTTTGTGCTGGTATATGGCATTTTTTTGTCCTGGGTATGGGTTAATGTATTATATATATATATGAATATTTTTATTCTCTCTCTCTCTTTCTCTCTCTATTTAGTATTTACCCAATTAGAGTCAAATTAGTATAATGTATATTTGGGATCAAACTTATTCAAAGAAATAATAATTTTACCAAACTATATATATTTGGGATCAAACTTATTCACAGTTATCAAATATCTTTAAAGGTTAATCCAGAAATTTGCAGACAAAATCACACTGAAAATAGAGCTACAGAAAATATAAAGCATCATGAAGGGAAATCATTTGGGAAGGGAAATCATTCATGAAATTGAGCTACAGAAAATCATGACAGAATCACACAGAAAATTATGACAAAAATCACGATGGAATCACATGAAATACATAGAGAATGTGATAGACCTCGGGTGAACCCAGGCCTGTCCCGATCCCATAACTGAGTGGGAACCGTATTTACCCAGTTTGTCTAGTGTTTCTGCTGAACCCAGTAAATAGCTTTAGAAGATAGAGGCAATACTTATATTCAACAAACAATTGAATAAAGATTTTTCAGTGTAATCTATCAAGTTATTTGCACGAATTAGCTTATGACCAATTGATGTTTTGTCTCATATTGAAATATATTTTGTAAATAATTTACTTTGATACTAGTCAATATTAGATTTCTACTAAATGTTAGATGAGAAATTTTTCTGCTGATTTATATTTGCTTATGTAAGAGTAAAGCTTATTTTGCTAATGAACATTTGACTTAAGCCATTTCTATGTGATTGGACAGGTACGGTTGAAAGCTATGTGTGTTCTGGAATCAATGTTACGCCAACAAAGAGAAGATACCTTCTTTGGGACTGTGGCATCCTTTTTTCAAGAAAACAAGGATGCAGTAGTTGCTTGTTTAGAATCCCCACAGGCATCTTTAAGAGAGAAGACAAATCGGGTATGCACTTTGGTATTTCATTGCTTATAATTTATTTTCTTTAAGAAGGCACATCGGTAGATTTTACTGTTAATGTATTTTCCTTTCTATGATGTTACTTTCTGTGTGGTTTATCTGCGATAACTTTTCAAGCTATAATTGTTCATAGCAATTGTGATCTACCATTACCTAGTGCCATTGGAGACAAAGTTTGGAATACCTTGCATACCCAAATTTAGAACCCAAGATACAAATACTGTGGATTGAGTGACTCAAATATCACAGTACAAATGTTCTTATGAATAGTTTTCAGAATAGAGAAATTAAATTTCTATTAAGTTGCATTGGGAATATTTTTCCATTGAAAGGAGACACGTTATCTAACAAACAACATTTTGGTACTAGCATGGCACAGTTTTTCCTGTAAAACATGGAGACATTTACCCTATGTTTTAGAGGTCTTCCCTACCTTTCATGCTGTTGGGAGTCACTGAGGTGCCTAGGAAATGTTTCAAGGAAAAATCATCTAATCTTCTTGAACCCAAAATTCGGTTGTGAACTTTTCTCAGTCTTGGGTCCTGTTCTTGTTTCTTAAGCCATTTTGTTAATGCTTAGGCATCCCACACATAATTGGGGGTGTGGGGAGGTGGGGGAAGGCGCAGGGTGCTGAGTTGTCCCCAAGATGAATTGAGGTATGCCCAGGCACTACTCATCTCAGTCATCTTGGTGATAGCTCTCATAAACTAAAAATATGAAAAATCACAGGGTTGGGAAACATTCCAAAGTCTGAACCTTTAAGCATGAAAACGAATTCATTTTGCAAAATAGAAAAAGAGAGTGAAGTTTTAACAAAGGGGAAATAAACAGGCAAGGGAGCACATTCACAATAGATTTGGAGAAATATTTTGCCGATTTCTTGTTTTGCAACTTTTAAGACTCTTATTGAATTCGCTGAGCCAAATATGCAGTAATGAGGAGATAGAAATAGTAATAAGCTGAGTGGGGTAAAAAGGGATTGGAAGTGAGTTGGGGAAAGGGGAGTGGATGCTTCTGATTTGAGTGACTCTTAATTATGTTGAAGAAATATTACAAGAAACACAAAGGGTACACAATATTATTTATGCCGTGATCACAACACTAGTTTACAGGAAGCTACACTGGAATTAATACTCATGTCTTGCACATACCCATGGAAGGGTTGAGGTGTTGTGATAAATTCACTATTGAAGATAAAGTTGACATGTTCAGGTCGTATACAACTGAATTAGGGTCTTCTACTTCAGCTGCATCAAATATTGCCCATCCTTCAAGTTATGCCAAGAGGCATTCCTACAATGGCAGCTAACGGGCATGGAGAGCTGTAATGTTGTTTGTAGTTCTGTGATTTTATAAATCTTCATGTGTATTAAGGAACTGACACAAAGAAGAAAAAGAATAAATTATCTCATTCTGCTAAATCCTTCTTCAATTTAAATAAAGAAAGGAATATACTTTCTCCGCTTTACAAGACTAGGTAGAAGTTAATCTCGCAACTAGTATATTTTCGATTTCTGTGCGTGTAGGTGCATAACTACAAAGTGACCCCTTTACTTATGACAAATGAGAAGCACAAATCTTGATTGCATGATGAGTTCCATCCTTTGTGATGTGTAGCCAATACAAAGCATGAAAGATCAAATTCAAATTGTGAAACGGCAAGGTGTGTAGCTGCATCACTACAAAGTCACCCCTTATGACAAATGAGAAGCATAAATATTGATTGCATGGTGAATTCTATCCTTTGTTATGTGTAGCTAATACAAAGCATGAAAGATCAAATTCAAATTGTGTAATGGCAAGGACACCCTCTAAGCATACAAGTAAATTAGCTCCAAAAGTAAAATAAAATAGTTGTCTTATTTTCATCTATTTAGCAATCTAATTGTGTATTTGTAGTAGCTTAAATTAATAAATCTCTTATTTAAAAAATAGCTAAACATATGAAGTAAATAATTTGTTTCATTTTCATCTAACTTTTTCAAATTTATAGGAAGTATAGCTCTCCAATAAAAAATAAAGTAATGGAAAAGTTGTGTATTTTAAGAAATAAAATAACATATAAAACTATTGAGATAATTTATTTTCATAAAATTTTGGCACTATTGATATAGTTATGTTTTCAAATATGAAGTAAATAATTTATTAAACTTGTAGATAAAAGATATCTTAAATACATCTATCTAAAAACACCAAACACCAAGAGATATCTCTCGGTGTCTTTTAGATAGATGTATTTAACATATCTATGCTACTATTAGGTTTTCCTCTATTTGTTTGAAATGTTGAATATTTTGGATTTCTAAAAATAGACCTAAAAATTTGAAAGGCAGGGTCTTCATAGTTTAGCAAGACCACCAATTGGAAATTGTCATGGATGTAGGGACAAGTTATGTGACTTGGGCTCTACGTTTCTCAACTCAAAATTTGAATTTGATTTAGAATTGCTTTGTAATCTTTGTTCATTATTAAATTAATGAAAATTGTATGGTTCAACATTCTTTCCTTAAGAAGAGGTGGGGAAAAGATTATTAGTTTGAGGTCAAGTGATCTCATGTTCTAGGTGGCTTGGGGAACTACACTTTAGATGAGGACCTAGATGTGTTGTAAGTGTGTGGAAGCAATATGGAGACAAGAGGATTAGACAGAGAAGAACACGAGATTGGAATAGACTATTTTATTAGTTTGTGCATTTTGTACATGGCATACTCTTGGGGGAGATGTATGACTTTATATTTATGCCTATGTATCATATGCAATGTTTGTTTATCTGTTATATTATAGATGCACATTTATAATTTACATGATTGTGAAGACAAAGGCTGTTATGGAAGTTGAATTTGTTGACCTTCCATGTTTGACGCTTCATCTTCCAATGGCTAGGGTTCTAGTCATGTATTGTGTTGACAAGTGGCATGTCATGAAATGGCTCTATAAAATGCATGAGATTGTTGCGTGGTGCTCTGAGATGTTGCATGATGTTTTGTGCTGAGTTTTGGATTGTACAATCTACATGTGCTGATTTGTGGTGAGAAATGTAGAGTTGTTAGTGAAGATGTGCAACATGATCCTTGGTGTTGTCTAGATGGTGCATGATACAAAGGGCTGTCCATAAGCTAGTTGATGGCTTAGGAATTTAGAAACTTTGTTCCTAGTGTTGTGTTGGTGGCACATGAAGCAAGGAGTTGTGCATAGATCATCAAGACCATAGCTATAATTGGATTTACTTTCCTCCCATCATATAAAAATATAGTCTAGTTAAACTCTCATCAAAATTATAAATTTGGTTCTAAAATAGTTTCTTATAGTTTGTAATGCCCTGACTTTTACATTAGGACATTACTAGACAACAAATGGGCTAACAATTTTTTCGTGATACAATTGCAACACAAATGTGTCATAATGCGTGCATATGCACCAAAGATGCCACAACACAATGACACTCAAGAATGCAATGTCAATGTACAAAGCATGATTGTACATGCAAAATACTTAAGTTACCGTTCGGGTTTGGGGATCGGTTCGGGTAATGAGAACCCACGCAAAATTTTTTAGGGGTTTGGGTAATGAGGAGATTGCAGGTAGAGATATATATATATATATATTAATAATTTAATATATTATAAATCTATATATATGTATTATATATACAAAAAAATAAGAAATATAGAGAATTGTAAAACTAAATCATTTCATAGTATGATACTTGATCATTGATCAATGCAAATGCCAAAGATAAATATTAAATGCCAATTGATAGTTGAAAAATATTCAAATAAAATTACTGAATTACAAAATGTAGTTCATGAAACATTGAAACATGATTCAATGTTCATTGTTCATGTGCTCATCAATCATCAAAAGGATTGTCAGAATCATCATGACTTGGATTTTGAGTGGTTTCAACTTCAAAATCATCATCATTTGAACCCAAAGCGGATCCAACACCATGTGATATGTCATCAATATCACCCACATCATCCATAGTGGCTCTAGCAAGATCCTGAATGGTTGCATCCAAGTCAGTAGACTCGGGTGCTACATCCCAAAGCCTCGCTGCCCCCTGCCTGTATTGAGGATCCTTACGTGACAGAAGACGCAAATTGGAATGAATATGCACTAAGTCTTCAACTCTTTTTGCAGCCAACCGGTTAATACGCTTCACTGAGTGGATAAAGGAGTATGTACTCCAATTCCGTTCAGCGGCAGAAGAGCTTGCAACCTCGAGAGAAAACCAACAAAATTAAAAATAAAATAAAAAAATGCAAGATAAATTCAAGAATGTTAAGTGTTAAATTTTACAATACAAGTGGCAAAAAAAAAAAACTTACTTGTGAGAGGATCTTGATTGCAAGAGGTTGGAGGTACATATAATCTTGACCATGGAGGTACCACCATGTAAGAGCATCCATTTTGTATTGGTCTCTAGCAACAGAAGCGGTATGATTTTTTGATTTTCCTGTGACAAACATTCCAAATTCTCTCATGACACTTGCATGCACTTCTGGATCACTGAACATTCTACTAAATGCGTCTTATACCATTAGCAACTTCAAAATCTCTATATGGCGGTATTCTCCCTGGGATAGAAAGTACTTCAGTGGTATAGTACCTCGGAGATAGGGCATATGCAAGGAGGTGCAATGGAGTTGTCATCTTGTTCCAACGATGAAGAACAATTGCTTCCACCCTTTTGTACAAGGTGTCTTCAGGATCATTCTCTTTTTTTGTATTTTTATTTTTATTTTTTCCAACATTGTGTCCATGCTATCATAGACATCCCCCAAGCATGGTTCATCTGTATCAGCAAACCGAAGCATAGACATGATAGGTTCGGTGAATTCCAATACATAATTCACACGATCCCACCAATCGTCATTCAAGATCAATGCCTTGACTTTTTGGGCCCTCTCTGAATTTGATTGCTTCCATATACCCCATTGGTTGCTAATAACCATTTGACTCAATGCATCTTTCACCTTCACAAGTCGTCTCAGAACAATTGTGTGAAATGCAAACCGGGTCTCGGCAACCTAAGAACATGTTAATAGTAAGTTAATAACACATTTAAAATATGTAAATAATGCAAAAAATATTTTATTCAATTATGTAAAACATGACATAAATGATAAATGAAACTAAATAATTAAATTTTAAAATTTACCTTCAACAATTCCAATGTTGAAAAGTTCTGAAATTTTGTGACATATGGTATTTGTCACAACATCCGGATCTCCTCAATTTCGGGTATTTTTTTCACCCACTCTATTTGGTTGCAATTGCTTGCATCACAAATTGAGGGAGTGTACGGTGCACTGTCCAAAAGATGCTCATATCCGCCTCTACCAAAGCACCCGCAGCCCAAAGACGTCCGTATCATTTGACAACATTTTCACACTTACACCATCTCTATGGAGTCAATGAAAGAACTCGAAACTAACACCCAGATCTTTCACTTCCCTTCACGTCTAACCCCTCAAAAACATGCCCCCTTGGGGGGACCCACACATTAATAATGGACGGTTTTGCAATCTTTCCATCCATCAAACAATAGATACACCTCTTTCAACCCAAGAATCTCTAATTGGTTTTAGTTGGGCCTCTACATATTTCTTTCTTTTGCAAAGGTGGTACGCACCTTTTCATACCCAGACTTGTGAAATCAGAAGGTGCACTATTTATTGCTGACACCATGTCCTTCCAATATGGTGATCTCACCAAGTTGAATGGAAGACCATTGGCATAGAGGCAACGTGCAATTTTTTCTTCATCAATATCTCTTGCCTCCATTTTAAATGCCTTCTCTAATGGACCTCTCTTGCGGGTGGTGGTTTCTAGTTCTTCATCTTCTTCTTCCATAGAGGGTATAGACAAGAAGGGATGTCTAGAGGGCCTAACTATCTGATGAGTGGGTAATGTTGTTTTTTTCTTTCCGGAACTATAACTAGTTTGTTTTCCTCTTTGCAATGGAATTGTCAAAGATCTTCTTGTTCTTTTATAAATGCCGCATTTGTACAACAGAAAACCCCTTCTTATCTGGGCCCACACACATATTAATCCCTTTACCACCAGGGCCCATAAAATGAAGTTTCACTCGGTAGTAGGAGCTATTATATTGTACATTGCAAAAATTACACTTCCAAACAAACCCCCCACCTCCAGGAATTTGTGAAATTCGTGTGGTATGTCTCCATAAAGGAGATCCTTTATCAATTTTGAACTTTTGGCTTCCATCCCCACCCACTGAACTTTGACTACTGGCCATTGTTGCAATCTATAAAAAAAATGAAAAAAAAATATATTTGAAAAACTTCTTCACAAACTTGAAAAAATTCATCAAAAACTAAGAAACTTAAAAAAATTCATCAAAAGATTGAAGAATAGGGTTTAAATGCATACCTTGAACACTTAAATCTCCTTTGTAGAAGCTATTTGCCACTCCACAATCGATCTCCTTCAAATGCAATCACCTCCCTTCAAAATGCTAAGATGGAAAGAAAATATGGAGAGAGCAAAATGAGAGGTAAAAATAAATGTTTTAGTGTTGAAAGGCCTCATATTGGGTCGTTTTAGGGTTAAGAGGCAAAATAGAAATTAAAAAATTGTTTTTTTTCACTTTTGGGCCCACTTTTAAGGCCGCTGCGGGTTCTCAATGGTTCGCCTGCATGCGGCCGGTACCCCCGTCCGCATTCTCATTGGCACGGAGAAGTGCTGGCGCAAGCTCCTCTGCAATTAAATGGTTGTGGTCAGACGACTTCAAGGCATCTACAGACTCCACGGGCTACCAGACGGGACCAACCGTTCGAGGTTCGTGGGTACTTAATCCGTAACTTAGCTTAAATACTTAACATGATTGTGAGATGAACCCATTGTGACAATCAAATGAGAAGGTAGAGTTACAATGAAACACCATTGTCTTATTCAAAGGAAACCCTAAGCACTGTCTCTTACAATACAATCCATGATACATTCTCATATAAAAAACAATGGAACAATCAAATATGAGGATACTTACCTATGAGCTAGAATGATAGGGAGATCTTATATCTCACCCTAGTCCAAAAAGAGATAGTTGTTTTCACTTAAGGGTGCAACTATGACTCAAATAGGTGAAAACTGAAAAAAGACATTAAATATCACCAAACCAAGATGACAGGGAAGATATGTAGACCCCAAGTGTCATCTTTGGTTTAGGAAAGTTTTTTGAAAATTAACATTTACTGTTCATCATGATAGAATCATCCGTTTTACCACAAGCAAAATGTTCTTGGCATTTCTGCAATCATGTAATGTCTTGTGCGTGAAGGGCTAAACCCTAGCGGATGTAACCCGTCGTGCTGGAAAGCGTGTTCTTGATAACTAGATGGTGGGGCTCCACGACCACGTGTCCATTGTGCTCGTGGCTTCAATGCCATCACCTCCGAGGCTGGTGGGATGCAAACCTCACCCTTAACACCCTAGGTAGCCGTCCTCACTACTAGGTTGGGCCTTAGTGGTTTAGAGCCAAGGTCTTGAGGTCAAGCCTTGCGGAGCGTGGTGGGCTGTAATGTCTTGTGCGTGAGGGCTAAACCCTGACAGATGAAACCTGTTGTGCTGGTAGGCATGTACTTGATAACCAAATGGTGGGGCTCCACGACCACGTGTCCACTGTGCTCGTGGATTCTATCCCTTCACCTCCAAGGCTGGTGGGATGCATACCTTACCCTTAACACCTTGGATAGCCACCCTCACTACTAGGCCAGTCTTTTGGTGTAGTGGTTGGGCCTTTGTGGTATTAGAGCCAGGTCTCGATGTCGAGCCTTGCGGAGCGTGGTGGGCTGTAATGTCCCGTGCTTATGAAGGGCTAAACCTCGACAAATGTAACCCGTCGTGCTAGCAGGCGTGTACCTAATAACCAGATGGTGGGGCTCCACAACCATGTGTTTGTTGTGCTTGTGGCTTCTAGGCTTTCACCTCCGAGGCTGGTGGGATGCAAACCTCACCCTTAACACCCTGGGTAGCCGCCCTTACCTACTAAGGCCCAACCACTACACCAAAAGACTGGCCTAGTAGTGAGGGCCATAATTGATGTTATAGGTGTTTGTCGATAAAGAGGATATATATGTAAGATCCTTTTCGGTGTTTTGAGATGTATGTATGTATGATGAATATCAGTTGATGCGAATTGTGCGAATATAAGGCGAATGCAGAGCAGAGCAGAGTGTTAGTGCAGATCAGTATGAAGTGTGTGAATTCTGTATCTTGAGCTTCAATGGAACTGTAATTCATGCATATGTTAGATGCAACTGTAACGGTTCAAATCTTGGCTGTGTGCCACAATCTCTTCTATCTTTTCTTCCTTCACTGGGTAGTGAGTCCACTTGGACAGTGAGTCCATCTACATCAAGCACTTATGTAATATCTTACAACCTGTTATGATATATTGTGAGCTAATCCTCACCGTAGTTTTTCCCATTTTGGGTTTTCCACGTAAAAATCTGGTGTTCATGTGTTATGTGCTTTAATGGTTGCTTTCATGTTTTCCTTTCCTGCTGCAAATTGAATATGCTATGTGGAAAGAATGTTTAAATGTTTAAGTGGTTTAAAAGAATACTGATTCTCCCCCCCTCTCAGTATTCCAGGTGTTCAACAGTAATCAGTCATAATAATTCTCTCTCCTTTGTTCTTTCCTTCTAGATCTACCTTCCTTATATACCTTATCTTGCTCAAGGGACACAACCTTTCATATGCTGGTTGACCATTCTTAACAACTTAATCTTTATTTAATGCCAGTTTGGTGTAATATTAATTATATTTATTGATTTCTTTTGAAACATAGGCTGCAGACATTTAGGAATTAAATGGGACATTACATTGTCATTTTGAGACTCGATCATATTTTCTCTTTTTATATTCAATCACATTTTTCATTGATGAATGCTCATGCTTATGGATATCTATATTATCATGGATGTCTTATGGATGTTTATAATATCATGATTGGCTGATCATTCAAAGATAATTGTCAGTGCTGACCATAATTTGTTAGGAATTATAGTGCATGACATAGAATAATGAAATAAACAATAAATTAACATGTTAATGTTAATTTATTATATGTTAGCTTTTAGTTATGAGTTAGTTGGTAGTTAGTGGTTTGGGTAGTTAATAAGTTAGAAGACTTTAGAAAATCATTGCAATGTAATCATTTGTGTGTTGTTGATGAATGAAGAATTTACAATTTTATGGGTTTGAGCCTTTGGCTCACTCTTGTCACCATTTTAATATAATCAAGACTCTACTTCACAAACCTGTCTAAAAGTATAAGCCCTTTAGCATGAAACTTTACAATGACAGCCCCCGACAATTGAAAGCTTTCATTGATGCTAGTCGCTTTCCAAAACATGCTTTTAGCAATAATCTCTCACTTGAAATTTGCTGCTGAACCCTCTTAATGAGCCAAATAGGGTGAAAATCTTGTGTTGATGTCTATTTGGGGATATCCTAGAAAAGAACTGCTTTGTAACTAAGAGGTTTATCTTAGAGTGTGCTGTTTCTAAAAAACAGCCAGTTCTGTGCTTTTATTGGACTGTCAAATGTGGTTTTCATGAACAGGAAATCCAGTGTTATATTCATCTGAGATATTATCTTTATTCTTAGATATACATGCTGTGTTACTTTAGTTGCAATGTGTCTGAAAGGGATTTTGGTTGGAGCTATTTGTGGTGTTAATTTTATGATTTGATCTTTTTCTGATGTATAATGTGCACCAGGTATTGGCTCTTCTGGGAGGGAGTACTGCAGTTAATGATAAAAGCACAACAATAGAAAAGCCAAATGGTTCTACCAGGCCTGTTGCTGTCGAGATGCCGGATTTAATAGACACTGGTGAAATGGACCTGCTTGCAACTGAAAATCCTTCACAAGTAAAACTTAATGAAACTACAATGTCACCTATGGTGGACTTATTGGGTGATAATATTCAATCTGTTACAGAGGAAAGAAACACTATATATAAAGAAGAGGACCCTTTTGCTGGCTTGTCTATTCACGCCGATGTAACTGAAGTCAGTAACTCTAGCAGTAATCTTTTTTCTGGTCTGGTTGTCGGTACTGATAGTGAAATAGAAAATGAAGTGAGTAGAACTCCGTTCGAGGAAGAAAACAATTTTTTTAGTGATTTTTCTCAAAGTATAGAGCAACATCAGAGCAAACCTCCTTCACAGTCTGAAAACTTGGATGATCTATTTAGCTCTCTATCAGCGAGTCAACCTTTTTCAGATGGTAGTCAACAGGGAGAACAAATCAATGCTGGAAATGTCATTTCTAATGATCCACAAGCAGGATTACAGTTTCTTCAGCAAAATCCTCTAACAGGGTATCAGGCTTTTAATACTGCACCAAGTTCTCAGATAATGGGTGGGAATTCACCTCTTCTATCCTCGGTTGGCCCTATAAACAACCTCCCACAAAATATGATGATGCCTCAAATGTTTCCCTTACAGTCAATGAACTTTGAACCCATTGGAAATCCACTTGCACAGCAGCAACTACTAGCTGCAATGGCTAATTTGCAGCGCTTTGGAATGGGAGTAAATTCAGATTCTGGAGGTCTTTTGCAGACTGATTCTGGAATTGGCAAAGGGTCTTCTCATATGTATCCAGATGGCTTTGATTTTTCGAGTGATCCACTGTCTAGTCGTGTTTTAAGTGCAGAAAGCTCAAGAAAAGAGGAGAAAACAAGGGCCTTTGACTTTATTGCAGTAAGTTTAAAATATGAAAGGAATTGACAACAAGGATTACTTTCTGCTTATTTAAGATGTTTTGGTTTGTCCATATTTGCTTATAAGTTTTAAGTATAAGAAACAAGTCTTATATCATCTAAATCATGTTGAAGTTCCTAGATTCCATGCTGCTGGCAGAATTTGTTAAATTGAGTACATAGAAGGATCTTGTGTGTTGTAAATTTGTAAATTGTAATTGATCCTAGCCTTCATGTTCCTTATAGAATCTTCTGTGAACAATTGTAATTGCTTGGTATCAAATATAGAAGTCAAGTTCTTTAATGAGTTTCTTGTTGCATAAGCCTGTTCTTAGTGAGTTGTTGCCAGGGAGTCAAACTGCGTGTAGTAATATACTAGAGACCTACTTCCTTGACCAGCTACCTCTATCCTGGATACCAAGATTGAAATTATTTTCATCCAAAATAAGAACAGTTTTTACTTGAACCTAAACCAATATCAATCATCAAATGATTGTTCCCATGTGGGCAGCCAACAATCATGAAAGTTTTTTGAAATCTTTTTTTCTTACTAATATTCTTTTGTATTTACTATTTTTTTGGTTCACAATAAAGTTGACAAAATATCTAGATTATGGAGTTTGGACTCAGATTTAGGAGGGTTGTTGCAAAGCCTGGGATATGCTTTGTAACAATGGAAAAATCTTAAATATAAATAATTTTAGATGTTACTCATGTTAGGTAAAACTATAGCTAGAATCAATGAAATATAAATATAATGTTCACTTTTAAGACTTGGTTGGTATGGATTACTACTTCCTTTTACCCTCAATTTTAATGGACCTAACTGAGGAATTCAATATCCAGTTTTCCACCAAAATGAACCATATCTCAGTAACAGAGTGCCCTAAATCTCTGGACTACACCCCTGAATTAACAGGTCCATAAGGCTGCATTTTTAGTTCTTTTTAATGTTCGAGGACGTATTATTATCTTAGCTTTTCTTATCATGAGACCACTTTACCATTTCAATATGTTAGCCCTCCGTCTATTTGTTGAGTTCTTATTAGTGGGAAATACCCAGGGTCTATATTTTGAGTTCTGATTAGTGGAAAATGCAGATCATGGTAGGTAAGTATTGGCAAACTTACTTATGTGAAATTGGATGAAGGTTCTAATGATTTGTACATAGATAAGCTGTGTTATTGAAGATGCAAGTCCATAATTACATTGGTTTATTTCCTTGCCGATGCAATTGCTGTAGCAGTGGCAACATTAAACCTAGATTGCTAATTCTTTTACGTTTGTCTTGTCGTGTGCTAAGAAGGAAATCAACTCTTTAATAGTGGGTAGCAAGCTCACTTCAAAATTTTATGGAATATCAGCAACATGATCTGTGAATAAGTTCTAAAAATTTAAATGAACCATGATTTATACTTTTTTACCATAGTAATTGTGCATTATTAATCATTTTAGACTTCAGAGTAAATGCTGTGATTTCCAGTGCAAATTTATTGCTTGATGGAACTTTGTTGGAGTTTAATGAATCATTAAATCAATTATTAAGTTGCCTCCGGATAGTACATTTATAGACCATACTGAAATTTTATATTATGAGTTTTTGGAAAGATCTGTGTTAAAATAAAACCAAGAACTTCCAATTTTTTGGATCTGGACGTCTGAACGTCTGACCCATCATCAGGAGAAAACGATACAAAGTATGGATGTAAGGTGTAAATGCAAGTGTCCATATAGAGATAACCAGGTGAAATAGCTCCTGAAGTATCCATAAGGACCTTAATCCAGGTAGTAACCTTTCTTGTGGAGAAAGATAAATGCATTAAATGCAACGCATTGAGGAAAGTGTTTGAAAAAGCCAAATGTGCAAGAAAACATTGTGCCTCAACATTATAGATAATACTAAAGAGGAAACAAAATGACTACTACTTAATTAAAATTTTAGCTTTGGTTCTTGGTGACAAATAAGTTATACCTTTTTAGCTTATCATTCCTTATAACATTATTTTTTAGTAGCTTTGCCGTAATGAAGGTACCTGCACTTTACATTTGAATTCTTCTGCCACCTCATCTGGCAACTAACCGTAGTTCCATGGAGTCTCAGAATCAGGGGACAGGGAGACCAAGGGCCTAGGTTTGGAGATAGTGGGGGTATATGGTATTTCAAAATTAGCTTTAAAAAATGCTAAGTTGCTGGTCCTGGTCCAGGAATGGGTATGATGGTAAGGCATCCCGCTTTACCCACCACCCCACCCTTGGTATGGGTATGGGTTCATACATATATTCGTAATTACTAATTACTAATTTGTAAATATATATATTCATTATATATAAATATTTGTGTCCCATTGGGACATTTCCTCGGCCCATAAACCCCTGTAGCCATCCCCAATGGCATTTTGGGTACAACAGGATGGCAGGGGATGTCCATTGGCTGTTCCCAAAAATCTTCAAATCTTTGAAACATTTCTGAAATGTTTTGCAGAAATAGAAAATGCCACAGGGATATTTGGCTGTCCCTGAGATAGCCAGGGAAGACTGCGACATCCCTTGACCATCCCAGGGAGGGCCAGACATCCACAACAGCAAGGCAAGTTTTAGAATGTTAAAAAAGTAAACAAATTATTCATGACATCAAAAAAGACTGTTAAATTATTAAATCCATCGGGACAGCATTATAACAGCAGTATAATTTGACAGCATTATAACAGCGGCAACAAATATATCATGACAACAGTAACAGCAATAAAATTAATCATGACAGCAGTGACAGCAGGAACAGTTGAATAACAGCAATAAATATATCATGATTCAGATTCATAGCTAATGATATAAGTTATATAATATATAACAGTCAACACTAACAGCAATAATTAGAATTTTTGATTTCATTGTTAAAACTTTAAACTCAAGTGTCAAACTTCAAAATTTTTGATATGGTATTAGAGTCGGATATTATTGTCAGTTGCAATAGAGATTAAAGGTGCATTGGCCATTGTCTGGTACAGTGTGGTATTGTGTGAGAAATGTAGACAAACAATTTTTTTGGGAATCTGGTTGGCATGCAGGGTTTTGCAGACCATGTCCAGCATCATTTTAATAGTGTCATGTTGTAATGCTGCTGTTATACTGCTGTCCATTAACTTGTAGAAATTTGAGTCTCTCTCTCTCTCTCTATATATATATACTCTCTCTCTATCTATATATATATATACTCTCTCTCTATCTCTATATATATATATTGTTCCACAGTGTTTTGAAGATGAGGACAGTAGGACGGCAGGGGACACATTTCAAGGATGGTCTTCTGGGGGCCATTTTTTGGAGTTGGGGAGGGGAAGGCATTATAAATACATACATGCATATAGAGAGAGAGAGTATACATATATTTATTGAAAAGAAGACTATAAACATATAATAATAATTCATATATTTACCCAATTAGACGAAAAATCAATGATCATTCATATTTATTGATATATTATGCAGATTATAAATTAATATATAACCTACTAAAGGTCAAACTTACATATTTTTTAAGGTCAAATTAATATAATATATATTCAGGATCAAACTTCTTCAAAGAAATAATAATTTGATCAAATTATGTATATTCTAGAGTAATATATATTTAGGATCAAACTTTTTTAAACTTTTCAAATATCTTTAAAGGTTGATCTAGAAATTTGCAGGCAAAATCACAAAATAATGAGCTACATTAAAGATAAATTGTTCATGAAGGAAAATTGTTTGGGAAGGGAAATCATTCATAAAATCGAGCCACAAAAAATCATAACAGAATCACATGGAAAATTAGGCAAAAAATCATGATAGAATCACATGAAATCTATAGAGAATGCTTAGGTTGGGCCTTGGGTGAACCCAAACTCATCCTGACCCTGTACTTGAGCTCGATGAAGACATGCTCTTCCTCTTGCTCTCACTTGTGCAGCCTTGCTCTCACTCATAGTTCACTTTTTCTCAATGCAATAAAAACTTGATAGTAATTGGATTGATTGAGGGTGAGATATCTTTTTATAGGTTTTTGGAGTGTTTAGGATGTGGATGGGGCCAAAAGAACATTTAGGGTTAGCACTAGTGGTCCACTTAAAAAAAAAAATTCTTTTATAAAAAAAGCTCACTTTTTTGACTGTTCAGGATTGGGGGACGAGTGCAGGTTTCTGAAATTTTCAAGGGACGTGGGTGAGTTTCCTCGAGGTCTTGGGGATGTCCTAACGTCTCCTCGATGTACCCATCATGTGGGGACACCCTTAAAACATTCCCTATCTGAGGGAAATATCTTGGGGATTCCTCCTTCCTACTGGTGGCGGTGGGGTGGGTAGCTGGGGGATGTTTCCCTCAAATCTGAGTCTTGGGGATGTCCTTGTCTCTTGAGACAATTTTTAGTAGGGATGCGTCTCTGTGGAACACTGTTGAAATAACAGATACACCAAATTTTTTGATTTGTACTTTGTCTGGTGCCATTGCAAAACCTAAACCCTTGCAATAAATTCTAATTATTGGTGGCCTCAAATTAATGTCTGAAAGATCATTAATTAGCTTCTTTTTCCATGTTGCCTCCATGCTAGTTCTCGAGTGAAAATGTTTTTCATCAACAGCAGTATTTGAATCTTTCTTCCACTATTGTTTGCATTTTGCAATATCATTTATTGTAAGAGCCGAGGATTTTTTTTTCTTTTTTTCTTTTTTAGACTGCAGGAATCGGGTAGCACAACCCCCTATAAACTGCAGTGCGCCTGGTAAACTTTTTTTAATGTTACCGGCAGTGCTGGCGTGACACACCCTCCGGTACCACATAAGAGCCGAGGATTCAATGAGTTGAAAATTTGAATTTCCTTTGGTTTGTGCTCCATGTGGCATTGCTGACAGGGTGCCTTAGCTTAATCTTCATAGTTTTTGGTCGAAATTAGCACCTGCACTAATACTTGAAGACTATTTTCTAATTAAACAGATACTTTGGAATATTAATTCCCAATATTGTTTGCAACATCATTTACTGTGAGGCCCAAGATTCAATGAAGTAAAATTTTCCCTTGGTTTGTGCTCTCTGTGATATTGATGGCAGTGTATTGTAGCATAATCTTCATAGTCTTGTTCTGAACTAGCGACTGTGCTAATTCTTAAGTTAATTTTTTATTTAACAGCTGTGTTGGATTCGTACTGATACTGTTTGCAATATCATTTACTGTGAGGTTCAAGGGTTCAATGAATGGAAATTCTCCCTTGGTTTGTGCTTTGCATGGCATTGGTGGCATGGTGCACTAGCTTAATCTCCATAGCCCTATTGTATATTAGCATCCAATGCTGTTTGACGCCTTGAAAGGCAACCTCAATAGCATACAGCTCCCATGCCTATGTTGTCTGTTCAGCTCCACCTGCATGCTGCCAAACTGAAGAAAAAACCCAACAGGGCTATTGATTCTGTGGCATTACCAATTTAGAGGGTGGACTTTTGCGTATAGAAAGACAAACTACATCTGATGAGGTGTTGTGAGATTTGAGGAGGCAATATGACAGAAAAGCTGTTATGAAATCTGATCTTTTAAGAAAGCACGTGTGCATCCTACAGCATTTATGATCCATGGGCTTACCATTTGTGAGGCTGGAATGCTTGGCACTGTGTCCACTTCGGGCCTCATTGGGATCCCAGCCTTGTGTATTGTTTGGAAGAACATGTAACCTTAGGGTGATCTCTTTACGTATAAGTTGAATTTCTTATTGAAATCTGCACTTAAAAGAGGATTTTAAAATTGCCTAGGATGCGTTCCTGTAGGTCACATTAATTGGATTGCTTAATAACTCCTTAAGAGCTGCCACTGTTTTACAAATGGTCTGCCATTTTATTCGTAGCCTTTTATATTCATAACCACCATTGTGATGCCCTTGTCTGCTTTGTTGACAAGTAAATTATGGCTTGCTTTTAGATACTTCAAAGCCAACCATTCCTCACATATAGACATTATCATCCGGTGAGTTTACCCTAATCAAGGTACTACACATTCCACTCCACTTCTGCCACCGCATCAGGCAAATAACAAATAACACTACTATATTTTTAATAGAACTTTTGATTGCTACATTGTCCAGTGTCACCATGAAACCTAAACCCTTTCTCAAAACACTGATTGTTGGTTGGCTCAAATTAATCTCAGAAACATCAACAACCAGCTTCTCTTTCCAATCTGCTTGCTTTGGAATCCTTCATTCCAATACTAGCAATATTATTTACTGCAGGTGTTGATGATTTAGAGCTGCCACTGTTTTACAAATGGTCTGCCATTTTATTCGTAGCCTTTTATATTCATAACCACCATTGTGATGCCCTTGTCTGCTTTGTTGACAAGTAAATTATGGCTTGCTTTTAGATACTTCAAAGCCAACCATTCCTCACATATAGACATTATCATCCGGTGAGTTTACCCTAATCAAGGTACTACACATTCCACTCCACTTCTGCCACCGCATCAGGCAAATAACAAATAACACTACTATATTTTTAATAGAACTTTTGATTGCTACATTGTCCAGTGTCACCATGAGATTGTTGGTTGGCTCAAATTAATCTCAGAAACATCAACAACCAGCTTCTCTTTCCAATCTGCTTGCTTTGGAATCCTTCATTCCAATACTAGCAATATTATTTACTGCAGGTGTTGATGATTTAGTAGATGAAAATTCAACCATGTGACATAGGGTATCATAGCATTATCTCAATAGGACCTGTTCTAAATTAGCACTTAACACCATCTATCATGTTGAATGGATGCCAGGCAGCCCCTACGTTCAGTTGCACATTATTTTTGTTCAGCTTCACCTGTAGGCAGCCAACTGAAGAAACGACTCAATAAGGACACTATTGGTTGCTACTGCATTGCCAATCAAGGGGCATGGACTTTTGTGAATGGAAGGGAAAACTACATTTGAGGAGATGTTATGGGAGAAAAGCAGGTTACCAAATCTGAATTCTTTTGAGAAAGCACGTGTGCTTCCAGAAGCATTACTGGCCCACAGGATTATCATTTTTCAGGACTCAATGCTCGGCATTGACCCTGAACACTCTAAAATGCTTTTATCTTGTACCAAATGCACACTTCTGATGAGGTTGAATCTGTTCTTGCATTTACACCCCTCAGAGAGGTAGTGCAGCTACTGCCTGAACTCTCTAGTTATCCAATGTCTCAAATGCCTTAGTTCCTATCTACTTCTGTGCTCCAACATCTTACTCTCAAGCATCTCGAACTTCTTCAGCATATTTTCAAACCAGTATCTTTTTTTGTCAGCGATAAAGGAGGAGGTGGTGAGTCACCTGCAACTCTATACAAAGGTCAAGTATTAAGTTTTGCTGCAAGCACTGGCTGGCAATGAAGGGTATTATTTGACAGTAACTCAAGTTATCTTCAAGTGCCTCTAATTACACTCAGCCAATTCCACCTTCAGAAAAGGATTGTTATTGAATTTACTACGAATAAAGTGACAAATTTGGCACAATTAGATATCAACTTATAGTCATGGCATCTTTTCAGGAAGGCAAGTTTTGTATCCCTTTCAACAATCTTAGCTCTTAAGCTTGTTAAAGTTTTTCTGATTGAAAAAATGGCATATATTTAGGGAAAGGAGAAAATGGCAGTCTTCCACAGCCTGATATAATATAATGAGTCTCTGAAAAGGTGTGTTAAAAAGAAACCAAAAATCTTGACGCTATGGGTCTGGACATCCAACCCATAATCAAGAGAAAATGATGCAAAGTGTGAATTTAAGGAGTATAACTTAAGATGCCTTATAGAGGTATGTGGAATAGCTGCTGAAGTATCTGTTAGGAGTAGGACCCTAACCCAAGACTCAAGTAGTACCTTTCCATGTGAAGAAAGATGTCTGTGTTAAATGCCATACATTGAGGATACTGTTAGAAAAAGCCTAATGTCCAAATAAATATCCTGCCCTGATATTCTTCTCAATAGTAATACGTAAATTGTTATTTTCAAAATTCATACTTAAGATAGCTCTCACCTACTCTGCTATGTTATTTGTCATGAGACCAAAACCTTCTCTCACATCACCTGAATTGCACTTTCTTGCTTGAACACAATTGAGTTTGCAAGTCAATTCAGGCCAAGGCAACCAAATTTGTCACAGCATAGGCAACTGTTGATATTGAAGGCACATTTTTAATCCAAATGCAAAAAAGATTCTTGGATATAATCAGGAGTTTCTGCCTCCAAAATGCTTCAATTCATCTAATTAAGCTTTCTCTGCTGCAAAAAATGTACTCAATCATTAGTGCTCAACACATAAAGTAAGAACCATTTTCCACAGGAAATTCAACATTTGAGATTGGAAGCTTTGCCTCACAAAGCATAAAACCTTGTGACATGTATATTAAACTTGTTTGGCTTGTAAACTGTCATTCAGATATGCCACTCAGCATGCCAGTCAAAGCCAGCATCTATGTGGTCAGATCTGCACGTAGCAAATAAACTGCCATGGTGCGAGTGATAACAAAAGTAGAATTTTTTTTTCTTTTGTATTAATTTTTTTATGATTATCTGATTGATGAAAATGACCGAGTTTTTCCAATTTTAATCCACCAACTCCGAGTGATGCTGTTGTACTATGTTTGCTGTGACCATTTGGAGAGAAGCAAAACAAGAGTTAAATGTTGATAAGTGAATGCCCATCTAACTATATCTCAATTGCAAAGGTGATATCTGCGAATGCCAATTTGTAGATATTTGACCGTGCATATTAAAAGTTCTGATTTGTGTGAATCACCATATCAGGGCATGTACTTCAACTTTCTTCAGGTATGACATCTTTTTGATGACTTAGTTTGCATCTGGCAAGTTTTATGGCCTGTAAAGTCCTGTTTTGAGTACATGTCTGCTTTGATTTTTCCAGTTCTTTCCTTGAATAGTCGCCTATTATACTAGATGCGACATAATTGGAAATAGCTATGGAGGGGAAAGATGAAATTTTTCGGCCGTACAGTAGTTATCCCCAACTAAAGCAAAATAAATAATTTTATTATACATTGAAAGCCCTAATTTATCTCTTGCAGGTCTTTCAGAGACAGCTTGTATGCAACTTGCGTATATTCACTTTCATGTTTAGTCGTAAATAATGTGATTGTGTGCAAATATGTTTTGTGCTCAACATTGCCACTAATTAATGCTTACTGAACTTGCAGGACCACATTTCTGCTGCCAAAAATGTGAAGAAAGTTACCTGAACTACAAGGTATCATGCTGGTAAAAGCTGATAAGAACTGCCAGTTATTGAGTCTTGCAAAATAACACCTTCACGGTTAATGCGGAAAATTTGAGATTTTTAAAGTGTCTTTCTGTTGGCGGCTTCTTCATTTCAATAAAGAAATAAGTTGTTTGAGACTTATTGCACGGTGAAGGTTATTGAGTGACATGGAACTGTTTCTTGCTCTTGTATTATCATTTGTTGTATGATGGCTAAAATAACTGGTCCAATTCTGTTCTAAATTAGTTCAGATCATGCAGCTGAGAGGTTATTTTTCTTATTATATAAAATTAATCTCTTCTTCCCATGCATTTCATGCTTCTGCATGTGAACTCATGATCAGACATTACCTGTGGCATACATTCACATGTGGCATTTATGCAGAGATCATATATTGAAAGTTGATTCGAGTGATGGAAAATATGTAGAGTTAGATATGCCAGTGACTGGATGCATTATTGATCAGTTGGTCCCATATGGTTTGGTTGATCATCGGGAAAATCATAAAATTGCAATGGCTACCTCAGCATTTTCTCTATGCGAGCTGCTAGTTATAATACTGGTGTCTAAGGTGTCCTTTTACTAGAGTTTGACATGCTAATGTTTCTCTAGCTGCAACTAAAAGGCAAAAAGAGAATCTATAAGCAAGGTGTGGGTATATGTTGTTCTCATTCAACTGCATACAAGGCTGCTTGTTCAATGGATTCAAACAATTAATTCTCCTCCCTATAAATGCTATACAGCAACCTTTCATAATGCTAAAGCGAGCTACTAAAGTATAATACTTGTTAAGGTGTTCAAAGTAGAGTTTGACATGCTAATGCTTCTCTAGTACTGCATCTGAAAGATTAAAAGAGAATCTAAAGCAAGGTGCACGGTATTTTTGAAATATTTTGTACATTGTTGACATTATATATAATCTCACATCATGGTGCTATTGCAATTTACATTTATAAAATAAGGATGCAATTTACGCTAAAAAAGGGTAAGAATGCAATTTACATAATCTAAACTTTTTCAAGTTAAGACGACAATATTAAAAAACATGTATGCTACTAGAGACCAAAGTAGTGATGAATTAACATTTTATTTTTTGATATATCAGAATATTGATGAATTAACAATTTATTAACACTTTTACAAGTTAAGACGACAATATTAAAAAACATGTATGCTACTAGAGACCAAAATATTGATGGATTAATACTTTTTTTTTGATGTATCAGAATACATAAAATAGTAAAGCTTCTCCTTTTTCTTCCCCTATTGTGATGTGCCAATATTGGAAGCTACCATACAATGTAAGGAGTTCTGAGTTTATCACATTTTTATATATTTTCCATTCATATTCAGTATGCAAAGTGCAGGGTTACATTAGAAATACTTTGGATCCCATTCCATGATATAATTAAAATGACATAAAAAAATATATAAAGAATGTAGTAATAATTCAATATAAAGTTCTAAAAGATGGCTATAGCATATAAAATAAGTTCAGAGCTGATAATATTTTTGATGATGAAAATACAATATTTAAAGATCAAGATAAGTAGTAGCAGCATTGTTGCAAAGGAAAACATAAATATCACAACTGTATAAAAGGTTTGTCTAAATAACCTAGAAATAATGTCTAAGTTATACTATTATTACAATGAAATGTTTATAAAAGTTTAAAGTTTTTATTATATAAAAAAATAATAATTAGTAGCCATTTCAATTTTGTGGCAACAATTATATTAATACCCCCCTTTATGGTCATTCTTTTAACTACACCAAGCTTATCTCGAAACTTTACAAATTTGTCAAGACCCAAAGACTTGGTAATGATGCTTGCAGTTTTTGATTTTTTGAAGCACAAAATTGCAACATAATCGATCCATCTTCTACAATTTGTTTGATGAAGTGACAATGTAGATCCACATGGTTGGTATGCTCATAGAAGATCCGCTTCGTGGTTAGTTTTAACACCCTTTGATAATTACAAAACAAGGGTGAAGGATTTGCTTGAGGCATCTTCATATCTGAAAGTATTCTTCTGAGCCACTTCACACGTGTTTACTGTTCCCTGATATTTTGCTTTAGTCGAGGAGAGATATACTGCATGTTACTTCTTGCTAGTCCATGTGATTGCACCTGTGTCAAGGCTATAAACATATTTAGAAGTTCCCATTGGGCATCCTCAATGTGGCGACAATCTGTGGCCACTCGACGATGAGTGGGTTCACGTTGGTGCTAGTGCATGACCACTGCTTCATGACGCATGGGTGCTCTGTGCTCTACACGAGCGAGCTTGACCATGGCATGCACATCCCTAGGAGTATGATGGTGGTGATTCGCAACAAGTTGCATCCCATCGCCTTGTGTGACATGGTGTTGGGTGCTCACAAGATGAGCGTGTAGATGGCGTTGGAGAGGGACTTTGGATGGCATTTTAAAGGATTCAATGGAGACTTTGCAAGCGGCGATTATGGAGGTAGAGAAGATGGCGAGTTGAGGTTGGAAGATGGATGTTTACTATGGCCTTAGGTGGGAGCCTTTCTTGGGGTTGTGGAGGTGCTTGATCCTCATGCTGACCCGTATACTTTCCCCGCTTCTTTCAAGCTATGATGCTCATTTTCATTGCCCGCAAACCTATTTGTTCAACAATCTCATGGAATCTTTTGTTTTGAGATCTGGGAGATCATAATAAACTGTGGAAGAAATATGACTGTTAAAAAGGTAAAATCTAAAGTCAACATGAATTTATTAAAGAAGAATCCTAAAGACTATTCTAAAAGTTAATTGACCATTATAATATAAAACATTACCTTAATACCCTTCCTTAATGGTTATTCTACTATCTACACCAAGCTTATCTTGAAATTTTACAAATTTGTCATAACCCAAAGGCTTGGTAAGGATGTCTATAGTTTGATCTTTTGAGGACAAAATTGTAACATAATTGATCCATCTTCTAGAAGTTGTCTAATGAAGTGATAATGCAGATCCACATGTTTGGTATGCTTGTGGAAGACTAGATTTTTGGAAAGCTTTAACACCCCTTGATTATCATAGAACAAGGGTGAAGGCTTTGTTGGAGACATCTTCATTTCTAAAAGCATCCTTTTGAGCCATACTACCTCACACAATACTTTCATTGCCCCTCCATATTCCGCTTCAATCGAGGAGAGAGCTACTACCTGACACTTCTTGTTGGTCTATGTGATTGCACTTGTGCCAAGGCTAAAAACATATCCAAAAGTGATTTTTTTATCATCAAAAGAACCTGCCCAATTTGAATATGTGAACTCAACTAGCCTAGCATCTTAGTTTCTGCTATACAAAATGCAAAAGTCAAGTGTCCATTTCACATATCTCAACACCCTCTTCACTATAGTCCAATGTTATATATTTGGTGTTGTCATGAATATGGAAATGAAACAACATAGCTCAAATAAGGTCTAGTTGTTGTAAGATATATAAGGTTGTCCACTAGTTGCCTATATGCTGACTCATTAACTACCTTTGAGTTAGTTTTGACTGAAAGTTTCAGCCCTTTCTCCATAGGTGTTGACCAGATTTTACAATCTGTCATCCTGAATTTGTCGAGCAAACTCTTGACATTTTTGGATTGAGAGATAAAAATACTACCACGTGTTTGCCAAACTTTTTGCATCTAGACAATAATGTAGGAGGCCTAAATTGGTCATGTCAAAAGCTTTACTAATAACAAATTTGATTTGTTCAATAACACTTGCCTCACTATCGATAATAATGATATCATTCACATATATGATGAGAAGAATGAGATCATTACCCATGCTTTTGATGTACGAATTGGCATTTGAAGGACTGCTAAAATCCTTGTTCAACCAAATACTTATCGATTTTGATGTACCATGCCTTGGGTGCTTGCATACAAGACAATCCTTTATTGTAGCTTGAAAACCTTGTGGTTGAGTCATGTACACTTCCTCCAAATCTCCATCAAGGAAGTCACTTTTTATGTCCATTTGATGGACCGTCTAGCCAAATTAAGTTGCCAAGGCTAGAACCTATCAGATTGTGCTCATCTTTGCTATAGGTGAAAAGCTCTCTTTGTAGTCAATGCCTTCTCTATGCGGGAACCCTTTAGAAACCAACCTACATTTGTACTTGTCAAGTGTACCCTTTGCTTTATACTTGGACTTGTACACCCATTTACAAGCAATGGGTTTCTTCCTTGGTAGAAGATCTGAAAGATCCCAAGTCTCATTTTTCATAAGACTCTTATGTTTGGTTTCCATGGCCTTTTCCCATTTAGGTTTTTCTTTTTCCTCAACAAACACTTGTGGCTCATACACTCCCTAAATATTGCCCATGAGAGAAAAGTTGAATGTGTTTGTCTAGCTCTTGCCTCTTGATGATTTACCCTTAATCATTTTTCTTACTCAAACATCTCCAATGGTGCTTGCCCACCACTTTGGTCTCCTCTTAGAATAAACTACATCCAAATCAACATTTTCACAATTTGGGCTTCTTATTTTTGTGTCATCTGGATGTTGATCCATGTTATCATCATCAATAAAATCTGGGTCTATTTTCTTGTGCTCTAAATTCACCCTTCAAATGGAGATTCCGAAAGTTGAATTGTTGAATCCTTATTTAGAATAGGCTGGTCATTGGTAATTTGGATCTCAAAAGATGTCTGGAAAGACCCTGCTTCCCCATCAATCACAACATTTCCACTGAAAGTCGAGCAGTTAGTGTCAACATCAATCAACTTGTATGCCTTATGATTGTCATTATACCCTAAAGCATCAATTTCTTACTCTTAAGATCTAATTCGGTTCACTTTTCATCTAGAATCCAAACATATGAAATATAACCAAAAATCTTAAGATGACTAACTATTGGTTTCCTCATAGACCATGCTTCCTTTGGGGTCTCATATTTCACCGCCTATTTGGGAGACCTATTGAGAAAATAAATTGTAGTATATATTGCCTCAACCCGAAACCTCTGGGAACATTCTTGTTCTCCATCATACGTTGAGCCATCTCTATTATAGTACGGTGATGTCTCTCAACTAGTCCATTCTGTTGTGGAGTGCAGGGTGTGGTAAACCGTCTTTTGATGCTATGTTTAGCACAAAAGTTGTTGAGTTCTTTAGAACAAAAATTGCCTCCATTATCAGATCAAATAGTGGTTACTGTTGTCACATGAAATTGCACCATGCTGATCATGAGGTTTAGCATTCCAATGACATCAAGGTGTGGGAACTTGCGTGTATGAGGTCGAATCTCTGGAGAAGGCCGACTTCCTCTTTCGATCCAAGTGCAATGTGGTGGTGCAACCCAACATATAAAATCCTACCAATACCCTACTCTAATAGCTCACATGGGAAAAGGGGAAGAAGGAATGCATGAAAGGGAAATGGGAGGTGGTACACCAAGATAGAAAGTTGTTCCTTCTTTGCTTAAGATTGCTCAATACATCAATGAATCAACTAAAACACACATTCAAACATGAAGGTAAGAAGTTTTACTCAAACATGCAAGAAATAGCCATGGCAATAGTTAGATTCTATTAACATAAGGCATTACAATGGCAAAATGTAGAAATACAATGTCTGCTAAAGAAAATTGTGAGAGGAGCTCAAAAGAAGAACCTTGTAAAAGAATACAAGTGTTGCTTTTATAGATCAAGCTTAACTTGGATGAATACAACCAAACCCTAACCCAACTAGGGTTAGCAATCAAAGGAGATCTGATCAAGGAAAGATCTGCTCATTAAATCCATGCCATAAGGAGAGTTTGGAGAAACCAAAACCTACACACCATACCCTTGCCATAAATATTTGCTTAAAAGTGTATCCAAATCCCCTAGAAAACTAGAGATACGGGCATAAATCCATCAAAAGGGACAAAACAATAGTAATAAATGAGTATGGGTGCCAAAAAATCCACTTGTAGAAGTTAGAGAATGCATTGGATGTTGTCCTTGAAGCTCAAAATTTGAAATGGGTAGCTGAGGAGGTGGTTCGAGCATTAATGGTGTTGCCTAGAAAAAATACACCAAACTCGTGGAATAGTTGGGACGTCAAGTCCAATAGGAAACTTTTGCATGTATCAAATGGTTTGAAACCCTGAAAAAAGCAACCACCGTCAAGGGTCAAGTGTCGGGCTTGCAACATATCGCATGCACATTGTTGGCATCGGATCGTCAGAGATCAAGCTTTAGGAGTACCACTTGCTACATATCGGAGGAAAGTAGAAAGAGGGAAGTTGAAGGGTGAACCACAAAGTCTGAAAAGGTCACCCTTTTTGGGATTCAGAGGTCAGGGTAAAGGCTTACGCTTTATCACAAATGCAAAAAAGGTAAGGGGGAAGACAAAAGCTCAATGTCTAAAGTCTGAAAGGTATTGTTGGACATTGGGGATCAGATGAGATGATTACTTCCTATAAAAAGGAGTAAGGGTTAAAGGAGAATCCCGACTCTTGAAAGTTTAAAACCTTGATACTTATTCAATTTTTTGATCAAAGGAGGAAGGAAGAAAGGCGGAAGGAAAAGGTCTGATTCCCAAAAGGCGAAAGTATGAGGAAAGAGGTAAGCTTGACACCTGAAGTTTGAAAGTGCAACACTTAGTCAAATTTTTGAGGAACTAAATTGGACTTCAGGGGTTGGGTGTGAGGCTTAAGGTTTAAAAAGAAGGGATGTATAAGGGTTAAAGGGCAAGGACGATAGCTGAAACTTGAAACACTTAGGGGAAAATGATAGGAAAAAGGGTGAAAGAGAGGAGTGGGAGTGATGGAGAAGGTATGTCAAAAGGTAGGTAAGCCAAAAATCAAAACCCTAAAAACTTAGGTTTTAGCCAATTTTAGGAACCTCCTCAAGGAAAACCCATACAAGATGGCCCATGTAGGATCTCTCAGATCGGTTATCAATCATGGGTTGTCAAGGGAGGCATGAAATGTCAACATATTTTTGTAGGATGATTTCCTATTAATCACGAAATCTAAGGGCCTTATCAGTCCATTGGGCACTAAGTCATAAGGGAAAAACTTCAACAATTGGAACTCCTCAGAGCAAAACAAAACATGTGCAGGTTGCACTTGGAGAAAAGCATGAAAACTAGAAGCATGCATTCCCTTAAGGAGAATGTAGGGTGTGCAGTAACACTTCGTGGAAAGCAAAACAAATAATATGTACATGAAACTAACAAAAATAAAAAAATGGAAATTTTCCTCTATCAAAGATGAACCTTCTGAAGAAGTTGATCTCCCTTAGACCATAGTTGCAAGCCTCGCCCAACTGCAACCAATGAAAACTACTATCAACATGCATGGAACTGCACAAATGCCTGCAAGGTGAAGGATCACCTCACTGTAAACTTGTCCATTGTAGGGGAACCATATGATGCAAGTGTTAGATTCATTTGAAACTAGTTCTTGAGGTGAACATACAACAATAGGGGTGAGCCTTTTTAAAGATAGGTCAGCCTCCAAGAGAAAACTTCCTGTAGAGGGAAGATAAATCTCCTCACAAAAGGATAGGCCATCACGATGACCACTGACCTCCTCACTGCATGAATTGAAACAAAAAGGAAAAGTTTCTAGTTCACATGGTGATGCAAAATATGTTGAGCCTTCTTTTTAATTTGCACAAGAAAGATCGTCCACATGCACCTCAAATGAAAAGCTTTGAAGCTTAGGCATATTATCAAATTGAGTAGTAGAAGCATCACTCTCCAGGAAGATGTGTGGCTGCTCAATGGTGGAATTTTTAGTATGTTGGTCCGATGTGAAACATTCTAACTCAGTCACATTATACCTAATGTCAAAGGTCACATTCTCATCTTGGATGAAGACCTCATATTCAACATTGCTACATTCAGGGATAACAAATAACCAAAAAACATCATAATTACTTGTATTGATGCACTTTTCATCAACACATACATCATATTTGTGAAACACTTATGTGAATAATTGAATTCTTCAGATTGTCTCTTTGTTTTGATTTCTTCTTGGCAACTGGCTGCAATAGAAACAAACTCTTGGCATGAGATGACTACCACATCCTTTGCTTCCTCCTCACTCTTATGTTGCTTCCCACAAAGCTCCTCTTTTGGGGGGAATGATTTGATGTTTAAACTTGAATAACATTTTTATTTAACATCCCAAAAGAGGTCCTCTACCTATAAACTACAAACCTCAAAAAATTGAGGATCTTCATCCACAATAACAAGAGATAAACATATTTGTTGTTGCTGCTCTAAAACCTTGGAGTTGTCTACATCGATCAAGCCAAACCCAAACTGCTCAAGAGCTCCTCTTTTGGGGGGAATGATTTGATGTTTAAACTTGAATAACATTTTTATTTAACATCCCAAAAGAGGTCCTCTACCTATAAACTACAAACCTCAAAAAATTGAGGATCTTCATCCACAATAACAAGAGATAAACATATTTGTTGTTGCTGCTCTAAAACCTTGGAGTTGTCTACATCGATCAAGCCAAACCCAAACTGCTCAAGAGATTCCTTTGATGTAGGTATAGGTGATCTTTCCTCATTTTCAATAAAAAAGGGGAGGTCATCAAAAGAGAGGAATGATTCCTCTATTGCATCAATTTTCTTTACCCGTTTAGTGTCTTGGTGTTGCAATTTGTCATCTTCAACTGTTTCTTACAGTAGATCAAGACACTCATTTTCTAGAGCACATGAAGGCTCTTCAACAACCACTTCCTCACCCCTAGCTTGAAATATTTCCTTCTTCTGTTCTTCTGACCAACTTGGATCCTATACAATCTGTCCACCTTTGCAAAGTGAAATAGAAATAGAGGAAAAAAAATGGTTAGAAAACCATTGGAGATCTTGTCGGGGCTTCGAAAGGGGCTACTCAATGGGACCAAAAAGATGAGCCTCTTTAGGGATGGGTTCTTGTGAGGAAAGGGGGCTCTCAAAACTTGGGATCTCCAACATAGGAGATCTACTTGATGTATTAGGAGGTTCAAAAGGAGTTTCAAGAGGCTGGTTAGGATTCTTGAAACTCACAAACCTATGCTTGTGTACCTCCTCCACAACAAGCCATTTTGGAAAAAATGGAGGGCTAATGGAAGTTTCAAGAGGTTTGTTAGGGTTATTTAAACTTATAAATTTGTGTTTACATACCTCCTCCTTAGCAGGTTGTTATGGGATTGATGGAGGTCTTTGTTTGAAACTAGGCACACAAAGGGTTGCTTGAGACTTGGGCATTTGTGCTAGAGAAAGGGAAAGTATAATTTGCTCTTGTCTAGTAACAATATCCTTTGCTGTATACTCCTCTTGTTGCTTCCTTATTTGTACTCCCATTTTTTGCTCATACCTCTACTGGGCTTCTATATTTTGTTGCTAAGGATAGTGAACTTGATGGGCAAGCTCATCCTGCTGTTGGAAATAATCTTGCTGCCCTTGATAGGCTTGATTATCCCACTCCTCCTATTGTTGGTCAAACTCTTGTTGCTCCTTAAGCTCAACCAGCTATCTATGGAGATCCCTTAACATGGACATGAGTTCACTCACATTTTGGGGCGGAAAGGAAGAATAAGGATCCTCCTAGGGTTTCCAATAGGAATATGTAGGCATCTAGGAAGACTGAGTAGGGAAGGGTGGGTGGTAAGAATTTTGAGAAGATTGAGAACCCACAACAAAATGGTTCTGTGAAATGAAAGGGGAGGCATAACCAACCTAATATTGCTGATTGGGAGGTGCAAAGTTGGCACCTTCGTGATATGGGGAAGTATACATATGGTTTCCATTGAGACTTGACATTTTTATGCATAGGGGAATGTTTTACAAATATTAAAAATAAGAGCAGAGGACTTCTCAACCAAAGATCTTGGGGTACGTACCAGTGGAGTCACCCAAATGACGTTGCAGAGTCGCCAGGTGCTTGTAGAATCATCTCCAAAGGTTGAAATATTGAAGAAGGCACCACTTCCTCAACAAAATGAAGTAAAACTAGCACTTCTTGAACCAACATATTTGAATGGAGTTGCCATGGTGTTTGAAGATATGCCTCAAAAGGAAAAAAGCACTGGAGAAAACACCAAATTATTCAATGGAGAGAAAGTAGTCCCACTGAGTGTGCTAAAAGTTGTTGTCACAAGAAAATGAACCCTGTTGAACATGAGGTTCAACATTCCAATGAAAAAATGGAAACGACCTTAAGGTGTGGGACCTTGCATGTGTGATGTCGAATCTTCAGAGAAGGCCGACTTCCTCTTTCAATCCAAGTGCAATGTGTTGGCCCAACCCAACACATGAAATCCTACCACTACCCTACTCTAACAACTCACAAGGGAAAAGGGGAAGAAGGAATGCATGAAAGGGAAATGGGAGGTGGTGCACCAAGATAGATAGTTATTCCTTCTTTTCTTAAGATTGCTCAGTACATCAACAAATCAACTAAAACACACATTTAGACATGAAGGTAAAACATTTTACTCAAACATGCAAGAAATAGCTGTGGCAATAGATAGATTCTATTAACATAAGGAATAAGCCAGACTTTACAATGGGATAATGTATAAATATAGTATATGGTAAAGAAAACTATGAGAGGAGCCCAAAAGAAGAATCCTTTAAAAGAATAAAAGTGTTGCTTTTATAGATCAAGCATAACTTGGATGAATACAACCAAACCCTAACCCATCTAGGGTTGGCAGTCAAGGAGATCTAATCAAGGAAATATCTACTCATGAAATCCACACCAGAAGGAGAGCGTAGAGAAACCAAAACCTACACACCATACCCCTTCCATAAATATTTGCTTGAAAGTGCATCCAAATCCCCCATAAAACTATGGATATGGGCATAAATCCATCAGAAGGGACAAAACAACAACAATAAATGAGTATGGGTGCCACAAAATCCACTTGTAGAAGTCGTAGAATGCATTGAATGTTGTCCTTGAAGCCTGAAAGTCGAAACAGGTTGCTAAGGAGGTGGTTCAAGCATTAATGGTGTCACCCAGGAAAAACATGTCAAATCCCCAAAATAGTCGAGGTTTCAAGCCCGAAAGGAAACCATTGCATGCATTAAATGGTTTGAAACCTTGAAAAAAGAAACCACAATCGAGGGTCTAGCAACGGTCCTGCAACATACAACTTACACATTGTTGGCATTAGACCCTTAGAGATCGGGCTTTGGGGGTACCACTTACCACATATCGAAGGAAAGTAGAAAGAGGGAAGTTGAAGGGGTAAACCACGAAATTTGAAAAGGTCACCCTTTTCAAGCTTCAAAGGTCGAGTGGAAGGATTACACCTTATCACAAATTCAAAAAGGGTAAAGGGGAAGATTGAAGCCCGATGTTTGAAGTCTGAAGGGTACTATCAGACATTGGGGGCCGGGGGGGATGATTGCTTCCTATAAAAAGTAGTAAGGGGTAAGGAAGAATCTCAACTCCCAAAAGTTTGAAACCTTGACATTTAGTCAATTTTTGGATCAAAGGGGGAAGGAAGAAAGAAAAAAGAAAAAGGTTCAATTCCCAAAAGGTGAAAGGAAATTTTGAGGATTAGAGATCGAGAGGAAGTCTTACATCCTATTTGATAGAAAGTATGAGGAAAGATATAAGACTGATGCCCAAAGTTTGAAAGTGCAACACTTAGTCAAATATTTGAGGAACTAAATTGGAATTCGGGGGCTGAGTGGGAGGCTTAAGTTTTGAGAAGGTATGGATAAGGGTTAAAGGGTAAGGCCAATGGTTGAAACCCAAAACACTTAGGGGAACATGGCAGGAAAAAGGGTGAAAGAGAGGAGCAGGAGTGATGGAGAAGGTATGCTAGAAGGATGGTAAGCGAAAACCTGAAAGCCTGAGAACATAAGACAACCAATTTTAGGAACCTCCTCAAGGAAAACTCATACAAGATTGCCCATGTAGGATATCTCAGATTGGTTATCAATGATGGGTCATCAAGGGGGGCATAAAATGTCAACAATTATGACACAACCTCTCTCTTTCTACTAATGTATTGAAATTTTGAAACTCATTAAACAAATTAGATTTTAATTTCAAAAAATATACCAACCCACATTTTCCTACTAAAATCATCAATAAACAAAAGAAAATACTTGCAATCGATGCCCAATGTTGTGTTCATTGGTATACAAAGATCTACATGAATTGTTATAGAACTCTCTTAGCTCTCTAAGCTTGTCCATCAACAAAGGGTGTTCTATGCTACTTCCCAACTTGGAAAACCCCACACACACCTTATATCTATAGTCGAATGTTAGGAAGCCCATCTACCAATTTTCTCGGGCCAACTGAGAGAGGTAGGACAAATTGAGGTGTCCATACTATTGATGCCAAAGAGTAGTAATGACTGATGTACTCTTGGCTATTGAAGCATGTTCCCTGACTGTCCATTTTTAGTGAATCTATATAGTCCATGATCTTCTATACCAAACACAATAGTCTTCTTGGTATCCTTGTTAATGATATAGCATTTGTGTTTGTTGAAAATGACATCTAAATTAGGATAATGCTGCATAATTTGACTTAAATAAAGTAGAATAAGCTCCATTCCAATATGTAGCACATATTAAGAAAATGTAAATTTTTCCCTTCAAAGGTTAGTTGCACAATCAATGATGGGCCATCAAGGGGGGCATAAAATGTCAACAGTTACGACACATCTCTCTTTCTACTAATGTCTTGAACTTTTGAAACTCATTAAACAAATTCGGTTTAGATTTCAAAAAATATACCAACCCACATTTTCCTACTAAATCATCTATAAACAAAAGAAAATACCTGTGATCGATGCCCAATGTTGTGTTCATTGGTCCACAAATATTTGCATGAGTTTTTATACAACTCTCTTACCTCTCTAAGCTTGTCCATAAACAAAGGGTGTTCTATGTTGCTTCCTGAACAATATTAAAATTAAGAGGTATGCTTTATGGCCTAGGTCATAGAACACCACTATTTTCCTATTGTCACTCAAATATGTCCTAGGATCCCAAATTGGATTGACTATCAACCAAAAGGGTGAGTCAATTCTCAACAAGGAAGACCTAGGAGGGGGTTCTTTAAGCTTTGAGGGGTTTACCACCAAGCAAAAGCTTGGAAAAGACAACTTAGTATTCAACTCACAAAATCTAGTAATGTAAGCCAAATATTAAGTGCAAATGATGAAATTAAGCAATAGTAAATTAGGGTATGTGTACTTGGGAAGTTTGGAAATGTGACGAGGATTCTGGAAATGCAACAATGCTGTCAAAATATACCAGGGAGGACTAAGACGCCCTTACTATTATCTTAGTCCTGTTGCTATTTTTTGGGGCAGTTGCAAAATATTCGAATGCCATAATAGGATCTGAAAGAATCTCTAAGAAATACCTTTGGGAGGACTAAGACACCCTAGGTGGCGACTTAGTTCCATTTGGAATTTATGAAATTTCTGAATGTGATTCCGGGGCTCAATGTCTGCACTTCCTTCTTAGATCTTAGGTCCTAAAACTTTCGGATCCGGCCTGTAGGTGAGTTTCAGTGAAGATGACAACTTTGTAATGCAACTTTGCAACTTTTCACTTCAAATGATCTTCAAGTCTTCAACCTAAATCTACAAACACAAACATGCAAGAGAGGAAAAACTTGTTGATTGTTAGTGAATGGGGGTTTTCCTTAGTTAAACCCCTTGTTGGTAATTAAACCTTGGAATGAAATAGAATAATGAAGGGAAATGATGAATGAACAAAATGCTATGTTGAAACTCACCAAACCCATGTTACGAAATCTACAAACTTGTGTGAAATGGCTAGCTTGAATGTAGATCTTGAAATGCTTGAATGCTTGATATATCTTGACTTGAAATCCTTGCTTGAATCAAAACTCTACATCACAAATGTTAACTCAAAAAAAAACATGCTGCAAGAATATCCTTGATATGATGCTTGAATCTTGATGATGGCTCCAAATGCTTAATGAACAGCTCTTGAATGCTCTCTTGATCACAAACTTGCATGAATACTTGAGTGATTGGATGTTAGGATAAAAATGAATGAAAGGAACCTTGTATTTATACTTATCTATGCTTAATATCCCAAAATTACACCACAACAAGCTGACATATGAAATCATTAATTAAAGAAGGCTAAATCCCACCAAGGTTTGAAATTAAATCCCAAAAATAACCTAAGGGGGACTAAGATTCCCTAGGTGGCGTCTTAGTCCCGAGACATGAAACTCGAGGCATAGACTCCAAAAAGGGACCCATTTAAGGTGCCTTTGAAATCAGGGTCCCAAGACCTTTGGAGGAAAAAGATGCCCTAGGTCATGTCTTTGTTCTAGTCCAAAAATTAGGGACACATAGCCAGAATCATTAAATTATCATTTATCCTTTGATGTTTGTCAGGATTAGCCATAAAAAGATACATTTCATTAGGTTTGTGGATGCAAAATAAGACCAATTAAGACACACATAAGGATATATAATACAAGGAGGGCCCAAACAAATGTGAAAATGTAACGGGATACATTTTCCTACACTATATTTAGCCCCCACTTTAGTGAGAGGATGAACTTGCTTCAAACTCACACTAAAGTAGCCAACCACACAATCAAGATGGGTTAAAATGTACAAATGCAAGTAAGATAGGATGACAATAATCAAGAGGGTGGCCAAGCCCCCAGGATCAAGATCCTATGATAGACCAACATAAGCACAAAGGAACACATATGAAAAGGATATATAAAGCCATAACCAAATCACAAACATACACCATCAAATATAGAAAAAGAAAAGAAAAAGAAAAAATAAAAATGCAACGGATTAAGCTTCTACTGGCCGTCCAACACACTATGGACCGGGTCTAGGCTGTTTGTCCAAAAAGAGGTTTACAAGTGGAACGTGCTGTCCACTATGTAAACAAAATGCATTCTCATAAGGGCTAGTGGAGCTAATTGTCCACTAGGTGAGCCCCAAGAGGTCCATATCAAAGTCATACTCCCATGACCATGATAAGGAAAAAAATAAAATGCACGCTCACAAGGGCTAGTGAAGCTATTTGTTCACTAGGTGAGCCCTAGGGAACCATATCAAAGCCATACCTCTATGACTTTAATAAGGTACAAAAATGCAATGCAACAAGAAAGATTGATGTTCGAAGGGATTTTTCTTCATTCATGCAAGGTCTCATCTTAGGGAACATTGTTCCTAATATCTCCAAGAGAGGAAAAGTCAAAGAAATATCATGCTCTTCGAGAAAATCAAACCTAATGAAACCAACAAGAAAAGGATGCATTGCAAAAAAAAGAAAATTGCACAATGAAACACGAGTGTCGATGTATGCCCCCACTTTAAAGCGGTTGATAACACCATTGCTTAGAGCAATTGCTTTAAAGTAGAAGAAGATATGAGAGCTTATTCAAAAATCCCTATTCCAAGTCATATGTTTCCAATAAGCTATGTCATGAGAAGGGAAGGGGTTTTCCCCAGAATGCATAACTCAGTATGTCACATGCAAGCCAACTTAAGGCTTGTTGTCCATATCCCAAGCTTGCTCTTATATGTACATGAAAGGTGGTAAACTAGCCAAAAGGGACAATAAGTGACATACGAGGACAAGGCTACTTAACCCCTTGCCCCCACTTAGTGCAGGACAAGGATGAGCTGAAATGATTGATGAGAAACATGCTTGTGTAAAAATAAATATCAATTAAAGGAATTAGGTGCTTCAACACATGGGAGAGCACCACACTCCTTAAGATGTTGAATTTTGTTACTCAAAGCCTTACATTCATTAGTAGCATGACCATGAACTTTGTGATATGCACAAAATGAATTCTTGTAATAAAATTTCTTTCGTGCTCTTGGAGGGAGGGATATCAAATGATCTTGGAGGAGTCTTGACAAGATACCTTCTTGATTCAAAGTAGAAGATGCCTTTGTTTTGCGAAAATGATATCTCTTGCTAAGTACATGATGTCATACTTACACAAGACTCTTTAGATTTTAAGATTTTGTTCTCTTCTTTAAAGGAAGACATAAAATCTATTGAATTCAAATCATTAGTGTTTTGCGCGATGACATTGACATTAAGTGAAGATTTCTTTGTTTGTTTCATTTCTTGCAAAGGATAATAATCAAGACCACTAGTGTCTATCAGTTCAGGATGCACTACCCTTAAAGTTGGCTTAGAGGAATATTTTGTTAGAGTGTTGATATTAAGTGAAGGCTTGTTTATTTCTATCAAAGGACAATAACCAAGACTACTAGTCTTTTCTTGCGTGTGAGGTTCTACAGGGACATGGATACGTTGTTATCTAGCACCACATCATTTTCCACTATATCCAAGTTGTTTCATCATTTCATAACCTTTTCCATAAAGTTTTTTCATCTCTTTTGGATTCGATGGTTGTTGATAGTCTATCTCATTAAAATTTGTAATATAATTTGCTTCTTCTTCTAAAGTGGTTGAGGTGGATGCTTTCAAAGGGTTGTACGAATTTTGTGTTGACATTACCGCTTTGTATTTTCCTTTTTCAGAGTCTTTGTTTATGATCTTGTATTCTCCCATGAATGTAGGTTCGAAGTCTAAGGAACCCCAATCATATTCTAATAGCTTCATGACTTCCTCAATATCTTTTTATTTGTCTTTCTGTTGCACAGGTTCCAATTGTGTAGTTGGTGTTAATGTTGCCAAAGGATTCTCCTTGTTTTTCTCAAATTTCAAACAACTATTTTGGTTAGGGTCAGCTTTAAGTGTGTACACTTTGTTGTTGTAAATATACTTCATTTTACAATGAAGAGTAGAAGGTACCCCATTCATTGCATGAATCCACGATCTACCTAAAAGGAGATTGTATGAAAGATCGTGAGGCATAACATGGATTAGTGTTTCTAATGTGGCCTTTCCATTTATAATAGGTAAAGTGATCACACCAAGTAGTTGTTTTCCGACATTGTCAAATCCATTAATAGATAAAGAATCAAGTTGAATTTTTGATTTATCGACTCCAAGCCTATCCAAAAGGGTCACAGTACACACATTAAGGGTTGATCCATTATCAACAAGGGTTCACTTTATCCCTGTTGTTTTATATTGAGATATTGTAAGGAAAGCGACGGTGCGGAAAACGCCTTCCTAATGCAAAATCCTTAAGAGAGAAGTGCAAAAAACTTCATTTAACCAGTTACATTCATTTGAGATGCACATTCACAAAAAAAAAGGAGAGACAACAATTCATACACGAAGATAACACTAGATATACGTGGGAAAACCCTTACGGGAGAAAAAAACCCACACACCAAGTAAAGTCACTTTGTATTACAGTAAAAAGATCACATACAGAGTTATAGACTTCACTCTCAGATGTTAGCTCACAACAACATTACAAGCCATTCGCCTCACACTCACAAACTGTTACAATGATCGAAAGCATACAATGAATCAACCAACAACCATTAGGGTTTCATTTAATTTTTGTTCCTTCACCAACAAGCTTCCTCCATCTCGGGCTGCATATATCGCCAGCAACACACATCGAGCCGCCCAACATTAAATTTTGGTTATAGAGAATATCACTACATTCACACTCTGTCAACCCCCAAGTTGGTTCATGCAATAAATGCAAACATATCGCTAATAGAAAATAAAGCTTTTGGACAATGATTGTTGATTTAAAACAATGATGTAAAATAAATAAATGAAATTGTTCCACATGTCGATGCATCACTCATCCATCACCTTTGACTATCACACCAAATTATCGGCTGTTCCTTGTGGTCTCCACCATCCATGCAACATCCATGTCACTGCCGTACAATTGACATCACCATCCACACAAACATGTCGCCTAGTCAGGAGAAATCCAAACTTCACAACCTCCACTGAGGTTAGGAAACTTCAAGATGCCGTGACAACAAAAGAGATCGCCATGTTAGGAAAAAAATTAACTTCACAACCTCCATTCGGAGGTTAGGATTTTTTTGAACCTCGTGACAAGCTGATAATGTTGTCGCCTAGTCGGGGAAAACCCAAACTTCACAACCTCTATTGAAGGTTAGGAATTTCTCGGATTCCGCGACAACAAAGGAGATTAGCTAGTCGGGAAGTTAAGAAACTTCCAAACTTCGTGACAAGGTTCTAGGGTTAGAGATTGCAACAATCCCATGACTAGCTCGTTGTCACTAAGTTACAAACTTTCAGAACCCTGCGACAAAGGTTACAAAGTTCAAGTTTTGGGCGATAGGCCGACAATGAAGACCAAACGAAGGGGAAAAATGCCAAGTTTTAATAGAGGTTCAAGACATGATCTGGGTGGATCCAAAATACCTAAAAATTTCATAGTCTCATAATTCATCTAAAGAAGCATCAATGCGTAGAGCTCGCTGACACAATCTTGACGCAACTTTAATGGGCTCAAAAGGAGTCCGTATGCAGAAGTTATGCTCAGTCAAAGGTTCAATCAAACAGGTGAATCAAGGGTTCAAAAAGGCAAAAAATTGATTGCCTGAAAATGAAATAAAAATGATGTCAAGTCGTAGTGCTCATTGCTTTGATTCCATAACTATATTCGATTTAAAAAATGGAGCTCGTATGTGAAAGTTACGGTTGGTCAAAATTTTGACTCTAGTTGACTTTGATGACATCAGCAAGTTGACGTGGCAGGTGGTGATGTGGTAGGAGTGGTGAGTTGGCATAGACATGGTGGAAAAAGGAATATGGATTAAACCATATTGTTAAAAGAAAACAAGTATGGTTTAAAAATTAAAATATTTTTATGATTTCAAGGAGGATTTGGTGGGATTTTATCCCTTAAAATCCTCTTCACTTGCCCATAAAACAAGGAGAGGAAAAAAATCCTGTAAACTCATATTTCAACAGTTAATCCCTTTAAGCCCAAATTATAATATTTTAAGGGGCTTAACTAAGAATTAAAATAATTCATAAAGATTATTAAAGGAATAAATCCCGAAAGGATTAAAGGCTTGAATTATAAGCCATTCATTTAAAAGGGATTTTATTATTTGTAAGTCCAAAATTATAATGGCCCATAGTTAAAGGGGTTCATTTTTTAATTGTATGGCTTAGAATTATAAAAGCCAAAGGGGGATTTATTTTTGAAAGATTAATTTGTTATACTAACAGGATATTAGTGATTTTTATTGTAAAAGGGGGAAATGGTTGGAATTTTTACTTGTATACGAGAGATATGCAATATTTGCAAAAAAATATGGTTAAAGCCATATTAGCAAATAAATGTGTATATAAAGGGGTGATTTTTGTAAAGGGACATTGGAAAATTATTGAGTGGAGAATTTTGTACGAGAATTTTCTTGGAGAGAATTGTAACAGGGAGAATTATTCAAGTTCATTTTGGGAGAAATAATTCTTTGGAGGAGAATTTACAAGGTGTTTTTGTACACCAAAAATTGTAAAAGAGAGAGATTGTGGAGAGATTATTGCAGGTTTTGGAGCTTGGGTATTGTAACAAAGCATAATTATGCTTGGCGATATCAATAAAGCGGTCCCAACATTGAGAAGCAAACCTAGAGACGTAGTCCACATTGGACGAACTCCGTTATCAATCTGCACGTTGTGATCCTTCTATTTCTTTGTCTCATTCTTCTCTCTTCTGTCTCAATTTTCTCTCTAGTTTAAATTCAGTATTTGAATTTCTAATTACTTATTTTGTAATTTCAACGGTTAAAAAGCATAATCACGCAATTTTGTATTAGATCCAGAAATTACTATAATTAGATTTAATTTACAAGTTAATTTTGTAAAATCTAATTATGGATCAAGTTGGTATCAGAGCCCATTTTGCAAGAAATTGCAGAGTGAATGTTAACCAGGTTGAAACTAAAACAAGGAGAAGGTGCATTGGAAGAGTTCAATCCAGAGATCGAAAAATGAAGGACATTTCCACGATCAGAGATGGCAGCTGAACAAATTCCTACAGAGGTTGATGCGAAAGCTTTCCAGAAAGTATTTCTCGAAATGAAGGCTATGGTGGAAGTTCTTTTCCAAGAGAGGCAAGAGCGACGAAAGAAAAAGGAAAGCAAGGCTAGAAAGGAGGAAGCTGAATCCTCGTTGAAAGATGATAAAGGTAAAGGAGTAGGAGGTGGTAGTGACCCTCCTGAACCTCCATCCCCATCTTCTTCTTCATCCTCTTCTTCCTCTTCGTCTACCACTTCTTCTAAAAAGAAACAACTTGTGAAATCTGAAGTTAATTCACCTTTGTTGAAACTTGATGTTAAATTTGATTTGCCAATGTATAATGGAGAACTAGATGCAAAAAAACTTGATAATTGGATAAAACAAATTGAAGTTTATTGTAGAATTAAAAAAAATCCAATTAGCCACTCTTTGCCTAGGAGGCACAACTTTAATTTGGTGGGAGAGTAGAACATAGGAGGATCTAAGTCGTTATGGAAAAATTATTTCTTCTTGGTTTGAGTTTATAGCTGCATTAAAGAAACCGTTCTATCCATTAGGACATATGCAAAAAGTAGTAATGAATTGGCAATCATTAAAGCAAGAAAAAGGACAAAGTGTTCAGGAATATACATAGGAGTTTAGGAAAAGGGTTTTAATTTTGGGCATTCCTTTATACACACAAGAAACTTTGTTAAAGTGTATAGGTGGATTACATGAAAGTTTGAGACATACAATACTTATGTTTAATCCAACTAACATTGATGAAGTTAGTGTGCAAGCTATCCATTTGGAAACAAGCTCAAGGAATAGCCATGATAATCTGTTGATGGAATCCAATAAGCAGAAAGGAAGCAAGAAAGGGAAAGAGAAATCATAGAGAACAACAACTGTAAAGAAAGAGGACAAAAATCCTTATTGCTCACATTGCAAGAAGGAAGGGCACAAAGATGCAAGATGTTGGAAACTGCATCCTAATCAGAAGCCAAAGTGGTTCAAGGATCGGAAGGGTAAGCAGAAGACTGCAGCTATTGTGTAGGATCTTGGATCCGGTTCCGATGATGAAACCAAGATCTCAGTTGTGGGTATGAAAGGTAAAACCCCTATTGTCAGTACTAGTTATCATGCTTCTTCTCTAAGTTGTAATGAAGTACCTGTTGAAAGTAAGAGGAATGAATTGTTTCATATAAGGTTTTTTGCAAAACAAAGCAAGATTGATACACTCATAGATAGTGGATCACAAGTGAATCTAATCTCTAAACAAGTTGTTAAGCAATTGGGATTAAAGACAACACCTCATACTAAGCCATATCCATTGGGTTGGGTGAATGATAATGCTCAGTTACATGTGTCACAATAGTGTAAACTCCGATTTGCTATCACATCCAAGTTTGTAGATGAGGTAGAGTTAGATGTAATTCCACTTGACATCTGTTGGATGGTTTTAGGTAGTCCTTATTTGTATGACAGAAAGGCCATTTTCTACAGGGAACATAACAAGTATCATTTGTTTAAGGATGGATTTGAATATATTGTAAAATCTCATCACTTGAAGAATGATAGATCTATTGTAAACATAGGGCATATGAAAATGAATGTAAATGCAAGTAATGCTTTAACTCTCATGTCTGTAACAACTAGTGATACTAAGCATGAAGATGATAGGGTGTCACAGACAATACAGTGTGAGGATCAATTACAAGTAGAATTAGGCCTTCAACCAGAGGTGGTAAAAGAGGGTTTGGATGTTTCATTTTCTAACAATGTTCCTGTTCAGGAGATCCATAATGTTGATACTATTTCCTTCACATCAGTGTATTCAATACTGTTGCTTATTATTCTACTAGTTATTTCTATGTGGATGATGAATATGACAGTGAATATTGATGAACATGTAGTTGATGGTTTCAACAAAGTTACCTCATATTTCTTTGTGTTTGTGATGGGTCACATGTTCAAATTTTTAGCAGGAAGGACATATGATATTGGGAAAGCGGTGCGACATTTCCCTAGCTCAAATTGTACATAAAATAGACTTTTGGAGGTCCAAAAGCTTCTCAATGGGGAGGAATGATCTAGGTGGATCCAAAATACCTAAAAATTTTAGTCTTAGAATTCATCCAAAGAAGCATCAATGCGTAGAGCTCACTGAAATGATCCTGACACAACTTTAATGGGCTCAAAAGGAGTCCATATGTAGAAGTTATGCTTAGTCAAAGGTTTGGTCAAATAGGTGAATCAATGGTTCAAAAAGGCAAAAAATTGATTGTCTCAAAATTAAATAAAAATGATGCCAAGTCGTAGTGCTCGTCGCGCTGATTCTGAAACTATATTTGGTTTAAAAAATGGAGCTCGTATGTGAAAGTTATGGCTGGTCAAATTTTTGACTTTGGTTGACTTTGATGACATCAACAAGCTGATGTGGTAGGTGGTGATGTGGCAAGAGTGGTGAGTTGGCACATACATGGTGGAAAAAGGAATATGGATTAAACCATATTGTTAAAAGAAAACACGTATGGTTTAAAAATTAAAAGATTTTTATGATTTCAAGGAGGATTTGATGGGATTTTATCCCTTAAAATCCTCTTCCCTTGCCCATAAAACAAGGAGAGGAAAAAAAGCCCGCAAATTCATATTTCAACAATTAACCCCTTTAAGCCCAAATTATAATATTTTAAGGGGCTTAAATAAGAATTAAAATAATTCATAAAGATTATTAAAGGAATAAATCCCGAACGGATTAAAGGCCTGAATTATAAGCCATTCATTTAAAAGGGATTTTATTATCTGTAAGTCCAAAATTATAATGACCCATAGTTAAAGGGGTTCATTTTTTAATTGTATGGCTTAGAATTATAAAAGCCAAAGGGGGATTTATTTTTGACAGACTAATTTGTTATACTAACAGGATATTAGTGATTTTTATTGTAAAAGGGGGAAATGGTTGGAATTTTTACTTGTATACGGGAGATATGCAATATTTGCAAAATAATATGGTTAAAGCCATATTAGCAAATAAATGTGTATATAAAGGGGTGATTTTTGTAAAGGGACATTGGAAAATTATTGAGTGGAGAATTTTGTACCAGAATTTTCTTGGAAAGAATTGTAACAGGGAGAATTATTCAAGTTCATTTTGGGAGAAATAATTCTTTGGAGGAGAATTTACAAGGTGTTTTTGTACACCAAAGTTTGTAAAGGAGTGAGAGATTATGGAGAGATTATTGCAGGTTCTTGGAGCTTGAGTATTGTAACAAAGCATAATTTTGCTTGGCGATATCAATAAAGCGGTCCCAACATTGAGAAGCGGATCCAGAGACGTAGAGACGTAGTCCACATTAGACGAACTCTGTTATCAATCTACGCATTGTGATCCTTCTATTTCTTTGTCTCATTCTTCTCTTTTCTGTCTCAATTTTCTCTGTAGTTTAAATTTCTAATTACTTATTTTGTAATTTCAACAGTTAAAAAGCATAATCACGCAATTCTATATTAGATCAGGAAATTGCTGTAATTAGATTTAATTTACAAGTTAATTTTGTAAACTCTAATTACGGATCAAGCCAACAAGTTGAGGCACATTTTCCAACAATCTCCTACTTGATGAAGACTTGCTGGCTTCCTCCAAACTCAAAATTAATGAAGGTCATAGACCTCAAGGCCCATCAAACTAACACACCACTTGTACTTGTCTGTACTCATGGGCTTTGTCAATGCATCGGTGAAATTCTCTAGAGTATCCACCTTTTCCAGATTAACCTTTCCATCCTCCACCATATCACAAACAAAATGATACTGTACATCAATGTGTTTCGTCATGGCATAGAAAGTGGGGTTGTTTTCCAAAAAAATAGCACTCTGACTGTCACAACAAATTGTAATCTACCCTACATTAAACCTGATATCTGAACATAAACACCTAAACCAAATAGATTCTTTGTAGGAATGTTTTGCTTCCATATGCTCAACCTTAGTAGTAGATAAAGTGACTACAGCCTGCCGCTTGCTCATCCAACTCACTGCTCCACCAAATAACATGAAAATGTATCCACTGGTGGATCTTCTGCTATCAATGTCTCCTACCCAATCAGAGTCCACATATCCATGAATGCTAAGAGATATTTGTGATCCATCTAAGTTTCCATGATAACACAAAGCAAACTCTGAGGTACCTTTCAAATATCTGAAAACCCTCTTCACAATATCCCAATGCGGCCTTCCTGGATTAGCCATAAAATGACTAAGAACTCCCAATGCTTCGGGAATGTCTAGCCTATTACAGACCATTGTGTACATTAAACTGCCAACAACACTTGCATACGACACCCTGGTCATGTCTTCCATCTCGGTAGAAGACTTTAGAAAATCTTCAACAGATAGCTTCATTCCCTGCAACATTGGAACAACTAGTTGCTTGCAATCAATCATCCCAAATCTCTCTAGGAAAGTGTTGATATACTTACTTTGGCTGAGCTAAAGCTTTCTACTTCCTCTATCCCTTTTTATTTCCATCCCTAGAATATACCTTGCTGCACCAAGATCTTTCATTTCAAACTTTGCAGACAATTGGGATTTAAGATAAGAAATCATAGTCTTACTATTTCCTATGAACAACATATCATCCACATACATGGTAATAATAAGTACACACTCATTTTCAGTTTTTTAATACACACAATGATCAAATTTTGATCTTACAAATCCCAATGACAACACAAACTTGTCAAAATTTTGGTACCACATTCTAGGCGATTGCTTCAAACCATATAGAGATTTCTTCAACTTGCAAACCAAGCTTTCTTTACCTTTTTTCAACGAAGTGTTCAGGCTAGGACATATAAATTTCTTCTTCTAGATCTCAATGAAGAAACACTGTCTTCACATCCATCTGCTCGATCTCTAAGTCATACGCTATTGCCAGTGACAAAAGAAATCTGATAGATGTCAGTTTAGCTACAAGAGAAATTTTTTCTCCATAATCGATTCCCTCCACCTAGGAATAACCTTTCATGACCAACCGAGCTTTATACTTTTCAACATTTTCATCCATACCAGTCTTCTTCTTAAATACCCATTTATAGTCAACATGCTCTCACCCTTTAGGAAAAGGTACCAAATCCCAAGTTTCATTCTTCTTCAATGATGCCATTTCTTCATTCATGGCTTCCAACCAGGAATTTGAGTCAAACATATTAATTGCCTCTTTCATAATCCTAGGCTCATCAATGCTAGTAATCAAAGCATAGGCATAGTTCAAATCCAACATAGAAAATACATACCTATTAGGTTGACGCTTTTCACGTGTAGACCTCCTCACAGGCTGAGGCTGAGGTTGTGGTTCTTCTTTAGAACTCTCAGAGCTACTAGAACTCTCCTTAGATTTAGGTACACTTTGTAGTTCCTCTTTTTATAGAGTTCAAGGAATTTCAACTACATCATTCTTCTTTTCCTTTTCATTTGTCTCTAACTGTGGATCAGCTATTGACGGCTTCAGCTCACGAAAGATTACACTTCTGCTGTACAAAACCTTCTCAGTAACAGGATTCCAAAGCTTGTATCCTTTCACACCAACACCATAGCCAATGAAGATACAATTCACAACCTTGTTCTCCAACTTTGATCTCTTTTCATTTGACACATATGCATATGCCTCACAGCCAAAGACAAATGTCTCAGAGAGGGATTTTTACCAGACCATGCTTCCAAAGGTGTTTTGTCAACAAGAGCCGAACAAGGTGAACAATTTACCAAGTAACATGCTATAGCCACAACATCAACCCGAAACTTCTGCTCCAGACCAACACCACTCAACACATTTCTCGCTCTTTCCATTAGCATCCTGTTTAACCTTTTAGCAACTCCATTCTATTGTGGAGTATAAGGTATTGTCTTATTCCTTTTAATTCCATGGTCTTTGCAGTACCTTTCAAAATATGCAGCACAAAAATCACCGCCATTATCCCTCCTCAAGCATTTGATTTTCTTTCCAATTTGATTTTCTACCAAGTTTTTAAACTCTTTAAACTGACTGAACACTTCTGATTTACTTTTAAGAAAGTAAACAAATTCCCTTCTTGAATAATCATCAATAAAGGAAACATAATATCTAGAATTCGATAACGAAGGAACATTCACTGGACCAAATACATCAGAATAAACATAATCTAGTATACCAAAAGATTTATGAGGACTCGAATAAAATGAAACACAATGTTTCTTTCCATAAATGCAATGTTCACAAAAATCAAACTCAAGGTTACAATCAACACGCCCTTCAACAAGATTTTTATTCTTCAAGGATTTTAAGCCTTTCTCACCTATTTGACCAAGTCTATGATGCCACAACATGGTCTTCTTTGCTGGGAGTTTCACCTCCAAGGAATTTGCACCCAGAGGAGCTTCATTCTCCTTCTCTACACGAGCAACTTTGCTTGAATTTACATAGACATTATTACATTGAACAAGATGTGCATCTAGCTTGTACAGAGTACCTATGCGTGCACCCTTAGCCATCACCATTGCACCTCTAGTCATCTTACAACCTCCACTCGAGAAAGAAACTTGCACACCAACATCATTCAACTTACTGACAAAAAGCAGGCTACGAGCCAAACCTGGTATGTGCAGTACACCATCAATCCCTTTGATTCTTCTATTAGGGAATTGGATTCTGACTCTTCCACAGCCAACAATTTCCAAAATTGAATCACTTTCCAGGTATACCTTTCCACCAGCATATTTTTCATACTTAGTGAACCAATCTCTGTGAGATGTCATATGAAAAGATGCACCTGAGCCAATCAGCCATACATGATCATCTAATGCCTGAGTCTCCAAGGCTACAATGAAGGAATTTGCATCACTATGAGAAGAATCACTATCTAAAGAGTTATTCTTCTTCTTTTTCTCCTCCTTACAATCCTTTTGGATATGACCAGTTTTCCCACAGTTCTAGCATTTCACCTTGGACTTCTTACCAGGAGACTTTGATCTCCCTTCAGATTTTGATTTATACTTCTTGTCTTTCTTCTTGCCTCTCTCCTTTGATCTACCCCAAACAACAAGAGCCTCCTTTGCCATCTCTTAAGACTTCCTCCACATTTCTTCTGAAAACAGTGAGGTAACCACATCTTCCATCTTGAAATTAGTTGTTGTACTTCCAATAGCCATTACCAGATGGTCCCAAGTGTTGGGTAAGGAGCATAACAAAAGCATACAACAATCCTCCTCCTCTATTTTCACACCCACATACACCAACTGAGCAACAATCATATTAAATGAATTCAGATGGTCTGCTACAGATGCACCTTCTTCCATTTTCAAGGAGTACAACTTCTTCCTTAGGAATAACTTATTAACCAGAGACATTCCCTGATAAATGCCACCAAGTTTCTTCCATAATGAAGATGCCGTCTTTTCCTCATGGACATTTAGGAGTACAAAATTGGCCAGACAAAGTGTTATCAATCCCCTAGCTTTTCTATCTACGAGGTCCCACTCTTCTTGCTTCATACTTTGTGGCATAGTTCCATACACAACAATCCAAGGGTCTCTATCCACCAACAAGTCTTCCATTTTGAGTTTCGACAACTCAAAATTTCCACCATTGAACTTTTTAATTTCTAATTTTCCTGATGTACTTACCATCTCAAACTATAAATAAGACAACCAATTATTCTTTTGCAAAACTCCCACTGAAACAAGATTAGCATAAAAAACTATCCTTACTTACAAGGATAATACAACTGGCCAAGATTTGATACCACTTGTAAGGAAAGCGATAGTGCGAAAAATGCCTTCCTAATGCAAAATCCTTAGGAGAGAAGTGAAAAAAACTTCATTTAACCAGTTACATTCATTTGAGATGCACATTCACAGAACAAAAGGAGAGACAAAAATTCATACGCAAAGATAACACCAGATATATGTGGGGAAACCCTTACAGGAGAAAAAACCCACACACCAAGTAAAGTCACTTTGTATTATAGTAAAAAGATTACATATAGAGTTACCGACTTCACTCTCAGATGTTAGCTCACAACAACATTACAAGCTATTTTCCTCACACTCACACATTGTTACAATGCTCGAAAGCATACAATGAATCAACCAACAACCATTAGGTTTCATTTAATTTTTGTTCCTTTGTTGACAAGCTTCCTCCATCTCAGGCTGCACATATCGCCAACAACACACATCGAGCCGCCCAACATTAAATTTCAATTACATAGAATATTACTACATTTGCACTCTATCAACCCCCCGAGTCGGTTCATGCAATAAATGCAAACATATCGCTAACAAAGAATAAATATTTCGGTCAATCTTTGTTGATTTGCAACAGCGATGTAAAATCAATAAATGAAATTGTGCCATGTGTCAACGCATCGCTCATCCATTGCATTTGACTATCGCACCAAACTGTCGGTTGTTCCTTGTGGTCCCCACCATCCACATAACATCCATGTCACCGTTGTACAACTGATGTCACCATCCACACAGACATGTCGCCTAGTCAGGAGAAATCCAAACTTCACAACATCCACCATAGGTTAGGAAACTCCAAGATGCCGCGACAACAAAGGAGATCGCCATGTCGGGAAAAAAATTAACTTCACAACCTCCAGTCGGAGGTTAGTATTTTTCTGAACCCCGCGACAAGCCGATAATTTTTTCACCTAGTTAGGGAAAACTTGAACTTCACAACCTCTACTGAAGGTTAGGAATTTCCCGGATGCTGCGACAACAAAGGAGATCGGCTAGTCGGGAAGTTAAGAAACTTTTGAACTTCGTGACAAGGTTCCAAGGTTAGAGACTGCAATGATCCTACGACCAGCTTGTTGTTGCCAAGTTACAAACTTTTAGAACCCCATGACAAAGGTTACAAGGTTCAATTTTTGGGTGATAGGCCAATAATGAAGACCAAACGAAGGGAAAAAATGCCAAGTTTTTAACAGAGGTTCAAGCCAGCAAGTTGAGGCACATTTTCCAACAGATATTATTACGAAAGGTTCATGTTGTTTTTGCACTTCCAAAGGGGGGAGTTCACTTTGGTGGAAAACAATGTCAACAATTATTCCTTGAATCAGGGCTGCTATGTCATTCATTTGCACATTAGAAGGGATAGAAAGTTGTTGCAAGGCCATTTGAAGCATAGTGTGATAATTAGGTGAATTCAAAATTAGGTCCCGTAGGGATATCTTAGCAGGAGTATCCTTTAGTTGCTCAACAAGATTGTACTCCTTTCCATTTTGCGAAGGAAAATGAGGAGTATTAGGCAAGATGGGATTAGGAAAAGGTAAGGTTGTTGGGGTTGGTTTACTTGGTTGCAAATTGTTTCTAGTGTTATATGTATGAGCAATGGTATTATGACTCGACCGCTATGACACATTATTCTTAAGTGGGTAGAGGATAAGTTCAAGTTTGTTTTGAGTTTGCAGTCATTGTGAGAGTGGGTAAAGAATTAGAGGATTCTTAGGATGCCCCATGGGGTATGCATGAGGTTAATCAATCAAGGGGGATCTAATGGACACTTACACATTCATAACCTCAGCGGTCTTTGTTTGATGTATTTCTAATAAAGGGAAATCTAGAATCACCTTTTTATCATCACCTAAGGAAGCCACCTTACTATTTTTATCATTTTCTTGCACCATGATATTCTCCCTAGGAGGAGAGTTGTTAGGAGGACTGCAAACCAAATGTTCTTGATATTCAAGGATTGGTTCTTCCAAAATGACTTCATTGCAAGTAGGGGAATGATCAATGGCTGAATTATCTTGCTTATCAATGATGTCATTATCTTATTCAAGAATGTTTTCCTAATGGCTTTCATTGGTCGTATTTTCTAACACCAAGACATACAACTAGGGGAAATACTAGGAGAATAACAAATGTAATTATCATGATTATCTGTAATTTCATTCCTTTGTCCTATAGTGTCTTCCAAAATAGGATAGGTAGGGGAGGGATCATAAAGAGGGTTATCATAGATCTTAAAGTTTTGATCACCCAACACTGACATATCTTCACTTATGATTTCATCCTCTAGAAAATTATCACAAGAGGGGAAGATGTTGAGAAATGAATATAGGCTAGTTGAAGTTTCAATGGTCTCTTGTTGCGTTATGTGGTCATCACGATTACCTATGGTTGTTTCTTCTTGCTCATCAATGTCTTGTCCACTAAGGGAGGTAGAAGGAGAAAAAACTAGGACTTTCAAAACTCTCATTGATTGGTTCTTCTAACACCAAAATATCTTCTTTACCAATAGGAGAGATATTAGGAGAAGAAAAAACATGATTGTTAGGATTGTCCAAGGTCTCTTTCACTAAAACACTCTCATAGGGAGGGGATATGAACTTTTTCTTAGCGTGCCTAGAAAGGTAAGGTACTAATATTGTTTGACCAAAAATGAAAAGCACTTTTAACCATCTCATGCAATGCTTTAATAATGTAAACAATGTGTATCCAAAGATGCAAAAAACTATGAAAAACTTTAAGAATGCAAACAATGTATATCCAAAAATGAAAAGCACTTTTATCAAACTTATGCAAAGTTTTATAAATGTAAACATTGTATATGCAAAAGTGAAAAGTACTTTTATCTATATTATGCAAAGTTTTAGAAATGTGAGCATTTTCAAATCTAATGATGCTTGTAATTGAAATGATTTAAAAAATGAGTGCCCTAAATTGGTGTTTTTGACCTAGATGCACAAAATAGATGTTCCCAAAACTTTCCAGACTTATAGTATATATTACCAAGAGGCTTAGGAAGCAAAAAAAAACAAATTTAAACCTTGAAAATTGCAAATTCAAAGTCAATAGGGACTAAGATGCTAGCAAGGTTGTCTTAGTCCTACTAAAGGAATTTTGAGGTTCCAGAAAGTGGAATAGAAAGCATACAATTTAGGCAGGGTTTTGAGCCATAAACCCACAAAGGGACTAAGACACCAGTAAGGGCATTTTTGTCCCAGCAGGGGTTTTTTTAGAAAAACAACAAAGTATGGATTGTTTACAGTGTTCCTAGGTTGCCTTCCCAGGGACTTGGTGTTGAGAAACAAAAAACTGGGCAAATGAATGCAAGAAAAAGTAACTAATAAGCAATTGGATGCAAAGTTGAATGCAATAACAATATTTATAAATGCAATTAGGATGATTTACAATGCACTTTTTAGTTTTTCAATGAGATACAATGATGCAAGGAAGCAAAAATGCAACCTATATTTACTTTCACTAATTGAAGATGCAATTCAAGAATGAATGCAACCTATATCTAGGACCTTAATGAACTCCAAATTAGAAAAATGAATGTCCAAAGTTTCGGGTTCACCAAAATGAACAATATGAAAATGAAGTGGTATGCTTTATGGCATAGGTCATAGAACACCACTATTTTCCTATTTTCACTCAAATATGTCCTAGGATCCCAAATTGGATTGACTATCAACCCAAAGGGTGAGCCGATTCTCAACAAGGAAGACCTAGGAGGGGGTTCTTTAAGCTTTGAGGGGTTCACCACCAAGCAAAAGCTTGGAAACTATAACTTAGTATTCAACTCATAAAACCTAGTAATGTAAGCCAAATAATGAGTGCAAACGATGAAATTAAGCAACAATAAGTTAGGGTATGTATACCTGGGAAGTTTGGAAATGTGATGAGGATTTTGGGCTGATGCAAGAAGTTGGGTACACAAAAAACTCAGTGGAAATGTTTTTGCTATTTTTCAGAATTTGTCACACTTGGACTAAAAATTTGAGGCACTTACACAATGAATCATAAAAAAAGTCAGTAATATAAAATTTATCATTTTGAATCTAGTTTCCAAATATGTAAATTATTCAAATACCCAGATTATAGAAATTAAATTTTGATAGGGATCTATAAAAACCACTTTTTAAAAATCCCTTTTTTTTTTTTTTTACCATACCAAGCATGTGTACAGACCACTTTTTGACCCAAATAAAAGTATTTTGCTAATTCATTTTGGGAAAAAAGAGCTAACAACATGAAGTTTGATGTGGAATTTTTTTTGTAATTTTTGGTTGAATATTTTTTTTTATTAAATTTTTATTGGCCTTGCTGCTTTTAAAAATCAACATGCACGGACAACATAATTGGACCTAAACTAACATTTTTTGACTCCTTTTTTTCATTGTGTAGAGAATTTTCTGAAGTTTGATGCCATATAATTTTTTTTACAAGAAACTTAACCAATAAAAAGTTATTAAAAAAACAAAAAAATCTTGATTATTCAAGTTTAAGGACTAGTTTTCTTAGAAATTAATTAAAAAATAGCAAACATAATCGAATCTTAATAAAAATTATATATTTAGAAAGTAGACATCGTGTTATTTAATGGGTTTTAATTTTATAGATTGATTAAAAAAAAAAGTCCATCAGCCATGTTGTCAAAGTTAGACATTCTTCTTCAATCTGCCTTAGTTTTTTGTTGTAGGTCAAAGGCTAAGGCTCGAATTTCCAAGCCTTTCCCAAGCCTAAAACCAAGGCTAGATGTGGTGTGGGAATTCAACTTTTAAATAATGTGTACGCGTTATTTAAATGAAACACGTATGCGTTTCATAACGCATACGTGTTATCTATTTACTTGTTGGGTAAAGGTAACACATATGCGTTATAAAATGCATACGCATTCCTAAAACATAACACATACACATTTTTAATATAGCTATTTTTCCCTAATTTAGAAAATATTGATAAAACTTGATTTTCCTGCAATATTCCTTTTCCGCAGTACGGTTCAAAAGTGTCATTTTTTGCATTTTTTATTGCAAATTTGTCTTGTGCATGGAATATTCTATTCAAATTCTTGGAAGAGACAAAGAGTAGGTTGAATTTTCTAAAGTGGAATCAAGTACAAAAACTTTTTACAAGAAGATTTGGAAAAAGAGAATTTTTGGATGTACACTCATGATGTTTTTGTACTTCAAAGTTTGTAGAAAAAATGATCTTCATAGTACATAGTTTAATTTGAATATTTGAAGGAGGTGGCAATTTGAAAATAGGTTTCTTGAATTATTGTTTTTGTCATCAAAGAGGGTTTGGTAACCATGGGTGATAAGCAAAGACAAAAAAAAAGATGTAGAAAGTTAATGACAATTGAAGAAATTCAAGCAAATAAAGATAAGGAGGCAAAAAGACAAAGGGAAAGGAGAGAAATGATTCATCAAATGAAAGATTTGGAAGAATCTAGTTCCAATAATGTTGAAGAGGAAGCCATGAATGATGAAATGAATGTAGATGATGTAAATGTGGAGATGGTGAATATGGAAGAAAATACAATTACAGAGACAAACCCAACTATGCCTTCAACTTCAACTTTGAATGATATGCAAACAACTTCGAGTATGTATTCAAATCTACCTCCCAATGATATGGAAAATGCACCTATTCAAACAATCTATCCAGGTATGTGTTCAAACCCAAGTTTTGATAATATTGATATTGCTTGTTTAGATGAAGCTGGATACACCATTGATGAGATCAATAATATTAGGGTTGAAACAATGCAAAAACAAAAAAATGATGAAATTATATCTTATGAGAATGCAAATGAGAATGAAATCCCTAATATTAATGAAAATGAGAATGAAACCCCTTTTACATTTGAAAATGAAAATGAAACCCCTTGTGTGAATGAAAATGAAACTCCATCTATGGATGAAGGTGAAAATGTTCTTTTTTACAATTGAAACAGATGTGTTAGGTAACCTTCATTGTAAAGTTTCTTCGAGACAAATTAGAAATTATGGAAATAAAATATATAAAATGTTTTTTTATAGAAATAAATTAGGATTCCAATGTCAACTCATGGTGCAATTGATGAGAATGTTGAAAATGAGAAAAGTGATGAAAAAATTAGGTGTTTTTGTAAAACCAAAAAAGAAAGATGATTTAGTAGAGCAAGTCATATCTAGTGTTGCTAATGTTGTTGACATTATTGGTAAAAAAAAGTTGATCGGAAGATACGAATGCGGCTCATCATGAAATAACAACTGCTGTAGTTGATAAAGCAACTTCAAATACAAGAATGCTAAGTAAGATTAGTAAATGTATAAACTTAAATCCTAGAGCTTTGATAAGAGCTACTAAAAGAAGAGAGTATTGAAAAGGATCCTATTAATCAATGTTGGAGTTTTAGTGGTAGACTCCCAAGATTAGGCATGAAATTAACTAATGAAATTAAATCCTTAATCGGAAATTTTTGGCATGATAATACAAGAGTATCACCTAACATTAGAGATGTCTTAAAATTAAGGGTGGGTTCCAAAATTCGTGAACCTCATCCAAAGCATTTCTTAGATATGACTCAAACTGAATTATATAAGAAATTTTTAGATGCTTCAATCTTACCATTGAATATTAACATAAGTCAAAGATCATTCAAAAAGTGTAAACCTTGGTATGTTAGAATTAATAAGCAACGAATCTCTTGTTGTTGTAAGACTCATGTACAATTTCATTATTGTTATGATATATTTTGATATATACGATGCACTTTGCATGCTAACCAAATTATGCAAGACATTTGTGGTATTAATATGCCACCTGAAAGAATCAAAGATTTTATAGCAGGTTTGTTTTGTGATCCCTCTTTAAATGGAAACTCATTTTTTTTAAAAGCATGCATTTCTGGAGAATGTGATAGATGTGGTAACTTTTCATTATTAGGAGAATGTATGCATGAAATTAGTTTAGATGAATTTGGAAAACAATTAGTGGATGTAAAAAAGTTTAAAAATGTTGAGTATTCTTTAAAAGATGGAAAAACTGGAAAACGTGTTGAGCTAATTATGGAAAAAGTAAGTGTGCATGCTTTTATTACTGAATTTAAAGATAAGTTTGTACCTAAATATGTTCAACACTCTCAGAATGCTTATTGGCTTGATAATCAATTTCATTTATGTAAAAATACATTCCCAATTGGAACTATATTGTTAGTTGTTGATTTTGCTGAAAATTATACTCTTGCTCCACAAGAAGAAATTCAATCACAGTATTATAATTCAATGCAAGTAGCTATATTTGCTCACATTGTTTATAAACATGCTGAAGATAGTACAGAAGATAATATAATTTTTTTGAGAGAGTACCATTTTTATGTAAGTGATAATCGATTACATTCATATGAGTTTGTACAATATTGTTTTGATATATTTTATAAAAATTTAAAAGAGAGAGGAATTCAAATGCTAGAACATCTCATATGGTCAGATAATTGCACGGTTCAATTAAAAAATGCTAGAATGTTTTATTGGTTATGTAGAGTTCATAAGGAAAATAATATCTAGCACATATGGAGTTTTTTTGAAGCTGGTCATGGTAAGGGAGAACACGATGGAGTAGGTGCATGTGTGAAAAGAGCTCTTGCTAAAGAGCAACTAAAATTTGAGGATGTTGCAAAATTTAGAGATGCACGTGTAATTTTAGATTGGTGCAATACCAAATTATCTACAAGAACAAGTGAGAGCTCAATAATTCGACACTTCTTTTCGTTAATTGAATAAAATGATATTTTCTCTTGACAAGATTGTGAAACAATTAGTGGATCTACAAAATGGCATTCATTTAAGAGTTCGAATGCAAACACATGGACAATATGGACAAGGGAGTTGGCATGCTTTTGCCAATTTTGTATTGCAGGTGATTGGAAGGCATGTGAAAATATAGAATGGGTCGAACAATGGCAACACAGAGCTTTAATGCCTACACCGACACATGTTCAACATGGAACGACAATTAAAGATAATCAAGTGTTTGCATTAGATGACTATGATCATGTTTCAGATCTTGTACAATAAGGTACATTATTTATTGAGTTGAATTTTGTATGTATGCATGTTTATATGTGAATTAAATATAAGTCACTCTTTATTGAATTTTGTATTCATTTTTGCAGGACATGTGTATGCTGTTGTTGCACCTGAGGGGAATGAAGAGGAGACGAAGTACTGGTTGGCTAGATGTGTTGAGAGAAAACATAAGTTGGTACATACTAGAGTGGATGATGACAACTTTGAGTATCCAACTGGTTTAGTGGTTGTTGTTGGCACCTGGCTTCAAAAATATTTGATGAGAAAGAATGGCTTGCCTGCATTTGAAGATTATGAAAGACACAAGAAGATTATACATTATTCACATTTGATTTTGGAAACCAATATAAAACTAGTTAGATATCAAGGGAGGCTTGCTAATAAAGTTTTATGGACACTTTCAATGGATGATCATGAGACAATCATAGATGCATTACAAAAAAGAGAGGATGCAGATGGTACAACAGAGTAAATAAATATTGGTAAGTATATCTAGTTGTATATATATTTAATTGATATATATTTGTCTTTAATCATTTCCTAATTAAAGTTTTATATCATTTTTTGTTTTAGGTCTCCAAAAATTAGATGCTTTACAAAAGAGAGAGGAGATGCACATATATTACAATGGAATTCGAATCTAGAGACATGTAACTATATATAGTTCTAGATACATTTAATTGATAGTATAAATATAAAACTAAATTTAATTCAATTTTATTTTATAAAAAGTTTATAATTGATTTCATATCCCCTTAATCCATTCTCTTAAAACCCCTTAAAGCATCCTCTTATGTACCATTAATCCATCCTCGTGCATCCCCTTAAGTCATTCTATCAACTCCCCTTAATCCATCCTCTTAGGACCCCTTAATCCATATCCTCATATATCTACCCTTAATCTGTCCACTTGCATCCACTTAAGTCACTCTCTCAACACCCCTTAATTCATCCTCTTAGGACCCCTCAATCAATATCCTCGTATATCTACCCTTAATTCATCCACTTGCATCCCCTTAAGTCACTCTCTCAACACCCCTTGGGGTTTAAATTCATTCTCTCAACTCCCCTTAATGCACCCTCTTGCATCCCTTCAAGTCATTCTATCAACTCCCCTTAATCCACCCTCATGCATCCCCTTAAGCCATCCTCTTAAAGGACCCTTAAGTCATATCCTCTTACATCCCCTTAATCCACAATCTTGCATCCCTTAAGTCACTCTCATAATTCCCCTTAAGCCATCCTCTTAGGGCCTGTTAAGCCATATCGTAAGGTTCATGACATGCATCCCCTTAATCCACCCTCTTGCATCCCCTTAATCCACCATTTTACATCCCTTCAAGTCATTCTATCAACTCCCCTTAATCCACCCTCTTACATCCCTTCAAGTCATTCTATCAACTCCCCTTAATCCACCCTCTTGCATCCCCTTAATCCACTCTCTTACATCCCTTAAAGTCATTTTATCAACTCCCCTTAATCCACCCTCTTACATCCCCTTAAGCCATCCTCTTAGGACCCGTTAAGCCATATCCTAGGGTTCATGAGATGCATCCTCTTAAACCATCCTCTTAACTCCCCTTAAGGCATTCTCTTAAGACCCCCCTTAAGCTATATATCCTCTTAGGTCCCCTTAATCCATCCTATGACAAACATCATTTGAATTTGTATGGAATTTACTATATATTATTCTTTTCTCTCATGAATTTTTTACTTAAATGACTCATAAAAATTGTAGTTACTTACATTAATTATTTTTGCAGGTTCTCATCAAGTCGGTCTACAATGTGATTGTTGAACTGAAAAACTATTTTATCAAGAGACTATGTAAATATCAATTTTTGGTCTTCACCTAAAAGTTGATAAGCTTTAATTGTATCTACATGCACATATATGTTTCATCATCTTATATAGTTGTACATTAAACTTCTTGATGTACATTATATATGTTTGTTCGATGTCACTTTTTAAATATCTTATTCAAATTCTATAGATTATACATATTTAATGTGTCTTCTATTTACCACATTTTATATAATTATTCAATTGTATAGATTATACATTTTATACATACAAGGAGATAGTTTTTTGTTTATTGATTCAAATATTTTCTATCTAATTGGAAAATAGTTAAAATTACTTGCCCTTAATTTATTATGAATATGATCTAGAAACTATTTAAGGAATGTTTTAATTTGTCACCTAACCATGTGATAAATTATATATATGAAATTTGATTCTAGATAAGAATTTATATAGTGCATGTATTACTTCAAAATTAGATAAAATATAAATATAGATATGTATGAGTGCATATAATCATGAAAATGAACATAACACAATCTAATAATTGACTGCATATATAATCATCATATTAAAGTCAACTGATATAAATAAACACAAATATGATAATAACATGTTCAAAATAAAACTAGAGATAGATAGTCCATAAAAATTATGTCAAGTCCAACACATATATTGAAATAAAACTAGAGATCTATAGTCCATTAAAAGAGTACAAGTAACTTGAAATTAGATTTAAATTTATTTAGAAATTTTGATATAATTAAACAAATTTAAAATTGAAAATATAAAATTTTAGATAAAAATAAATTTAATTAAATATCTAGTAAATATAGTAAAAATGATTTCTAGTATGCATAAATTACCATATGATCATGTGAATCAACTGGCACATTTTCTTCAATGAGTAGCATAACTGTTAGTTGAGAAGATGCAAATGCCTGATCTACTATATCCTGCATATTCATATAAAGCAAACAATATGTGAAAACCTTAAATATATATATTTAAAAGGTCTATAAAAATTGTATATGATATTTAAAGTAAAGTTTACAACCTTGAATGATATGACCTCATGATCACACACCTGAGATTGCCCATGCATAAATGTCGATGATGTCTCAGGTGCGTGGTCCGCCATGGGTATCTCAACAAATCCCTGCATATAGATGTACAACAGTTCGTATAGATCATTCACACATGTGTATGTAAATGAAAAAAATAAATTAGATCTATGATGTGTATTTAAGTTAAACTTAACAAACTTTTGAAAGCACACACCTGAGCTGATGATGTCTCAGGAGCACTCACCATTGTAACTTGTGGTTGGTCAGTACTAGGTATCGTATGACCTCCCCGCATCTAGATATAATATATCAATTCACACATGTGTAAAAATTCAAATTAAATTAGATATATATCCACACAAATTATATAATATATATTGGTTCAAGTACCTGTCCAAAAGGTGAGCCCAGATCTACAACACTCGACATATACACACGATGATCATATTTAGTTTCAAGCATCACGTGATCATGCGTCTACACCAAACACTTATTGAATTAATATTATATTATATATATAATTTGATGTTATTATTTAAACAATTTTTTTACATTTCAAACTTGAATTAAATTTAAGTTCAAAAGATGAACATACCTGTGTAGGACGATCCTCAAAATATAGTAAATTCAGGCATGACCCCATCCTAGATGCATGTGCATCACCTGAAGTGGATGTATGAGTATCCCTATAGCCCGAGCCTCCATGCTCTCTATTGGCCACTTCAGTGGCCGCGTGTGTAGTCTGCTAAGTGAGATGTCCTGAAAGTGAACTCAATGCTCCTAATGTTGATAACATGGTCTATTGTTGAAATGTAGTGGGAACACTAGGAGGAGGAGAAACAATATGAGCAATTGGAGCACATCGCTGAGTATTGACACGTGCTCCTAGTCTATGTTGGGGCATGCCACACCCAACTCCTTGAAATGACCTCATATTAAAATAGTTGGGTTTTTTACCCAACTCAAACTCAACCCATAACTTTCTCAAAAAGTATAAGGGCACCTCACTGTTGCCATGTGGTGGATTATCAAACACCATCCACCATCTCTCCCAAAAATACACAGCTATCTGCAGGTGCCTACACCATAAAATTGAAATTCATTTTTTCATGGCTGGAATTGGTTGGTTTGTTTGGGGGTTAATAAAATATTGGCACATGGCTTGTTTGGTAATTTTTAGGTTATTGATTTCTTTATATGACAATCCATTCGCATAGAATTGTCTCCTCTCTTCTCTCCATTGATTGAACCTATCTAAGTCCACATCAATAGATCAAACAAAATCGACAATAGTTTGCATTGTAGATGCAAACTATGCGAGATGTGGAGGGACTCTAGGCTCATTTTTTAGGAGATCTATATTTCCTTGAATGACAATGAGGTTTGCTCGAATATTCTCTCTTAATTGATTTGGGTCAACTAAAAGAGGGGGTGGGGGGTTAGGCGGTGGAGAATGTGGAGGTGTGCTAGGGTTTTGTTCATGTGGTGGATTGGGATGTACGAGATCTATAGGAATTTCTTGATCGGGCATCAAATTCTCTAAATTAAACATTGGATCCATGTGAGCAATGATATGGCAATTGCATGTTAAATAATTAAAAAATATATATGAACAAACTAATTAAATAATGCACACAATTTGAAAGTTATTTAAAAATCACATTGAACATGCACAAATTCAAAATATATTTCATTTGAAGACCATTTGATTTATAACATTAAAAAATCCATAACATTAAAAACTCATAGCATGTACAGGCATTAAATTGAGTCCAGTGTGGGGTTGTTAATATGAAGGGTAGAAATGAAATTATGGGGTTTTATTAAAATTTATTTAATCTCATTCATTATTTTCAAATAATAATAAAGATAAGAATGAAAAATTAATAGAAGACATTGAAAGGGACACATAGATATATATGCTAGTGAACTAATTGCAATGTACAAAATATAAAAAAAGATGAGTCAAGCTCTATTCACCAAATTTTGAGAACTTCTTTGATCCCCAAGTTAAGAAATGTCATATTAGGACCCCTTAAGACATCAATTTACAATTTAGGGTGATAGGATGGCTTAAGGGGATCTATGTGTAGTAAGGTCCTAGGACAAAATGGTCCATGGCTTAAGGGAATAAAATTTGGTGGAGTTGCCTAAGGCAACCAAATTTCATTTTAAGGTCCTACAACAAAATGAATAGATGTATTAACCAAGTATGACATAGAATTTAATTAAATTTGAGGACATAAATTGATTTATCTAAATTTTCAAATTTCATGATAAGAGACACAAGTTCTCTATAGTGGGACAAAGTAGTTAAGAAGAAATTATAAGTTTAACACTAACATTAAAATTTATAATCTCATTCATTGTTTTCAAAGAATACTAAAGCTAAGAATGAAAATTAATATAATACATTCAAAGGGATACATATATATATGCTAGTGACCTAATTGCAATGTACAAAGTAAACAAAGATGAGCTTGAGCTCTATTCACCAAATTTTGAGAACTTCTTTGATCCCCTTAAGAAATGTCATATTAGCACCCCTTAAGACATTGATTTATGATTTAGGGTGATAGGATGGCTTAAGGGGATCTATGTCTAGTAAGGTCCTAGGAAAAAATATTCCATGGCTCAAGGGAATAAAATTTGGTGGAGTTGCCTAAGGAAACCAAATTTCATTTTAAGGTCCTACAAGAAAATGAATGCTTTTAGGGTTTAGGGTTTTGATTTAGAGATTTGATGACATGAATTTAACATATAGAAGATACATAAATCAATTTTTACAAGTAAATGAGAAACCCTACCACCTAAACTTAGTGCTTTGAATAAAATATGTGACATTCTAGGAATAGCTTCAATATATCAACAATTAGGAATTTTAGATTTCAATTATAACTAAGTTGTTGAGTTACGATGGATTTTGAACCTATTTGGACCTCTAACCACTCTTGGATGATTTAAAAAGGAAGAGGGGATCTAAAGTGATTTAGAACCAATTTTTTTTCTAATCATATATTTTTTCAAACTTTTCTATGGCATAGACTCTTCATATTTATATAAATTCTAGACACATGGGTTTTCAAAAAAGAACCTAACTGCCACTAAGTGAGGAATCAATTGATCAATTCAATAAATAAATAATCTTAGAAAATAAACCTTTGGTTATAGAATTCACTTGCATTTATGAATCATCTATCAAGTTTCTCAAAAAAGTAATTTGAATTTTCCATTGAAATGTTCATGCTACAAGTTAGCTTTGATACACTAGTTTAGAGAAAGTACAACATTTAGTTTTCCTAATCTAGAACAATGCCACTACACATGAGAGTTAAAATAGGAATTAGATTACACACAACCTATAGATCTTATGAATAACATCCTATAAATTAAGGCTTAAATATGATCATAATGCATCCTTACATAATTCAAAAAGGATCTCATCCAAATAAGATTTGGGTAGAAATCATTCATGCTTCGCATTTTAATATTTATTTGATTTAATAAAATTTATGCGTCTAGCTCTATCCATATTGCATAGAGTCTAGATTAACAAGTATGACTTTCTTTTCTATGTTTTTTTAAGAGAATACATCATACACTATATAAGCTAATATAACATTGATATAGAGTGATTACATGCTCATATCAACTAGCATCATGATATATACACTTATTAAATGAAGCACATAGTTTCTCATGAGGTACATTATTTTACTTCATTGGTACACTTTCTCAAGTTAAATTATACAATCATGAAGTTTTCTGAGATAAAATTAGTTATCAAATTTATATTATGTGAACATATTAAATAATTAAATCAATTTGTTGGTTAATATATAGATCTATGCATCATTGTTTGTACCTCCTTTATTAGTCAATTTTATTAATTTCATTGGTAGTTGTGTGGATCACCAACGACATACCAAAGTGTACCTAGAACCTATGGACTATAAATTGTGATCCCTAATTTAGGGTTTTAGGTTTACGTTTTAGGGTAAATAGCCTATTTTAGGTTTACGTTTTATGGTAAATAGGGTTTTAGGTTTACGTTTTAGGGTTTAGGACCAAGGATTAACCTATGTAAATTAGTTTTTAGGGACCTATTTAAATTTTGTAACCTAGGGATTTGATTTCTAAGTGAAATGTGTCCAATTTAGGTTTAGTTTTTATGGTTTTCAATTTACAATTTAACGTTCTTTGTTTCATTGACATTTTTGGTTTCCCAAATTCAATTAAAAACTATAAAACATTGAACGAAAACACACTAAACAAACAAAAATTGAATACTAATTAGAAAACAAAAAAACAAGATACAAAGCAAAAAATGATAGAATTCAACCAACCTGGAGGTCGCTGAGGTTGGTTGTGTCGATGGGAGGAGGTGGCAGTCAAAATTTTCTTCAATCACGGCCTTTGAAATGCGTACGCAATCTCCTCTCTTCTTCTCTGACATGGATAAAAATGGTGAGGAAAAATGAAATATAGTCGCTTATTTAAAAAAATAAATATCTTCGTGAAACACGTATGTGTTTCATAACGCGTATGCATTTGCGGTTCACGTACCCGAAGCTGAACGCGTATGCGTTCGGATTTAGGCTTGGGTACCTGATACGTAACACGTACACATTTTTTTGAAAACGCGTACATGTTTCCTACGAAACTTTTTGTTTTGCCCAAAATTTCCCCTCTTCGTGTACCCAACTTCTTGCTTTTACCCTTTTGGAAATGCAAAAAATGTTGTCAAAATATGCTAGGGAGGACTAAGACAGCCTTACTGTTGTCTTAGTCCCGTTGCTATTTTTCAGGGCAGATACAAAATCTTCAGGTGCCGAAATAGGATCTGAAAGAATATTTGAAAAATACCTTTGGGAGAACTAAGACGCCCTAGGTGGCGACTTAGTCCCGTCTGGAATGTCTGAAATCTTTGAATGTGATCTTGGCACTTAATGTCTGCACTTACTTCTTCTCAAATCTTAGGTCTTGAAACTTCCAAATCCGACCTATAGGTGAGTTTCCGTGAAGATGGCAATTTTGCAATGCAACTTTGCAACTTTGCACTTCAAATGATCTTCAAGTCTTCAACCTAAATATGTAAACATAAACATGCAAGAGAGGAAAAAATTGTTGATTTTTAGTGAATGGGGGTTTTCCTTGGTCAAATCCCTTATTGATAATTAAACCTTAGAATGAAATAAAATAATGAAGGGAAGTGATGAATGAACAAAATTCTATGTTGCAACTCACCAAACCCTTGTTATGAAATCTATGAACTTGTGTGAAATGGCTACCTTGAATGTAGATATTGAAATGCTTGAATGCTTGATAGATCTTGACTTGAAATGTTTGCTCGAATCAAAACCCTACATCACAAATGTTAGCTCATAAACACACATGATGCAAGAATATCCTTGATATGATTCTTGAATCTTGATGATGGCTCCAAATTCTTGATGAACAACACTTGAATGCTCTCTTGATCACAAAATTGCATGAATACTTGAGTGATAGGATGTTAGGATAAAAATGAATGAAAGGAACCTTGTATTTATGCTTATCTATGCTTAATATCCCAAAATTACACCATAGCAAGTTGACATATGAAATCATTAATTAAAGGAGGCTAAATCCCGCCAATATTTGAAATTAAATCCTAAAAATAACCTAAGGGGGACTAAGATGCCCTATGTGGCGTCTTAGTCCCAAGGCATGAAACTCGAGGCACAAACTCCAAAAAGGGGCCCATTTAAGGTTCCTTTGAAATCAGGGTCCCAAGACCTTTGGAGGACAAAGAGGCACTAGGTAGCATCTTAGTCTCAGTCCAAAAATCAGGGACACACAACCATAATCATTAAATTATCATTTATCCTTTGATGTTTGTTGGGATTAGTCATAAAAAGATACAATTCATTAGGCTTGTGGATGCAAAATAGGACCAATTAAGACACAAATAAGGATAAATAAAGCAAGGCGGGCCCAAACAAGTGTGAAAATGTAACAGGATACATTTTCCTACACTACACTTCCCAACTTGGTAAACCCCACGCACACCTTATATCTATTACCAAATGTTAGGAAGTCCATCTACCAAATTTTCTCAGTCCAACTAAGAGAGGTAGGAAAAATTGAGGTATCTATACCACTGATGCCAAAGAGTAGTAATGACTGATGTACTCTTGGCTACCAAAGCATGTTCCTTGATTTTCCATTTTTAGTGAATCTATATAGTCCATGATCTTCTATACCAAACACAATAGTCTTCTTGGTATCCTTGTTAATGATATAAAATTTGTGTTTGTTGAAATGACATCTAAATTAGGACAATGCTGCATAATCTAACTTACATAAAGTACATTGAGCTCCATTCCAAGTATGTAGCACATATTGAGAAAAAGTAATTTTTTTCCCTTCAAAGGTTAGTTGCACAATCTCTTTGCCTTCAACCGTACTTCTCACCACCACCAAAGATCATTAAATTAGTGCGCACAGTGTACTCTGTGAACTAGTCTAGCTTGTTGGTGAAGTGACGTGATGCATCTGTATTAATGTACCATGCAGATGAATTTGACTAATCTACTAGTCTTCAGGCCATGAATGCATAAAAAGCTAATGCTTTCTCTTTTGCATGCTTTGTGCGATGATCCTTTTGTTGATTCTACTAAGGCCCTCCCTAGTTGGATTTATATTCAACCAACATTTTTTTGTAGTGTTTCTTCAAATGACCTAACTCACCATGATAATGACGTGATTTTTTAAAAATTATTTGTTGCATTCTTGTTGTGACCTTTTCCGTTCTTGTGTGACCATTTTCTCGTGCCTCTGTCTTTGGTTGCAAATTCCTATTCCACACTCGTTTCATTACTACTACTAATTTGTTTCTTCCATCTTCCCTGTTGTAAGAACTTATTGCATATATCTTCAAACTTCATGTCAAAATCTATAGCAATGATATTGAGTGGACCTTAATGAAATTATCATAAGCACATGGTAATATTTTTAGTGTAATTACCACCATGTCCTCTTCTTTTATCTTTCAACCAATTACTGACCATTGATCCTTGATGTCCTTGATCTTGAGTAATTTCTCTTGCAAAGATATTTTCTCATCCATAGTGATATATAAAAAAATATTCTTAAAAAAGAAGGCCCCACCTTTATTTGAATTTTCATGTAGGTCATATAGATGCTTCCAAATGTCAGCTAAAGTTGTCCCTATTTGGACTTCAGGAAGCATGACATTTATCACTGATAATTCGATTAAAATAAATTATGTTCATCAAACTTGTCTTAGTATTTACCTACAACCATTGGTTGGGTGGTGGTACCAAGGATGATCTTTTCAAGGCATTTGTACTCAAAGATTGTTAGGATTCACCACTTCTAGGTGTTGTAATTTGTGCCAGTGAAGCACTAACTACCTTCCAACATGATGTTGGGTAATGAAGCCATCCCTCCTAGAATACAAAATCATGGAAAATGAAGTAACTCATTGCTTTTGAAAGAATACATCTAAAATATTTTAGAATTTAAAAAAAAACTCGAGTAGCAATCAACACCCTTAATTTTATAAAAAAATTATCAAAAATTTGTAGTTGAATTTTGGAAATTGCAGATGAGATCCTAGGTGGTGCCAAAATGATTCTCAAAGCCACGATTTTTTTTCAAAAATCATTAAAACAAATGACAAAAAATTGCATAAAAACCTAGGTATTCATGTTCTTGTGAAAAAACATAAAAAATGACTTAAACACGTCAAATAGGTTATGAAATCGCCAAAAAAAAGGTGCAAAAAATACCCTAGCCATCAAATTTTTTAGCAACTTGTCACCCTAGCAAAGAAACTTTATCATGCAACCTTCAAAAGAAAAAATGGTGGCATGTTTCTCAGAGAATGGGCCACATAATTTTTAGGAAATAGATCACAATTTTGAATAGAGAAAGAACATGTGATTTAAAAAAAATATGGGCTACACAATTTCAACAAAAATGGTACAATTCACAAATGAAAAGAGGCATGCGATTTTTGCATGCTAAAAAAAGTGCAATTTTTGTAGGTTGAAAATTCCATGATTTTCTCCAAAAAATATCGTGATTTTTTAGATGAAAAATCCCATACAAAACCTTGCACCAAAATGGAATGATTTCTAATAGAAAAAAGTCACAAAATCTCCCTTAAAAAAATGAGATTTTTTCCCTAGAAATTGTACAAATTTGTACGATACCTTTTGGTACTTTTTGTGCTTCGAATTGAACATTCCTCAAACCATTAGACAATGATCCCTAGGCCTTCACGGGTTCTTTTTTTGATGAATAGGCATATATCTATATTAATAATAAAAATATGAATACATATTCACAAAAAAAGGTGGGTGGTAAAAAGGTACACCCTGAGAGTCAAATGGGCAGAGCCCAGAAGTTTAGAGTCACTTGGGCCTAGCCCAAAAAACAAGAAACATTACAAACATGTAAAAATAAAAGGCCATTAGGCTGCCATAGTAGTACGAGTAGAGGGCAGAGGGTCGCTATCATCTGGTTTCTTCCCCCATACATCAACGGGGTTTAGAGTGACATCAAGAGGACCCTAGTCGTCATCATCTTTTTCTTTTTCTTTATCCTCGCACCTAGGTGAGATTGATAAGTCCAAACATGGGAGCCATTTCGTAGTATTTGACCAACCAAAACCACCACCAGGAGCATTATTAGAGGGCCACCCAAAAGTGCCATTGCTGACCCCTGCCACCCCTCCAAAGGGCCACCCCAGGTCAACTCGTGGAGGACACTAGTAGAATTTGGCAAATAAATGACTAGGTGACTAAAAATTTTAGTCACAACAACTAAAAATGACTAAATTCTACTCATTTTTTGCAACTCAACTATAAATGAGTAAATAAATGACTAATTTGGTCGTTGACTAAAAAAAATTTAGTCACATAAATAAAAATGACTAAATAGTTAGTCATCAAATCCAAATTAGACAAATTTTTTAAAAAACAATTTGGCCAATTATTGACATGATGTATTGGCGTGATTATTCACGTTCATTGCATATTCATTCATCTAGCTTGACCTCACTTCATTGGTTCATTGCAAACCTCACTTGACCTCACTTCATTCATTCATTATAGACCTGACTTCATTCGTTAGCCTAGCATGAGGCATTTTGATCAGTTATTAGTAGCTACTTGCATGGGCGATAAAGATTTGGAAAGGACCTGGAGACTTCTGAAAAGGCAGGCAAGGAATTCAAAGTTTGCTGCAACGAATTTGAATTTTCTGAGGCCCTCTATAGAAAAATTGGATTTGGGGTCGCCCTTTGCAGTAAATTCAGAGGTAATTTGAAACCCTCATTAGATTAAACACAAATTCGAAATGCTCATTGCAATCTACTACTCTCAATAATTTTCTACTGCTCTTAATAATGTTCTTTTATAATCTTGCCACTGTTTTGCTTCATAATTTGTTTGAGCTAAATAGAATAAAATTTGGGTGTTAGTGCCAAAATAGAATTTCCTCAAATAACTTTGATACATTTTCACTGCAAGCACAAACTATCCTTGTGCAAAGTAAACATGTCCTAGATTTGCCCACACATCAAGCATCTGAACAAAGATGTTTCCTACAACAACTTCTTGTACCTGTGTAAAGATTTCCTTTGCAATATCAAATTGATCCCTTTTAGCTAGCACAATGGCTGCCCCATTTGCAATACACTTTACAATACACTTCTCTAGCCTTCTCAAGAAGTTATGCCTCCACTTTTGGATCCCTCCTCTCATTGCAAACAACTGCAAAATAATTCCAATTTCCAAGTGAAATGTCAACATGAGAATTCTTTGCATCTAATTCACTTTGTGTAGCTTTAATTGTTTCTTTTGCTTTAAGCTAGTCATCTGTTTTCAGTTCCATTTTTCCAATCATAGATAAAGCATTTGATGAGTTTTTATCCACCTTAAGTGCATCCCCAATCAATTTTAGGCTTAGTTGGATCTCATTCTGAGCCTGAGCCATTGCTGCAAGATGTAGATATGCATCCACATAATCAGGAAACTTTGTATAAAAGATTTTCTTTTTTAGTATCATGTAGTTGTTCAAACAACCTATCAAAATTAAATAGTATTGTGACTTTATCCCATGGTAACTCAAGTGAAACACCACCTTCTTCTAGTCAATGGAAGAATTTCATATCCTTAAAGAGCACAGGAAAAACTGTTGAATTGGCACTAGGGATTTTATTTATGAATTCAACCCAAATGCCATTTCCTAATGCCTCCATAAAATTTTGTTGAGCCAACTCTATTTCATCACGCTCAAAATGAAGAACCCCAATTGTTGTTTAACAATTAAATGGGTACTTCTTCTTTGCTCTTCTTCAAAAGACACTTTGGCATCTTAATAGAATCTAAGGCTATACTGGGGTCTAACGATATTAATAACTCACCCATCTTGATAAATGCATGGGCATCATGTGGATCTATGCAAGTTTCCTTTCTTAAAATTTCCAAATCCTTCTCTACCTGCCCTTGCTAAGCATATATATGGCCTAAAACTTTTAAACTCTCACAATTCTCAGGGTGGACCTCCAGAACCTTTTCAAAATTTGAGAGAGAACTCTTAAGATCTCCCAACTTCAATTGAACTTGTCCACAAAATCCTGTGGCCTCTGGATTTCCTTGATTGATGCCGTGTAGTAGTAGCCAGTGGTGTCATAATCACCTTTACTATGATAAGATTGTGCAAGATTATAATATGAATGCGATTTCATGAGAGGGTGGTTAGTTGAAACAAGATCTATCTCAATCAATAGTTCCACAAGAAAATGCTGCCTTATAGTGAAGAAAAAATGGTTTGCTAAATGATTCAACACCATTGCATAATATGAGTATAATTAAAAGGCTCTATGTATCTTTTCCATTCCTTCATGGACACTACCTTTTTTCACTAACTGTGAGAATCCTACAAGTAAAAAATGCACAAGACCGACCACATAAATTTATGTAGAGGCAAAACATAATTTCCTAATGCCTCCATAAATGTTTTTTGAGCCAACTCTAGTTCATCATGCTCAAAATGAAGAACCCCAATGTTGTTTAACAATTGAATGGGTACTTCTTCTCTGCTCTTCTTCAGAAGAGACTTTGGCATCTTAAGAGAATCTAAGGCTGCACTAGGGTTTGAAAATATTAATAACTCACCCATTTTGATAAATGCATGGGCATCATGTGGATCTATGCGAGTTGCCTTTCTTAAAATTTCCAAAGCCTTCTCTGCCTACCCTTGTTGAGCATATATATGGCCTACAACTTTTAATCTCTCACAATTCTTAGGGTGGACCTTTGCAACCTTTTCAAAATTTGAGAGAGAACTCTTAAGATCTCGCAGCTTCAATTGAACTTGTCCACAAAATCTTGTGGCCTCTGGATTTCCTTGAATGATGCCATGTAGTAGTGGCCAGTGGCATCATAATCACCTTTACTATGATAAGATCATGCAAGATTATAATATGAATGAGATTTCATGAGAGGGTGGTTAGTGGAAACATGAGCTGTCTCAGTCAATTGTTCCACAAGAAAATGCTGCCCTGCAGTGAAGAAAAAATGGTTTTCTAAATGATTCAATGCCATTGCATAGTATGGGTATAATTCAAAGGGTCTACGCATCTTTTCCATTCCTTCATGAACACTACCTTTTTCACTAACTGTGAAAATACTACAAGTAAAAAATGCACAAGACTAACCACAAAAAATTATGTAGAGGCAGAACATCATTCCCTAATGCCTCCATAAAAGTTTGTTGATCCAACTCTAGTTCATCATGCTCAGAATGAAGAACCCGAATGTTGTTTAACAATTGAATTGGTACTTCTTCTCTACTCTTCTTTAGAAGATACTTTTGCATCTTAAGAGAATCTAAGGCTGCACTGGGGTCTGACGATATTAATAACTCACCCATCTTGATAAATGCATGGGCATCATGTGGATCTATATGAGTTGCCTTTCTTAAAATTTCCAAAGCCTTCTCTACCTTCCCTTGCTGAGAATATATATGGCCTACAACTTTTAAGCTCTCACAATTCTCAGGGTGGACCTCTAGAACCTTTTCAAAATTTGAGAGAGAACTCTTAAGATCTCCCAACTTCAATTGAACCTATCCACAAAATCCTGTGGCCTTTGGCTCTCCTTGACTAATGCCATGTAGTAGTGGCCAGTTGTGTCATAATCACATTTACTATGATAATATCGTGCAAGATTATAATATGAATGAGATTTCATGAGAGGGTGGTTAGTTGAAACAAGAGCTATCTCAGTCAACAGTTCCACAAGAAAATGCTGCCCTATGAAGAAAAAATGGTTTGCTAAATGAGTCAATGTCATTGCACAATATGGGTATAATTCAAAGGCTCTACACATCTTTTCCATTCCTTCATGAACACTACCTTTTTCACTAACTGTGAGAATCCTACAATTAAAAAGTGCACAAAACTGACCACATAAATTTTTCCCCATTTCAAATAGCAAAATTGCCAAAAAAATGCGTTTAAAACCTGCAAAACAAATGCAAATAAAATCATGCTAATTTTTGCGCCAAAAAAAACCATGAGACCATAGCTTGTTGCTTACTATTATGCTTTGATAGATTTTTTCCAAGCATCCATAACTTTTTTGAAATCACTTGTTTTAGGCTTTTATCCATAGCAACAAGGCAATGAATTGTTTGATAAAACGCTTTGGTAGACATGTATGAAAAATGTGGTAGCATAGACAAGGAAATGAATTTTGGAAAAAATACCTCAAAGAAATGTGGTCTCATGTTGATGGAATTCCATGACAAGTGAATTGTTATGGATTGTCATGGAATTCCATCACCATGAGACCACATTTCTTTGAGGCATTTTTTCAACCAGTTCACTACCTTTTCTATGCTATTGCTTACTATTATGCTTTGATATATTTTTTCCAAGAATCCATAGCTTGCTCAAAAGCACTTGTTTTAGGATTTTAGCCATAGCAACACGGTAGTGAACTGTTTGATAAAATGCTTTGGTAGACAATATGTATGAAAAATGTGTAGAATAGACAAGGCAGTGAAATTTTTGAAAAAATGCCTCAAAGAAATGTGGTCTCATGGAATGCCATGACAAAAAAATGCAATTGGAAACTGCTCCTAGTTATTATTTATGCAATGTGAAGTAATTACATTACTGATTAGGTTGACTTTGTAAAAACTATGTTGTAATTGAAATTTTGTCATCTATCAACATCTAGTTATTAGTTATGTAGTGTGAAGTAATGTTTTGATTTTGAAAGATGTGCAATGCAATGTAATCAACAATTTAAATATAAACTACAAAAATATATTTTTTACAATTCATTAGTTAAACTCTCCATTTTATTTGCTCTCTATAACTCTATTGCTATGGAAATTCCTTTCAATTAAAAAAATAGTTTTTGTCTCTTAGTCTATAATTTTTTGTTGCTATGTGTAGAAAATTATAGATGGATCAACATTGAAGGTTGACTAGGGATCAATACCATGCATTTGATGAGAGAATATCCAATGAGAGGGACATGGACAAATATCCATGTCCATGTAATTATTATCTTGGTAGAAAGGTGAAAAAAAGAAGTCAAATTTATCGACATATGATAAGATATGGGCATAGTGGTATAAACCCTTGGAAATGTAATTATTATGAAGATATGATAGAATGGTAGAGTGTGAGAGATGAAGAGGCAACAAACATATATGAAGTGGCATCAAACATAGATGAAGTGGCACCAAACATAGACGAAGATGCAACAATGTTAGAAGAAGGGTTTGAAGTTGATAGAATGTTGAATGAGGGTCTAAATGATGATTGGGCCAAGTTGATGGAAGATGATTCAAAGCATGTGTATGATAATTGTAGGTTAAGTCATTTGACAATAATCCTTCAAATTCCTGACTTGCAAGTGGTGTTTGGTTGGAAAAATGAGAGTGTAGATTAGTTATTGGCATTATTAAGTTCGTAGTTACCACTTGACTCCACATTGCCAACAAAACAAAGTCAATGTAGAAAGGAAATCACTAAGATAGGCTTAGGGTATGAAAACATCCACACATGTGTGAATGGTTGTGTATTATTTCACAAGAATCTTTCAAGTGAGAGTGAATGTATAAAATGTCATGAAGCAAGGTATAGAGAAGGGTTGAAATCAATTGTGGTTCCTAGAAAGGTTCTTCGCCACTTTTTGGTAATCCCATGATTACTCCGAATGTATAGTTGCAAAGACATTGCTGAACTTATGCAATGGCATGCCCAAAATAAGAGCATTTATGGAAAACAACATGTGCTTGATTCTAATACGTGGATGGAATTTGATAATAGATGGGTTGTTTTTCTCAAGATCCTTGTAATATAAGGTTGTGTTTGGATCTAGATGGGGTGAACCCATTCTTAGATCAAAGTACTAAATGGTCAACTTGGCCAATGTTTTTAATAAATTATAACTTGCCTCCATGGTTAGAAACTAAACCATTCTTCTTAATGCTATCATTGATTATACCAAGAAAGAAAAGTGTGACTTTAGATACAATTGATGCTTATTTAGAGCCATTATATGATGAACTAATGGAATTGTGGAAAGGAATTGAAGCAATTCAATCTTTAAGGGATGGTCATTCAATCAAATTCACTTTAAGAGCTTCCTTATTGTTTATGATTCTTGATCTTCCTGCATATGACACAATGTCTGGTCTCAGTGTTCATGGATACCATGGATGTCCTGCTTGCAACTTTAAGGATTTTGTGAGGTACTCAAGAAGTTTGCGTAAGTGTATTTATTGTGGACATTGTGCTTACCTTAAATGGATCATCCACATCGTCAACAAAAAACACGGTTCAATGGTCAAGAAGAGAATCATGAAGCACCATTGCTAATAACAGTGATTACATTATTGAGAATGAATAACAAAGAATTTCCATTTATTGAAAATGATGGATTACGGTAGTAGATATGATTAATGTATTGAAAGTAGTGTAAAAGGTTGTGCATAAAGGTTGTGAATATTCTATAAGTTTCCATACTTTAAGGATATAGACATTAGGCATACTGTTGACTTTATGCATAATGAGAAAAATATAGCCTATGCTATTATAGAAACTCTTTTTGGTGTTTTTGATACTATTTCATCACATGAATACTTTTGACAATAAAGATTCTCAAATCTTTGGGTTGAAAAATATGATGATGAAAAATATAGAAAACCTAGTGCTCCTTATGTCTGGACAAAGGAACAACATGCACAATTCTTACAATTTATGTCTTAGACTCGCTTTCCCACTAGATATGTAAGTAGTAGTATTAGAAGCCAAATTGACATTAATGGCTTAAGAGGCCTCAAGACCCATGACTATCATGTCATAATGGAGAATATTTTACCTATTGTGGTAAATATATTAAGCTTGGAAAAGGCCAAGATTGGTTGGCTGGGCCCCAGCTTAATATTGCTTCAGGGTCACAAGTTCTAGTCTCCCCATCCCGCGCCTAATGCTAAAAAGTTTTACTTCAGCGATTGCGCTATAGGGTCGCGGCTACCCAAGCCTAAAAAAAAAAAAAGATTGGAAGTTATAAGGTTGGGCCTAATATTAAAGAGAATGAGTTTACATGTATTAGATCCTTCGAACTTTGATAGTTTGAGGGAGGAGGTTGTTGAAGTCCTTTGTCTATTGGAACGAGAATTTCCACCAACAATATTTAACATTTCTATGCATCTTTTGATACATCTACAATATAAACTAAGGCATTGTGGCCTAGTAAGAACAAGATGGATGTATCCTATAGAATGATATATGAAGGTTTTGAAAAAAAATGTTCCTAATAGGGAAAAACTGAAAGGTAGCATGTTTGAGGGATATTCAATGCAAGAGGCCATGGGATTTTACACAGAATATATGAAGGATTTTAAAAATTTCAATCGATGTGTATGGGACGATGACAAAGAAGAGATAGTTGTAGGTGAATTATTAGAAGGAAATGGATGTCGCTTCAAGTTATCACATCAAGAAAGAAGAGTGATACATGCCTATATTCTTGAAAACACATCTTCGTTCGATAAGTGGCAATAGGTAAAAAAAAAATTACACAATAATTTATTTACTCAATTGCATTTACACATTTATGTAATCAATCTTAGTATTTGTACGTTAATATTATATGTAGAAAATATGAAGAAGACAATCAAGCTTGGATGTAACATTGACCTTAAAGGTGTAGACGTCATGCTGATTTGATTGGAGGTGATTCTTTCCCAAAATTTGAAGAATGGATTGCTAATGCAGTCAGTGATGCAAAAGAAGAAGGTCAAGATATAAAAATAGAGGAAAGTGAGCTTTCAAAATCTCCACATTTATGGGCTACGCGTTTAAGTGGAATGTGTGCCTATGGTAGTCATTTAAGAGTGGAAGAAAAAGACAAAGGAAAGATAAATTGTGATTGTGCTATTAGTGCTGAATTTCTTCATGAAACTAAGAAGAAAATTTATGTTGGATTCATCCAACAAATTATTCTAGTGGACTACGATGAAAATAGTTTTGTATTATTAAAATGTAAGTGGATCCAACCATCTGCAGTACAATTTAATGAGTATGGATTTGTACGCGCAAATACAAGACAATTTTTATCAAAGATGTATGAGCCGTATGTTTCCCCTCTTCAAATTAACCAATCATTTCTAATTGATGATGTAAGAAGCCTAGGATGGTTGCATGTCATTCAAACAGAGTCTCGTTCAAAATGAAAATTCATGGAAGTTATTGATATAATTCCTAATGGGCAATATGTTAATTTACTAGAAACATTCGAAGAAGTGGATGAAGATGACGATAGAGTGTTTGAAGAAGACATTTTGATTACCAATGAAGAGATTGGGAGAGATAATGCATTACATGTTACAAATGAGGACAAGGAAGAAAATCAAGTAGATGTGGACACGAATGATCAAGATTCTGATCTTGTTGGAAATGCAGATGATTATGATGATGTTTTGTCACCTTAAGAGGTTAGCTTGTCACCTAAACTTTGGTTATGTGTAGGGTCTAATTTGTTATTGAATGTAATAAAGATATGAGTATAGGTATGCTTATTCACTGTTGTTTTATTGATACATTTTTGTATGTAATCATCATTATTCTATTGGTACATTGTATAAAAAACATGAGATGTTCACTGCTAATTTGAAGTGCATTTAAAATAGGTTCAATCATTCTACTTAGTTTTTTTACTTTGGTTGAAAATTTGAAATTGATTTTGCTTAGTTAGAATATAATTTCTTGTATGTCCTATATGTTTTCTAGATGCAAACACATAATGAACATCAATGATTTAATAATACATATAGATATCTTAATATTAGGTGAACTAAGCCTCCTAATTACAAACAAAGAAATGATCTCCTAGATCTGATTGACATTGAAAATTAAAACTAAGAGACTGCAAAATTAGACAATTGTTTAATCTTTTCAATAAAATGATATCTAAAAGATTGCATTCATAATAAAATCCAATACCACACTATCACAACAGTCAATAGAGGTATGTGCAAGATGGTGGGACATATAGGTCAATGTAAAAATGCTTACCGCAATACCGCGACAACCAAATATGAATACTGTGGGGTGGCGGTGAGAACATGTTAACAACTAAAGTAAACTGCAGCCCTAGAAGGAGTAAACAATGACATTGTGGTATGTTGGTGAACAATCACTCAACCACTAGAATTAACCCGTTGTTCCATAGGAGTCCAAAGGGGTGTGCACGGGGTGGTGGTATTGCTAACCCTACCATATCGCTACCTCATAGTGGTCTTGATATGATAGAGCTATATGGCGATGAACAATCACTCAACCACTAGAATTAACTTGCCGTCCTGCGAGTGTCCAAAGGTGTGCGCGCGGGGTGGCGGTACTGCTTATGCTACCCCACAATGGTCTTGAAATGACAGAGTGGTACTGCGGTATGAGCTATCAAATCATTTAATGATTACACCATTAGATTTCCCAAGATTAAAGGCATGTATTCAAACTCGAAATATGGATAAATTCTAAAATATTTTGCACGAATTGACATTAATATTGAGGTGACCGATCTCAACAACAAATATTACTTGGGACTTGACAAAATTTTGGCAATCATTTACATAGTTCAGCGTACTGAAATCAAGGGAGTTCAAGCGAAAAGACTTTGCAACTATTGTTTCGTCGGGTAAGTTCATAGAAACCCTCTATAGCAAGTGTATAAGAACTAAATTTTCTTCTACAAGTAGACACTTAAAGAAATCAAGTAGGAGTAAATTCTTCATCATGCCACCCAAAAGAAGTCAACTTGTGAGTAAAAAGGAAGAGCCCACAATTTCTAAATCAAAGAAGAGGTCCCTGCAACAATCCATTTTAGATGTGTTACCTAATTCTGTAGACAAAGGATTCAAAAATATTTTTAAAGATACAACCATGGATGTAGAGACCCAATTATCCCTATCTCATGGTGGGATCTATTTTGGTACTTTTATGAAAAAGGGGATGATAAAGATTCCAGTTTTGAATCCTTGGACCTTAGATTTGGCCAAATTGATAGTCCCAAACATCTTCGTAGATGTTGAGTTTATTAAAGTATTGGCACAATATTATCACCTGACTACTAGGACTATAAGAATTCCAGATGGTTCACCATTAGTGGTGTTGACTAAAGAAGCAATTATAAAGTGTTTTATGTTAAACAAGCAAGCTATCACTAAGATCGACTTGAACAAAAGTGAGGAGGATTATAGGAGATTAAGAAAAACCTACAGGAGTGATGAACTTCCTTTATACATGAAAAGGGGTGTAAACAATAGGAGGATACCTATCTACCCCTTCCAAATTGAGCCATTTTCCATAGAAGACTTCCAAGTATATTTCAAAAGAAATTATTTTTCTTTGTGCCAAGTGCTTGGAATAGATGCTGAAGAGAGGATGCCAACCTATCTCATGATGATGGAAATGAAGATACAAAATCCTAAAGTCAACATTGAGTATGACTTTGCTGCTAAAATTGAGAAAGTGCTACATGAGGGATTTTTGCAAGTAAGAGAGAACTTAGCTCCCATCACTTTTAGGAAATAATATCTGCTATGTCATTTAATATTGTACCAAAATATAAACAAATGAAATAAAAGAATGTGTTTGGGAATGATTGATGATGAAGGGAATAGGTTTCCTGTACAAAACTGGTGTTACATCTGGGATAGTATATGTAAAAATAGTGATTATGTAATATTTCATGACGATTTCATCATAAAGGTCATGGCCACTCTTGGTCATATTTCACCAAGATTAAATAATAAAATCATGTAAGTATTAAGAGTTTCAGCATTGAAGCCATAGCAGGGACACACTCACAATTTTGGTGACTGGTTCTTCTTAGTAGACCGAACAGTAATAAGGGTCTATGGGTGTCCTCAGGCCCCACATGTTTCACCTAAATTTGTTTCTATTCGAATTGAATTTTTAGAATTTATGTGGAAAATGTTATGGATGGAGCAGGATGTTATGAAAAGACAAAAAAAGGGGACATTCCTCCCTGACCTAACTGAATGCAAGGAGCTATCCGTAGGGTTTGAAACTCTTGAAGAACTGCAAAACTATTTGAAGATGGGGTATTCATTGAATTCATGAGGAGAAAGGGTCTTTGATCTTGAAGGGCATATTAATTTTATAAAGTAGACACTTCTCATAAAGCTGGGATTACCCATGTAATGAATTACAAAGAAGATGTAATAAGAAATTACTTTACACTTGATGAAATTTTTCAGAGAAAGAGGAAGTGGGAAATCATAAGAGGCTTGAGGAGGAGAAGAAGAAAAGGGACACTAGATTCCAAGGATCCTATGAAAAGGATGAATGTAATAATTAACAACTTTAAAAGATTATATGTTGAACTAGAAAATAAACCTAAGGGTTAATCTTCAAAACCCTCCAAGCTGTCCATCAAACCAAGTGTTATTGTAATCATAGAGCCCCTACTAAACAATACCACAATACAATTAGAAGCATCCCCTGAGAAACCAAGTCCTAAAATCCATAAGACACATGGAATGGCCCCCTTAGTGGCATATGAAATAAGTGGAGTAGGGGATACTGAAGAGGTAGCCGATGTACTTTTGAATTTTAAAGATGATGAAGTTGATAATCCACCGCCTAAGCTTGCAAATAATGCTCACAAACCAGAAGAAAGAGTGGATGTACATGGGAATAATGATCAACAAGTGCAAGATGATGAAAGGGTGATTTTTGCCCTCATATTTATAGAAGATGATGAATTTATTCAAACTCCTGAGTTTAAGGATTTTTGGCTTAAGATGAAAATGAAAGAATTTGAGGAGAGACTCCAAATTAATAAGATGGGCACTAAGGATTTACATCATGACC